>JAVSCE010015510.1:0-100798 GCA_032199065.1 Smutsia gigantea
GTTTTCCAAAAAATAGAAGAGGAGGGAATACTTCCAAACTCATTCTATGAAGCCAGTATCACTCTAATACCAAAACCGGGCAAAGACCTCACCAAAAGAGAAAATTACAGACCAATATCCCTGATGAACGTAGATGCAAAAATACTCAACAAAATATTAGCAAACCGAATTCAAAAATACATCAAGAGGATCATACACCATGATCACGTGGGATTCATCCCAGGGATGCAAGGATGGTACAACATTCGAAAATCCAACAACATCATCCACCACATCAACAAAAAGAAGAACAAAAACCACATGATCATCTCCATAGATGCTGAAAAAGCATTTGACAAAATTCAGCATCCATTCCTGATTAAAACTCTCAACAAAATGGGCATAGACGGCAAGTACCTCAACATCATAAAGGCTATATATGACAAACCCACAGCTAACATCATACTTAACGGCGAGACGCTGAAAACTTTTCATCTAAGATCGGGAACAAGACAAGGATGCCCACTCTCTCCACTGTTATTCAACATAGTACTGGAGGTCCTAGCCACAGCAATCAGACAAAACAAAGACATATAAGGCATCCAGATTGGTAAAGAAGAAGTCAAATTGTCACTATTTGCAGATGACATGATACTGTACATAAAAAACCCTAAAGATTCCATTCCAAACTACTAGAACTAATATCTGAATTCAGCAAAGATGCAGGATACAAAATTAACACACAGAAATCTGTTGCTTTCCTATACACTAATGATGAACTAACAGAAAGAGAAATCAGAAAAACAATTGCATTCACAATTGCATCAAAAAGAATAAAATACCTAGGAATAAACCTAACAAAGGAAGTGAAAGACCTGTACTCTGAAAACTACAAGACACTCCTAAGAGAAATTAAAGAGGACACTAACAAATGAAAATGCATCCCATGCTCTTGGCTAGGAAGAATAAATATTGTCAAAATGGCTATACTGCCTAAAGCAATCTACAGATTCAGTGCAATCCCTATCAAACTACCAACAGCTTTCTTCAATGAACTGGAACAAATAATTCTAAAATTCATATGGAACCACAAAAGACCCCGAAGAGCCAAATCAATCCTGAGAAGGAGGAATAAAACAGGGGGAATTACACTCCCTGACTTCAAGCTCTACTACAAAGCCACAGTAATCAAGACAATTTGGTATTGGCACAAAAAACAGACCCACAGACCAGTGGAACAGAATAGAAAATCCAAACATTAACCCAAACATATACAGTCAATTAATATTTGATAAAAGTCCCTTGGATATACAATGGGGAGATGACAGCCTCTTCAGCAGCTGGTGTTGGAAAAACTGGACAGCTACATGTAAGAGAATGAAACTGGACTACTGTCTAGCCCCATACACAAAGGTAAACTCAAGGTGGATCAAAGACTTGAATGTTAAGTCATGAAACCATAAAACTCTTAGAAAAAAACATAGGCAAAAATCTCCTGGACATAAACATGAGCAACTTCTTCATGAACATATCTCCCCGGGCAAGGGAAACAAAGCAAAAATGAACAAGTGGGACTATATCAAGCTGAAAAGCTTCTGTACAGCAAAGGACACCATCAGTAGAACAAAAGACATCCTACAGTATGGGAGAATATATTCATAAAAAACGTATCTGATAAAGGGTTGACATCCAAAATATATAAAGAACTCATGCACCTTAACAAACAGAAAGCAAATAATCCAATTAAGAAATGGGCAGAGGACATGAATAGACACTTCTCCAAAGAAGAAATTCAGATGGCCAACAGGCACATGAAAAGATGCTCCACATCGCTAATCATCAGAGAAATGCAGATTAAAACCACAATGAGATATCACCTCACACCAGTGAGGATGGCCAACATCCAAAACACAAACAACAACAAATGTTGGCGAGGATGTGGAGAAAAGGGAACCCTCCTACACTGCTGGTGGGACTGCAAATTAGTTCAACCATTGTGGAAAGCAGTATGGAGGTTCCTCAAAAAACTCAAAATAGAAATACCATTTGACCCAGGAATTCCACTCCTAGGAATTTACCCTAAGAATGCAGCAGCCCAATTTGAAAAGGACAGATGCACCCCTATGTTTATTGCAGCACTATTTACAATAGCCAAGAAATGGAAGCAACCTAAGTGTCCATCAGTAGATGAATGGATAAAGAAGATGTGGTACATATACACAATGGAATATTATTCAGCCATAAGAAGAAAACAAATCCTACCATTTGCAACAACATGGATGGAGCTAGAGGGTATTATGCTCAGTGAAATAAGCCAAGCCGAAAAAGACAAGTATCAAATGATTTCACTCATATGTGGAGTATAAGAACAAAGAAAAAATACTGAAGGAACAAAACAGCAGCAGACTCACAGAACCCAAGAACGGACTAATAGTTACCAAAGGGAAAGGGACTGGGGAAAATGGATGGGAAGGGAGGGATAAGAGGGAAAAAGGGGCATTACGATTGGCAGATGTAATGTTGGGGGGGCACGGGGAGGGCAGTACAACTCAGAGAAGACAAGTGATGATTCTATGGCATCTCACTGCGCTGATGGACAGTGACTGTAATGGGGTTGGTGGGGGGGACCTGATGAAGGGGTAGTTTAATAATCATAATATTGCACATGTAATTGTAAATTAATGATAATAAAATAAATTATATTTAAAAAAAAAGAAAAGAAAAAACAGAAGTCAGGTTTAACCACTTAACCCCTAAAACACGTTTTTTTAATTATTTAATTAACCTTTAACTCTAATTTATCGCAAATGGAGTCTTTCACTTGATCAGAAAGCAATACATATGTTAGTCCAGATTAAAATCAGAAGAAAATCTTTAGTCTTTTAACAACTCATGCTTCCAAATATTACAAAATTATCAAGAAGCCACTTCACTGAGATTCAAATAAATTTAAGGAAAAAATATTATAGCGGTTTACATGTATAAGAATTAAAATTTAACTCTATTACCCTCATCAAGTTTGAAAATTTTCAACCAAAATGCCATCTAACACAGAAGATACAATCTATGTATTTTTGAGTAAAGAAATGTCTATAACTAGGAAAGGATTTTCTGCTTCCCAAAGACAATTTTAAGATAAATAATAGATGTATTATTATACTTACTGAAAAACCTAATATAAAAAAAGCATTCATTCAACAAATATTTACTGAGCTCTTACTACTATATACCACGTAATTTAGTGTACGGGAAAGATGAATTTTAATTCATAGACATAAATTGAGTTACCAGGTTACTAGCTCTATGACTTCTGACAAATTATTTAACCTTTCTGAATCTATTTCTGAATCTATAAAGGGGGCAATAAAATGTCTTCTTTGTGAAGTGATTGTAAATGCTACAGAAATAGACAATGCATGAAAACTATGAAGAAAATTTCTAATACGTATTTGACAACCATAAATAACATTAACTTAATTTCTATTTATATTTTATCTACTATTTCCCCCGATGAGATTTTTTTTCAGAAATTTATTCATTCAAAAAATGTACTGAGAGCCTACTTACTTCATGCCAAGTACCACCGGATTGTGGGTATCCAAAGAGAAAGATAACCTATATACCCTCAAGGAGGTTTTATTAGAGAAATAAACATGAAAATAATTTTAAAACAATGGACAATAGCTAAAATCCAGATATGGGAGCAACAGAAGCAGTGACTGAGGGCAGAAGGTTAAGGAAAGACAAATGGAGATGGAAGGCTAAGGGAGAACCTCACCAGAGAGTCAAATGGAAGTTAGGCTAAGGATGAACAGGAACTGTTGAGCAGACGAGGGGGAAAGAAACATTCCAGGAAGAGGAATCTTAGCATGGTACCTACAGTACTAGACTGGACAAAACTTCTCTCAGTGTTTACATTTAGTGGGAAAAACAAAGATTGTGAAAAGACTTTAGGAGGCATTTGTAACCAGCCTTTGTTTTTTGCATAATGTGGCATCATTAAAGAATTTTGAGCAAAAAGTGAAATGTTCACCTTCATAGTTTAAGAAAATAACTGGCATCGGTGAGGAAGTGGGACCATTAGGCAAATGAGGATAAACCTGGAAGCTACTGCAAAGATTCAGGTAAGAAAACCTTAACAGCCTGAGCTAAGAGGAAAGCATTAGTAATTTAAAAGGGAGATGGAGACTAATTAACAGAAGTGATTGAGCGCTGATAAAAGGAGAGTCTAAGATGGTTTCCCATTTTTCACTTAAATGGGTAGTAGTACCATTAACTCAAGATAATTCATAAAGTTGTCCTGTTAATTAGCCAGTCAGGTCTGGAGTTACAAAGAGTTTACTTTTGGTTTAACACTAAGATATGATAAAACTGAATGAATAAATAAATGCATAGTTGAATGAATGAATTGATTTCAGTAAAGGTTATAGTATTTAGAAGAAAATTACTCTTTCTCCTTTTCTTCTTTGGTATGTCAATATACATTTACTCTACAGATAATAGACAAAGGACTCTTTCAATCAAAAGAGGCCAAGTGACTAGTAAAGGAAAAGGGAGGAAACCTGGAGACTGTATGCATACTCTGACTTTGCGTGTATATGAAGACTTTATTTAGCTTGAGATTGAAAAGATAAATCTATAAAAGACAGACACCAACAGGAACAAGAAAAAAAAAGACCTGTATTTAAAAATCATAAGAAAAATATAACATGGTATTTAGACAAATTTCAATAGCAGCTAACATGTACTGTGAGCACTTACTACATATTATGCAATATGCTAATGGTTTACATCCATTTTCACAAGGTAAACACCTGGTAAGTGGTATAGCTACAAATACAAAAGTTTTAATGTAAATAGTTTTCTTTGAAAAGCCAGTTAAACCCTTATTAGGAAGGATAATATCTTAGGGCATTGCCTGGGCAACTACAAAAAAGGGGGAAAAGAGAATAAATTTATCTTGAACAATGTTAACAGTAAAATCAAACACTTATGATTTTCAAGTTTTATGAAAATCTTTACCGAAGTTTTTTCTAAAACTTATATCACTCCCTGGCCCTGCTCCTACCAAGACCCCTTAGACTTACTATATAAAGAGCTGTTATAAATGGGAATATATTTCTCATAAGGAAATAGTGTAAAGACAGAAAAAAAAAAAGGAGCGAGAAATAAATGGGTTTATCCCAATTTATTTTCTGGGTCTTATCCCAAATCTAAGAAATCAGAATTTCCGGACAATGGAATTTGCATAAAAATAACTGATTTGCATCATGAAAAAAAGAAGTTCTACTATAATGTATAAATTTACTTATAATCACAACTTTAACCTCTACTATAATGTATAAATTTACTTATAATCACAACTTTTTAAGCTACTTTCCAAGTATATATTAATGAACGATTGTTATATTGATATTCTTTAATAGAAACAATGATTACTATCCCTTAAACATAAAGCAAAGCTTTCTAGTAAACTAATGTAAAATAAAAAAACATATTTGAAAACCTCATCCAAATTTTCTTCAGTATGTGGCAAAACACAAACAGGATCATAAGTAAAGAAGAAAACAAAAAAAGAAAAGAAAGAAAATACATGAAGACATTTCCTCTACCATATGTGAGTTCATCTCATCTGTCATGGTTGTTCCTGTGGAAAATAGTGCTGTGCATAAGGCACAGTGTATATGCTGTGGATAAATATTCTTGTGTAGAGGTAGGGTGGCCCTGAAGAAGGTGGACAATCTCACTGTTATATTTCCAAGAAAGACTTCTGAACCTGGAAGAGGAGCAGACCTTAAATGCATGGGAATGGGAACCTATACTTATGTCCCTTGCTTTTTAAGACTGTGGACTTTCCAGTGGTTGGTTGCTATGACACAAAGATGGAGCCTAGTAAACAGGCAGAAACATCTCTCTAGAAAACCCTAACTGATGATGAGTGAATGATGCCTTCTACATTTAATTATATAATTGCACATTTTTCTGCATTTTCTCTTATTATCTTTTGAAGAGACTTCTAAAAACAGCTTTCAATTTGGTCTCTAAATATCCACATTGTAGAGGATACTGAACAAAGATATAACTCATGGGCCAAAGCATGAAGATTAGAACAACACCATTTTCCTAGAAGCCAGCATTATTGAAGCAGTGGAAATTAGTGAAGACTTCAGTATCAGGAAACAAGTTTCAGGACTACTAGATTAACTGAAGCTCCCTCAAAAAATGTCTGTATTACCACATCTAGATGCTTAAGAATTTAAGTGCCTATCACAGAGCAACAGCCTGAATTATTTAGTCTTTACTGGCATGCCTTCCTTTCTTACTGCCACATGAAAAAGGCTATTGTCAAACTTAACTTACAAAGAAAGCACTGGCACAAGCCATCTGCCTGCCTTCTCACTTTATCAACAGCAATACCACTATCATTTCATTTCACTGGGAAACAAAGTGCTTAGTACAAATTAGTTGTCCAGATAAATGTAATTCAGTCCTTTAAGAAACAAAAGAGTTTTTTTGGTTGTTAAAGTCATACTTATTAATTTATCCAACATATTATTGACAGTCTACAAAGTTCAATACTCTATAGAAGTTATATACAAAAATGGCTTCAACACATATCTTGTTTTCAATATAGTTACTAAATAATGAACATTTAAATGAGTAATAAAGGTTTAAAAGAAATAACTGCCATAAGAAACACTGAAATAACATGCTATGAGAGAGACTATATCTAGGCAACAAGAGAAATTGCAGGATGATTCCATGGAAATAGTGTTGTACAAAATGGGGTAGGATTTGAAGACCTAGAGCTGTGACTGAGGATACAAGTCAATGTATTTCATGCAGCGACTGAACATTTGAAAAGCAAATAAAGAAGTGAAACGTGTGTATTAGCTCAGTTTTGCCAGAATAAAGGGTATAAGTGAAAAGCTAAAAATAAAATCAAAATCATGAAGGACTAGGCTAAAAATTTTAGTTTACTCTGTAGTTAGTGAGAAAGCAGTGAAACAGTATGATTAGAAATATAAATCAAGATTAGTGTGCAGAATAGTTTGGAAGAGGAAGAGACAAAGGATCCAGCAAAAAGAGTGACCAGCAGGTAAAGAATTTAAGCAGCAGTTAAAGAATTGTAAGAAGGTGACAGATACATTAGACACAAATTATAGGACTTAAAAACTGAACTATACAAAGATCAAAAAGGGATGAAGGGCGAATACTAGCCACAGCAATCAGACAACACAAAGAAACAAAAGGCATCCAGATTGGTAAGGAAGAAGTTAAACTGTCACTGTTTGCAGATGACATGATATTGTACATAAAAAACCTTAAAGGTTCCACCCTAAAACTACCAGAACTAATTACGCAATTCAGCAAAGTTACAGGATACAAAATCAACACACAGAAATCTGTTGCATTCCCATATACTAACAATGAACTAGCAGAAACAGAAATCAGGAAAATAATTCCAATCACAGTTGCATCAAAAAAATAAAATACCTAGGAATAAACCTAGCAAAAGAGGTGAAAGACCTATATCCTGAAAACTACAAGAAACACATGAGAGAAATTAAAAGACACCAATAAATGGAAATGCATCCTATGCTCATGGATAGGAAGAACTAACATTGTTGAAATGGCCATCCTGCCTAAAGCAATCTACAGATTCAAGACAATTCATACCAAAATACCAACGGCATTCTTCAGCAAACTAGAATAAATAGTTCTAAAATTCATATGGAACCACAAAAGACCCTGAATAGCCAAAGCAATCCTGAGAAGGAAGAACAAAGCTGGGGGGATTATGATCCCCAACTTCAAGCTCTTCTGCAAAGCCACAGTAATCAAGACAATTTGGTACTGGCACAAGAACAGACACATAGACCAGTGGAACAGAACTGAGACCTCAGATATAAACCCAGCCATATATGGTCAATTAATATACAATAAAAGAACCATGGATATACAATGGGGAAATGACAGCCTCTTCAGTGGTGTTGGAAAAACTGGACAGCTCCATGTAAGAGAATGAAACTGGATTGCTGTCTAACTCCATATACAAAAGTAAACTCGAAATGGATCAAAGACCTGAATGTAAGTCATGAAACCATAAAACTCTTAGAAGAAAACATAGGCAAAAATCTCTTGAAAATAAACATGAGCAACTTTTTCCTGAACACATCTCCTCTGGCTAGAGAAACAAAAGCAAAAAAACAAATGGGACTACATCAAGATAAAAAGCTTCTGTACAGCAAAGGACACCATCGGCAGAACAAAAAGGCATCCTACAGTATGGGAGAATATATTCATAAACAACGTACATATATAAAGAGCTCACATACTTCAATACCCAAAAAGCAAAAAACCTGATTAAAAAATGGGCAGAGGATCTGAACAAATACTTCTCAAAGAAGAAATTCAGATGGCCAACAGGCACATGAAAAGATGTTCCACATCATTAATCATCAGGGAAATGCAAATTGAAACCACAATGAGATATCACCTCACACCAGGTTAGGATGGCCAACATCGAAAAGACAAGGAACAACAAATGCTGGCAAGGATGCGGAGAAAAGGGAACCCTCCTGCACTGCTTATGGGAATGTAAATTAGTTCAACCATGTGGAAAGCAATATGGAGGTTCCTCAGAAAACTAAAAATAGAAATACCATTTGACCCAGGAATTCCACTCCTAGGAATTTACCTGAAGAAAACAATATGTCAGATTCAAAAAGACATATGCACCTCTATGTATATCACAGCACTATTTACAATAGCCAAAATATGGAAGCAATCTAAGTGTACATCAATAGATAAATGGATAAAGAAGATGTGCTACATATACACAATGGAATATTATTCAGCCATGAGAAGAAAACAAATTCTACCATTTGCAACAACATGGATGGAGCTAGAGGGTATTATGCTCAGTGAAATAAGCCAGGCAGAGAAAGACAAGTACCAAATGATTTCCCTCATTTTGTGGAGTATAACAACAAAGGAAAAACTGAAGAAACAAAACAGCAGCAGACTTACAGACTCCAAGAAGGGACTAACAATTACCAAAGGGGAGGGGTGGGGGAGGGCGGGTGGGAAGGGAGAGAGAAGAGCATTGAGGGGAATTATGATTGGCACACATGGTGTGGGGGGGCATCACAGGGAAGACAGTGTAGCACAGAGAAGACAAGTAGTCACTCTGTGGCATCTTAGTACACTGATGGGCAGTGACTGCAAAGGGGTGTCGGGGGCTTGGTAATATGGGTGAATGTAGTAACCACAATGCTTTTCATGTGAAACCTTCATAAGAGTGGATATCAATGACACCTTAATAAAAAAGAAACAAAGGGATGAAGAACAAGGCTGACTCAAGTCCCTGTTATTAGAAGATGGTCAGCCTCTTAATCAGAACAGGGAACCTAAGAACATGAGTGGACTTGGCACTGGAGACAGTACATTCAATGTTATATATTCTGAGGTCGAGGGGTCAAAAAGGCATCTACATCTCACAGGTAGACAAGAACATAAGAATAGAGCTTAAGAGAAGAAGAGTAAACAGCTATCATGAAACTGAGTAAAAATTCCTAAAAAATAGGCTCCACAAAAGCAGGAATGTCTATTTTGTTCACTTTCATATCTCCATTGCCTACAACAGTGTCTGGAACTCAGTAAATACTATTTATTGTATGCAGTATATATATGTATATATATATATATAACATCTAATATAATAAATATTTATTATAAGCAATGTATATAAATAACCTATTTAGTATAAATATTTACTGAAAGAATGTCATGGAACAGATCACAGTGAGGGAGAGTCAGAAAAGAGAGACACTCTTCAAGAGGTCAAGAGCCTGATCTTTTTTTTTGTTAAATGTTTGACATAAAAGTAGAAAGAAATTACAGACAAGGATAAGAGAAAAGCATTAGAAGTCATTAAAAAAACAGTATTACTAAAGTCATAATAGGTGAGATTTAAGACAGTGGTGATAGTATGTCATTCTCAATAGACGTATTTACTTACACCTACCTTGCGTGGTTGAAAATCGTATTTCACACAGTGCTGAAAACCTTTTCCTTTGGACTTCAGAGATGTGACTATTAGACAGTTGCCAACAAAATGAGCAGAGTAACCAACTCCTTTGCTAGTACGAAAACTGTAAAGAAAACTGGAATAGTATAATACTCCCTGATGCCAAAAACTATATATCTAAAGATTATTATTATATGATAATATAAAAATTATTATAAAAATAAAAATGCATTCCCCTCTAGGGTAGAAGTGGTATTATATGAACCAAATAAAAATTGAAACATATAAGGTTTAGAACAACTAAAAGAAGAAACTTGAGTTGGTAAAACAGTTGACTATAGACCCTTTAAATTTTCCATTTAACATACCACAAATACACAGAAACAAATAAATAGCCAACTGAAGCCTACCAAGTAGATTTCATTGACCTCAAGGGCCATTTGGAATTAGCAAGTACAATTATGTTTTCCAAAGCAATTTGCTAATTCTATTGTACCTTTGAAAAAGTATACAATTTACCAAAGAAAAATCACAGCCAAGTTTGAGAAACAATGTAGGTAACCAAGCAAAGAAGCACATTTTTGGTATGAAAAAAGAAACAGATGGGAATATGAAATCTAGTTCTTTATTCCAGATGAATTCCTGTGAGCTCAATATAAAAAAAATTATAAATGATGGTTACATGTATCATCTCCCAAAATGACCATTCTGAAGTTTAACCCCATTTTTATGTTTGGAATTTTGGGTGTTTGTTTAAAACTCCCTCTCTTTACTATACATATATAATCTTTTGTAATACAGTTTATAAGCTATTAATAGTTCACATTTTTCTGCACTCACACTTCTGAGCCAATCATTACAGAAAAAGTACTTTAAGATTCTCTCATTAAATCCTATGGAATTGGTACTATTATTATCCTCATTTTACAGTTGAAGACGCCAAAGCACAGAATAAACAGTAGGTGGTGAAGACAGGTCTTAAAACTCAGACAGTCTTATTTCAAAGCATTGCAAGTATTCAGTGAATTAATATACATGTAGCACTCACAATGTTTAAAAGCAGTCAGTGCAAGTCTGATGTTCTTACTAGTGTGATTAATAAGACTAAAACTAAAATTGCCAAGCTTTCAGTCTTTATAGGTCAACCAGTGTTGAGTTAATCAACATAATTCTGATACTTATCTACCAAATAATTCATCTTTTCTGATTACAATTTCTTACATGGTAATTATTATTAAAAATTTTTAAGTTTATCTTAATATGCTCAGAGAACAAAGTAAGTAAAAAGGCAAAGTGAGCAAATTCTGGTTAAGAGTTTGATATTTGTCCTCTCCTTATCAGGGACCAGTGTCTTCACTAAGAGCCCCACAACTGATCTATATTGATGTCGCCTGGACAGAAAAGGTCTGTAACCTTTGACTCTTAAACCATAATTGGAAAAATAAAATAAAATAATGAGGCAGGGTGCCTAGCATCAACAGCAATAAATAAATAAATAAATAAAACGAATTGACTTGTGTCTTCATAGTTCCATCATAAATATATTCTAGTTAAAATGTTTTGATCCTATGTGACATATTTACAAAATTGAAAGAATTAAGACAAAAGTACTGAAATTAAATGTATTACTTACCAATAAAGATAAGGTTTATCCTTATCAACATTAATGTTATTTAATGGATCCATACGAAACCAAGTGTTAAGGGTGAAGCCATTCTGATAAGGCCACTTTGCAATAGGAGGCAACGCAATTGCCTACACAGCAATGAGAGAAGATACAAAAGTATCAGTTAAAGAAAATGTGACAGTACCAAAAGTCGAATATGGTTTTCACAGATTAAAAAGCAATGAAGGCATAAATACCAGAAAATCACAAATAAAAATAGAAACTATTATCTTACTAAAATAATCTATTAATATTACTTGTCGATTATGGAAGCAGTGAGTTTCCAAGTACTCAGTGAATGTAGTTTTCATCTCTAGTCTACAGACTGGGTTTCAGACTATGCTCCAAGCACTCCTCCTCCAGTTTCACCAACAAACAGTCCCTTATACATAATGCCTCAGAATTTTTAGTTTTCCAAGGTTTGTGTTAGGTTTTCAGTGATATTTCATTTCATTAAAGGAAGGTGAATGTCTATACAAAAACAGCTATGCTAGAGAATGTTAATGGAATCAATACTGAAGAAATATAAATACTGATATAATGTTAATAATGCTTATAATACTGAAACAAAAGAGAGGAAAGCATGAAACATATTATTCAGAAAATGTAACTGCTAAAATTAATGATCAAAAAGGATTCAGATCTATTCATAGGTAGGAAAGGAATAATATAGTACTCCACTGGCGATAGTAATAAAAAAAAATCTAGCCATTCTAAGGAAAAGATGAGAAAGTGGTTGATTACTTGACTTGATGTCAAGAAACACCTGAGTGGATTTATTCATCTTCCTATGAGATACCCAAATTTCTTCACATAAAGATAATTAGCCATTATGATTTTATAACTGATGTGTTCCCCAAACAGATTTTTCACATTGCTGTAATAACATTTCTCAAATAAAACATACAACTTCCATATTAAAAATCCTGTGTATAGAGAATAAAGTTTAAATTTCTTCAGGTTGTATGAGACTACACACACACATCACAGCTCCAACAGGCCCTTTCAATCTCACTGTTTTCTCCTACCTTACCTCTCACTCCAAAATACACTAAATAAACCAGCTATTCCACCTCTTCTACTACAACTCCCCCTTTTTGTACATGATGTTGCTTCCATCCAAAACACTTCTAGCAAAACTCCAGTTATTCCTCAATACTAGGTTAACATGTCACCCTTCTGTGAAGCTTTCCTGGACTTCACCTCAGCTTAGTTTCTCTTTTCATTGTTTTCTCATAGCACTTAGTGCCTAAATTTATAGTAGTTTATTATAACAAGCTGCTTTTTATCTACCTATTAAGAATTCCTCAAGAGTAAGGAATATAATTTATACTCCCAGCATAATGACTTAAGACATAACACATTCATCTTTGTTCAGTGAAAAATCTCAAAGAGGCAAAGATTTATGGGTTGCTGTAAAAATGAAAACAAAACACACACACACACACGCACACACACACACACACACACACACACAAACTTACATAATTTCAAATGAAGACTCAAACAGTAAAAATGAGTGAGTACAGGTAAATTTTCCCAATGTCCTTTCAGACTTGAATGTTTAAGCAACTAGGCAGTCAGTCAAAATAGCTTTACTTTTCTTTTTTAAAAAGGTAAATACTTTACTTTACATTTTTGTTTGCTAATAAAATGAATTCTGTCCAAAGTTACAAGTGGGTTGGTACTTCTGTAGGTTTCATTAAACCCAACTTCACTTAATGTAGCTGCTTCAGAATAACAAGGTAAATAGGGACAATATTTATTGAGGATATGGAATAGTAAAATGAATCTATGATATTAAACACATTACTTAACAAACATGTCATTTAGATTTAATGCCTGTGGAATGCAACTGGAACTGGTTTTCAACCTTTTGACAAGACCAGCATATCCAAGTGCACTTTCACATCAGCAACAGGGGCTCAATACGGCATTAACACTGAGGAGTGCAGCCTGTTCCTTCCCTTTCCTCCATTACTCCACATACCCCTTCAATCTCTTATGCCCAACCTACAGCCTTAGCACTTTCTGGGTCATCATTCTCATCATCCAGTCTACTGAGCCCTAAATTAGAACTTAAACACTGCATTAAACTTAGCGATGCAGAGACGAATCTGAGACAAACTGCCCTTCAAGTTTTCCAGACCTAGTCTTTCACTAAGAAAAAGATGGATCGTCTAAGATATCATTTGTTATTATCATAATGATAGGTCTAAGAGAGCCCTAACTCACATGCAGTTGCAAACATTAGTGAACCAAAATATAACAGACAAAAAGAAAAATCTTACAAAAGGAAAATCTAAACTAGAGTGATAAGGAAATTATCTTTGGTCTTGCTTTTTACCACTGGTACCAAACACCTGAGAAGGTTTAGAATAGCATTTTCCTCAGTTTCATTGTGGACTTCCAATAATTCCACTGATAAATAAGGGGCTTTATTATGGCCTATCTCTTCAACAAGAAGTTACCTGTACTCAAGGACATTCTCCTAATTTAATGTATAACAGCTAGAAAAACATTTTAGGTACCTGAAATCCCATTTCTAGAGGGTAGGGTACTCCTCATTTCCTACCTGACCTATGTACAAACCACACACTTCCATACAGTTTACATTGCACCCATAGACTCTTTCAACTCTTTTTAACTAATACATATATCCTCCCCTTAATCAGTGCATAAAAGCTAACTTCGCATAGTATTGCTTGATGTGGAAGCCAGGCCCGTGTACTTCCAAATTACTTGTATCTAATCTCATGATCCATTTCCTAGATTCCTTATATTTCCTTCTAATCCTGTGGTGTTAATGGCATGTCCTTTGTGATTTTTAATTTAAGCTGCCTTCACATTTTCTCCTACAATATTTTGGTACCCACAACTGGGTGTCCCTCATTGTGCCCAATGATACTAAAGTACTCCAAAATCTATACGCCTCACTGTCTCCTGGTCTAGCTGACTCCAAAAATCTATGTTTTTATGTACTGTAAATAAGAAGGGATGCTTTCAATAAACTATTTCAGTGAATAGAAAAGTTCAGTTTCCAAAATTAGGCAAATTCATGAAACAGATTGTAATCATGAAGGCAAATCTAAATAGTTTATCCACAAAGTTCACAGAGCACACAAAATGCATTTTACATCTGTCATTCATCTTTACATGAATCACTCTATGAAATTAAATTAACTCTCTGAATGAGTAGATGTTTCCAAACTGCTCATATGGAGGAAGCATAGCTCATAGAACAACATCTATACAATATAAATTAGAATTCAGAAGGCCTAATATATATTGTTATTTCAGAAGGAAAAGTAAGCAGTGTCATAATCTTCATCACCCAAAGACACTATGTCTAAAGTGTATATAACCTTTTGTTACTAAGAGGCCATTGATTCATGCTCAACCAGAAGCGGACTATCAAATACAATGTAATGGTAGGATTTTAAAACCCTCTCCTATCTGAAATTTTCAGCAGAAGGAACATGCCTAGGAATAAGCCAATCTGGTTATCAAAAAGGAAAACCAAAAAACCAAAAAACAATGGACTCAGACAAATTTTGGTTCAGGTTGTGACTCTGGTTTATGGCCCTAGACAATGTTACATTGTTGTTGAGTTTGTTTCCTCAACTGATGTAGCAATGATACTATCATTTATCTTGTATATCTTGTATGACTCAAATGAAACAATAGCTGTAAAAGTTATAGTCCCTTCCCTGCTACTTCTTCTACCTTGAATGTATTCTGGATCCAAACTACCCTTAATGAAAATGAGTGATACAAGGAAAACTAGGAAAAGGGGAGAAGACAGTATTAAGTCCATTAAAATCCCCTGAACAAAAAGAGTTAAAAAATAAACTACTAACAACATATAAATAAAATTACCATTGCGTGTATAAAAAAATGTCAGTTTTACATGTTGATAGAAAATATTTACAGTTTTCAGGTTATTGGTAGTCAAATGACTAAAAATAGGATGAGTTGCAACCCTACTGAGGCATTCACACAATTTATTAAAACAGAGTTTTAACACTGTTTTAGTTAAATTTTGTTAATTCTACAAAAAAGATAGAAAATTGCCAGAAAGTCTTTCAATACACTTTGCTACTGTTTTCCCCCCCTGCCCTTACACTGAGATCTACCAGATGTCAGATCAATAGTTTTGTAAAATGTATTAAATACACACACACACACACACACACACACACACACACACACACACACACACTCTTCCCTCTTAGAGACCTTGACCATGTTTTCTCTGCTAAGTACAATATACATGTTCCATTCTAACAATCTGAATGTACAGTGTCAACTTCCATCTGGAAACTGATTTTTAACTTTCCTATTTTTGCTTCAGAGTTGATAGGATCTGTAACTGAAAAAAAAAGGTTAATAAAAAAATATTAAGGGAGAAATATAAAATTAAGGGAATAGTTTATGAAATGGAAGATTTCAAGGACATCTAGGTACTAATAATAACCAAAGAGACTATATAGTGCTTAAATGGTATATTATTTCATTACAGACTCACAATAATACTTTTCCATGGTAAAGTACTAATATTTTACATGGAAGTAAGCCAACAAAACTTTAAGGGACTGGTCCTCCACAGTAATGAAGTAGAGGAACCTGAAATCAAAACTAGAGCTTCTAGCCAGAATTTATACATATTCTGTAATAATCCTACCGTATAGATAAAATGGTACAATCACACAGGTTGAAAAAGTTAGTTCTTTGAGAAGAACAACAAAATGGATAAACTTCCAGCTAGACTGATCAGGGAAAAAAAAAACAATACTAAGGATGAAAGGAGGCATCACTACATATCCTGTAGACATTAAAAGGATAATAAGGGGATATGAGGAAAATTTAATGCCAATATATTCAACAAATTAGGTTAACTGGACAATTAATTGAAAGACACAAACTACCAAAGCTTACCCAAAACAAAATAGAAAACCTCCCCGTATCTATTAAATAAATTAACCTCATAGTTTAAAATCTTCCTACAAACAAACTTCCAAGCCCAGATGACTTCAATAGTGAATTCTAGGATAAGTAATTTAAGAGTTAGTAATAAGCACACATTTAAGAATAAGTAATATAAATTCTACATGAACTCTTCAATAGAGAGAAACAAATACTTCCCAAATCATTTTGTGAGAATTATCCTAACACCAAAACCAGAGAAAGATATTACAAGAAAGGAAAAATAAACTGCCAAATCATTCATAAAGACAATTGCCAAACTTCTTAGCAACGTGAGCAAATAAAATCCAGCATTACATGAAAATGTTAATATGCAATGATCAGTTTTTATATCAAGAATACAAAGATTAGTTTAACAGTGAAATATCAGTCATTGTTAATTCACCACATAATAAAGATTAGCAGGAAAAATCACTGGATCATTTCAATAAAATCAGAAAAAGCTTTTGACAAATTTCAACACTGACATCAACATATTGATGATTTCAAAAGCTCCCAGTACACAGAAACAGAAATGAATTTCCTCAACATGATAAATAACATGTCTTGGAACATAACAATAGTAGCATACTTAATGGTGAAATACATAGTGCTTTCCCTTAGACTGAGAATGAGTCAAGAATGTTACTGAGGTCCTAGTGAGTGCATTAAGGCCATAAAATGAAACAAAAGGATATGTTGATTATAAAGTAAGAATAAGACTGCTTTTATTCACTGATAAAATTATTATCTTATCTCAAATCATCTACTAAAAAACTGTTAGGACTAGTAGTTGAGTTTAACAAGGTCTCAGCCTATAAACTCAATATATAAAAAACCAATGGCATTTCTATATACTAGCAAAAACAATATGGAATATTTATGAATAAACATAACAAAAGATGCTTAATACTCATTGACTGGAAACTATAAAACACTGAAAAATCAAAGAAAAAAGGAGAGAGAGGCTGTGTTCATGAACTGGAAGATTCAATAATCTATTCTCTCCATTTTGTTCTAAAGATTTAACACACTACAGTCAAAGTCTCAGCAGGCTTTTTATAAAATTTGACAAGTTTATTCATAATGTATATGGAAATGCATCTAGAACAACTAAAATTATTTTCAAAATGAGGAAAAAAGTTGTAGTATTTATACTGCATGATTTCAAGAACTACTCAAGAGCCCAGACAGGAGGACTGCCATTTTGAAGAAGCCCACCCGCCATCTCAGAGAGACTTCGGTTTCATCTTACTTAGGCCACACGCGTTTTCAGGAGACACATCAGCAAGCCACAAGCTTGCCCTTTCCTCGACGTGCCCCCTCAAAAGCCCACCAAACACCCTGTTGAAAAGACGTGATAAAAAGCCTCTCAACATGTAAGAGAGGCCTTCTTTGCTCCGCTCACTAGGACAGAGAGGTCCCTCTCAGGTTTAACAATAAACCTGCTTGGACTGTGGAGTCTGTGTGCCTTCTTTTCCTTTTAGCAACAATAATAAAGACAATGTGATACTGGCATAAAGATAGAAATACAGGGCAAAGGAACCAGACAGCTCAGAAATAGATCCACAGGAACAGAGCCAGATAGTTCCCAAGGTAATCCAATGAGCAAAGACTGTCTCTTCAACAAATGGTCATGGAACAGGCCAATATTCACATGCAGAACAAACTTAACTTCCAACCTCCCTCACACCATATTTTAAAAATTCACACAAAAGGGAATATATATCTAAATTTAAGAGCTACAACAACAGAATTTTTAGAAAGTGTAAGAGGAAAAAAGTGTTATGACCTTGGTTTATACTGCTATCTTAGATTACAAGAGCATATGGCATAGAAGAAGGAAATTTTAATTCGACTACATCAAAACTAAAACTCAATATACTTCAAGGAATGCCGTTAATAAAATAAACAGACAACAGATTGGTAGAAAATTTTTGACAAATACATATCTGAAAAATTATATTCCAAATATATAATGAACCCTTAGGATAATGAGACAAGCAAATTTTTTTAACAGAAGATTTGAAGATAAACATTACAAAAAGATGTAAAAATGGCCAACAAACACATGAAAAAAAATTCAGTATCAACATCAGTTATGAGGGAGATACAAAATCAATACTATAATGAGGTACTATCATACAACCATTTAAATGCCTCAAATCAAAAGACAGACAAGGTCCAGGATGCAGATCAATGGGGATTTTCATACACTGCAGATGAAAATGCAAAATTATCGACTATGGAAAGCCTGTTTATCATAAAATGAAATGTATACTTGGCATAAAAACCATCAATCCGTCTCTTATGTATTTACTCCAGAGAGAAGAAAACATGCCCACAGAGGACTGATGTTCAAATGCTCTTAGTCATTTGATTTACAATAGTCAAAAACTGAAAACCCAAATCCATCAATGAGAGGATAGATAAACTGTGGTATATCCATAAAATGTAATACTACCTAGAATAAAAAGGAACACAGTAAACTAGTGATAAGCTACCACATGGGCAATTTCAAAAGCATTATAGTAAGTGAAAAGCCTGACAGAAAAGACTACATACCATATGATTTTATTCATATGAAATCCTAGAAAGGCAAAATTATACAAACACAAAATAAATCAGAGGTTGCAAGAGATGGGGATAGGGAGCCAGGTTTGGCTTTAAAGAGACACAAGGAAACTGGGGGGAGTGATGAAATCATTGTAAATCATTGACAGTGGTGGTGGTTACAGAACTATTCAACACTCACCAACTGTACTTTTAAACTGGAGAATCTTACTGTATGTAAATTACACCTTAATAGATCTAACTTAAACATAAATGAATGAAAATAAACACATGTATTTAAAACTTACCGCAGCACTACAACCAGGGAAATTGAAAAAAGTATCAGGCCCATGTCTTTGTGGCATCTGATTTAGAACTGATAATAATTTTACTGCATGTCTTGGCTGAGGAAACAAGAAAAAGAAATGTCACTGTTCAAACTCAGCACAATACCTAATATATCACATTAGCCATGGGATTGTTTTCTAACTAGAGAGAAAATTAATTTTAAAACACTTACTAGAACTCCTTAAAAGGAACAATTTCTATTATAAATTCAAGTTTATAGCTCTCTAGAGACAAATTGTTGAACACATTAAGTATTAATGCACTGATATTGAATACTTTCCCCTGACCGCAAGCTTACCCAGATCCCACTTTCTCCTCGAAGCATGCTGAACAAAAGCTTCAATTCCTTGACAGTGATGCTGTAGCTGGCAAGAACCCCCAACATATCAACTAGGAGATCTTCAAAGGAAAATAAAGTTATTCTGATCTTTAGTCATGAGCTGCCATCTGTCAAGGTAATATACTTTTTAAAAGAACATAAGTTAACAATTGTCATTTCTACCTATGTATACGTATCTAATATAGCTAAATGTCCTCATGAATAGCCATTCCAATTAACAATTTTTAAATCATCAGATAACAAAAAAAATGCATTTGAGGTTTAGGATTTTTCCCTTAGATTTACCATTCCAATTAAGTTTTCTAAGCCAATACATATAAAACAGATTTTAGGAATTCCCAGAATACATATACACATACAAGTCTGCTGTATCCAGGGAACGTGAGCACAAGTATGCAAAGGTACACTCATTTAACATTTGTAAATTGGTTATTTTCAAATGAAAACATGATAGTTGACCATAATTTATTTTAGAATTATCTATTTTTAATAAAATGTATTCTTCAAATATTCCTTGGCCCATTAACAACAATTTTGAGCATGTACTCCTTGCCTGGCAATATAGCAAGTGGTTTACATGTATTAACTTCACAAAGTCTCACATGAAGACTAAGAAGTTCTTCTTATTATCCCATTCTGTAAATGAGGAAAGTGAAGCATAGATAACTTAATCACATTGCCGAAGAACACACTCTAGGAAGTTAGAGTCGGGATTGGAACCCAGGCACTCTGGCTGCTGAGCCCTTAAACTTTACCCACAACTGTCTAAACAGAAATATTTAAACCCATTACTAGTGATTGCAATTACATTAATGTGTTTATGTGCATGTAAGAGACACACTAGCTAACCAAATAATAAGAAAGATTGCACATTTCATCTCTTGTCCCTAATTGCTTTCTCTAGACATTGTAAATAGTATCTGTATCAATCATTCTTCCCAATCAAACAGAAATATTTATACTTCAGCTTCTTGATTTCTAAAGGACTTTCTAAGAATTAAAGATACTACACAAGTTATTATAACCAATACATATATACATTCTAAAACATGTATCACCAAGTAAATAAAAAGTTAGGTTAGGGTAAGTTGAAATAATGAGTTATTGATATATGATATATATTATCCAATATAATAGATTAACAGCTAGAATTTGAGACATTAAAAATATTTTGTGATGTATTTCAAAATTTAAATTTAATATGGTAATTTTTATCAATAAATAATTGGCTGATTTACTCAATTCCACAATAAGTAAGCAATTTCCATGATAAAAATTGTATCCCTGGATATGACATTTTTTTAGAAAGATCATTAATAAAACAAAATGTTCTACCCATCATTCAAATTTTTAAAAGTTTAAAGTTACTATATTCTAGTCAGAAGATCTAAGAAAAATTCTAGATAAAAATCAAGCACTTTAAAAAACCCTTAATATGGAAGTTTTAAGCAATTAGCTTCTATGGCAAATTTCACAGATGATTTCTTAAAGGTTTACCTACAAACACACTTTTAAAAATTGAACTTCTATTTCCAAACATTTATCTCATCTCCTGTGTATGTCACAAAAAGTGATCCATTAAATCTGTATTTAATTAATCATTAAAAATTCTTATTCATTATACTTATAACCAAGCAGTTCTATTTATTTTAATTATATCAGGACTTCATTTCTTTACAATGAGTTTTTTTAAAGGAGAAAAAAATACTAGAACTTTTCTTACCAATTTTCTTACCAATATATTACTGAAGACATTTAACCACTTCTAGTGATACCTTCACATTACTAAATGAAATGTACCTCCTTGAACTTAATATGCCAGAAAACATTCAGACTGAAAAATCAGTAATGCTTCATTAGTATGATAACTAAATTTTAATTTCTCTATTGAAAGTAAAGTAGAAGTGTTTCTGACCATATTCAATACTTGAAATAACAAAAAGTGAAAGTTATGTTATCAGAATATTATTGAGAAGAAAGGATAAGAGAATTAAGGAGCTTTGTATAAAGAAATGTGAAAATATGAACTTCGTGGTACTGTCTCACTTTCTATTACTTTATAATACTCATGAATTATGTATCAGTGAAGTACTGTGTCTACAACTGAGGCTCATTTTCCAAAGTGCACTCTATAAAGTGACAGCCACTTTATTTAAAAAAAAAATCAAGGCTTCAACCCAAACAGGAGGATTCAAAGATCTCACAATGTTCTATACAATATGTGTACATGTAAGTTTATACAAATAAACTCCTGTTAAATAATGCTAGAATTCATAGAATTGCTACTGTATCTTCATTAAAAAGTTTTGTTTGAATCTCATTTTTCATAAAGTTAACCATAAGTAACAAATGTACAGAATGCTAAAACATTCTAATTAGAGATAGATGTCACACTGAAATTAGAAATATTTTTAATATCCTCTATAAGAAAAAACTTTTTAACTATTAAATTTTAAAGGTATTCATATTTAATCTATTCTTCATTCCATTCTTTCCTGTTAAATATTTTGTTCTCCTAATATTAAAATTAATTAAATGCATAAATCAAAATATTATAGAGGACTCTCTGGTATATGATCTACTTTTAAGGATGAGATATGATATTGTGAGGAGTTATATTAGCACTTTTAGAATTATGAACATCTTTTTATGTCAGAAAATCTTATGCTGGGGATAGTGGGGAGGGGCAAAAAAAAAACTTATGCTGAAGATTCACGGATTAAGAGAATCAACATTTCAAACTCTAAACTTACTTTCTGGGAATAACTGTTGCTCTGGGACCATCTTTCAAATAGTCATTATACTCATTTCTACAGAAATGCATCTAACCAGAAAGTGAATAGATTGGTGGGTAGGGAGATAAAGTACTGGTGGTGACGAATCACAGATTTCAAAGTTATTTGAAATTACAAGTACAAAAATTTATATTTTTATCTCAAAATTTCACACAAATTTTATGGTCTAAGCCACAATACAGCTGTGTTTATTTTAATACAAAAGTTTCTACCAAAAATTACAACATGCTTTTCTTAAGACTTTTAGTACCTTCTGTCATAGTTCCATATACATCAGACTGAAGAGCATGGAGCTCAGAAAATCTGGAAAAGTGCTCATTATAAAGAACTGTAATATGTGTTACGATATTTCCATTATGTAAAGATTTTGTTAAATACTACCTAAAAAGGTACTGTTTATTTTTCTGATAAGATTTCATAGCACGGCTTCACGCTGAGATTTTCTAAATCCTAGAAAAGCAAAATTAGTAATAATGTTTGTCTAATACATAAGATGCTGTCTTTCGTTTTTCAGGTTTTCCCTTAACATAAAAGGCAACTTTTCCACACATTCCTATTTATCTATTTGAAATCAAGGTAGCTTCAACAAATCTCTATTTTCTACAGAATATAAAGTAGATGAATCTTTATAAACATTTAACTTATATTTTCCTGTCAGATAACCCCCCTACCTGCTATCATGTCATCAACAGCACTCATTTTCAGCAATACTTGTTCAATCAGCCCAACTTCTGTGCTCGTCTGTAAATTCCGAACACTTTTTCGCAGAATGGCTGTGAACATGCTCCATATTTCAGCTTGACATGTCACGTCGCAGTGCTCCAAAAGCTCTGTCATGCATGTTATGCTCTCAGCATCCTGGATAATAAAGTTCATCTCCAGGTCAAATTCTCCACCAACCAACTGAAAATAAACAGAAATAAACAATAACTAGTAATAGCATGGAAGGTTGTTTACAATGATAAAATAAAATACCAGAGTTACATACAACTAGCAAGAAAGCGTAACTACTCTAAAAAGTTTGAGATCTTTTAGTCTCAAAGTAATTTTGATACAAATATGAAAGCTACGGTAAAGTAAAAGGTGGTAAGAACTAAAACTAGCAAAGAAAAATCTATTTTAGTGGAAAAAGGTCATTTCAAATCTAGAATAGAGCAAAATAGAGCATATGACTAGTGGGTGGAATTCAAGAGAAATCCCTATAAAAAAAGGGTTTGGCTCTTAGAAGTGATGATGACTACAAGCTACAGAGGTCTCTAAGGAAAATTTTAGAACATGAGATTAATTCTTTTGTGATATTACTAGACTGACAGAAGAAATGCAAGAGAAAAAAACATCTGGGTCTAATATCCATATGTGAAATTGAAGAAATATGAAACTGATACTGGCATACCTGAAGTATATGTTGAAATGACAGAATCAATGCTTAAAAATGTTTAAAAGAGAAATACCTAGGATCTTGTAATACTAAAAAACAATACGTAAATTGGAAAAGAAAACTGACTTAACAGCAACGTATTTGACTCTAGGCATCATGGCAAATGGGTGAAAGGTATTAACTGTCCCTTGCAAATGCTACTTTAAGTACAATGATAGACAAATACATAGAGAATAAAAGATACAGTGATACTTTTATTTTCTATTAATCAAATCACATATAAATTATATTCAGTTTTGAGTACCATTCTTAAAGAAGAACACTGACAAAATGAGTATCTTTTTGATCTAGAGAATGGAAAATTTAGGAAGAAATAATAGTCATATGCAAAATGTCTGACAAATTTGATATCTTAACTCATTCATTCATTCATCAAATATTCTATTTATTAAAGAGTAGAACTTAAGTGTTCTATAAACTAGGGATATATCCATGGACCAGAAAAAGCCCATGTACTCATAGTGCTAAATTCCAGGGATAAAAATATATACATGTATATATGTACACATACTCTATCTTATTCTAAAATTATTGAAGTTGATAAATCATGTAAAGCATAGAAGAAGACCTAAGTAATGCATAGCTGGAAAAGAAGCAAAGGAAAAATATGATTAGGAAAAAATCTTATTTTTAAATCTTAATCTAAAATAAGATTAAGGAAAAAAAACTGATTCAATAAGCAGAATTAATTTTCCATCAATGAAATGTGTTTATTAATAGGATGGATGATCACCTGGTATGGTATGATAGCATAAATAAAAATAGTAGTAATACCACCACCTAATATTACATGCCAGTTAGTACTATTCTACGTGCTTTACATATATGTAACAATTTAATTCTCCCAACAATTTATGAGAAAGAAGCTATAGTTATCTTCATTTTATGGGTAAGAAATAAAATGCATAGCAAGTTTAAGTCATGTGCAAAAAATCACAAAATTAGTAGGTAGAGGACCGAGGATCAAAAAGCCCTGTCTTTACAAGTAAGTCTGTCTTCATACAAGTCCACATAAGCAATAAAATTTCATTTAAGGATATTTGTGAAGTCTGCTAAAATTTAAGACTTTAAAAACAAAATGTTCTCAAATTGTAAAATACTATACCTATGTATGAATTTTCCTCTGTAAAAGCTTCAAACTTCAACTTTATAAGAAATTAGTCTTTATGCTAACTTCTGATCTGACCTTTTCCTAACCCAGATAAAAAGTAAAGGTTACTCTAACTTCCATGTATGAAACAACTTCAACTCCTCTTACTATTTCCATTTCATTAATAAAAATAGCTCCAAGAGTGCTTTAGAGATTGGCTCTGAATTCAGACTTCCTGGGTTCAGATTTTAGCTGTGCCACTCACTTGCTGTGTGACCTTAATGACACTACTTCTCTAAGTCTCAGTTATTTTGTCTAAAGATGGGAATAAAAGCTCCTGTTTGATAGGGTTGTTGCGAGGATTGAACAACCATGCTATAAGCCCTTAGGAACAAACTCAGGCATATAGTTAGCATCCAGTTAACGCCAGCTATTTTTAGATCTCCTATAACTCCAGTTTTGAGCTTAAAAAATGTAGTCACCTGATCACACATATCTGAAGTACCATGAATAAGCCAACTTAAGCCTTATGTTCTCAGCAAATGGTAAATTATTGTGGATCAAGTACTCCTTAGGTATTACTTGTAGATTCATCAAAACCAATTTACATGCCATTTTCACTATACCTTGGTCTGACCAAAGAACTGCATACTTATTTATTATAATATGTCCAGCTGACTTGAGTCATTACCATGACCTTGGACACCGGTGTTAAGTAACTTGGAAGAGGTTCTCTAAAAGTGAACCATATAGAGAAATAAACAGGCTTGAAAATCAGTGATGTGCACACTTCATGATTGAATTAATAGAAGCGGATACTGAGGCTTAAGCCCACGAGCCTCTGAATAAATCTGGGTGATTACTGATTAGTGTACACTAAAAGAGGAGAATAATGAAAAAATTTTAGACTAACCTCCTAAATGAGTTCTAAATGCTTTCGTAGAATCTGGTGAAAACAATAACCATTATAGAATGTATAAATAATAGAGATGGGCTCAGTGGAAAGAAAAAATAGTCTGCTTTTAAATGAATTAACAATTAATATTCATAATTCTAATAGGCTCTGTTACATGAAGCTGAAGTTTCCATCTTTCACAGTTAAAAATAATGCCTTTTTTCTATATATCACTTAATTACAAAAGAGGACAGTTACAGCTTTCTGATTTCTTTGCCAGAAGCTATAAACATATTTATTATAGAGTGGGCCTATGTTTTAGGATGGTCTTTCTAACCTTTATTATAACCTTTAATACATTAGTGTTAATTAGGTGCTTACAAAAATATCATTCCAAAATCAGGGAAATATTTATTCCCCACTTGTAAATGGAGTAGTTCAGAATTTGTCAACTAAGGCATGTAAGAAAAAGTAGAAACAATCTGCCTTCATCATTTAAACAATTCTGTAACAACCCTATGAGAAAAAGGCACTAACTATCCTTGTAAAAAGAAACTAAAGATAATAGAAGTTAAGCAACATGACTAAGGTCACACATAAGTAGCAGATCCAGGATTCTAATCTGGACTAGAAAATACAACTGAACACCTAGCTGGGAAGTCAGAGGTGCAGACTTAAAAAATAGAGATGGGAGTGTCACAGTAGCTTTCTGAAGAAATCAGTGTTTTATGAACACTGTGTAGGGTAAGGGGAAAACCAAAATGACTTTTGTAAGAAATGAAACATCAGAGGTAGTAAATCACAATAAAGAAAAGCAGCCAATTTATTTAAAGTCATTTTCAGCAAGAAAGGAGATGACTATGAAGGACCAGTTACAGAAAAATTAGCAATAAATACTAAAAAAGAAAAGAAGTAGCAAAGGAAGTGACACAAGCTAAAAAACTAAATTAAAAAAACTAAAATCACTGTTATCATAGTACAAAGAAGATTTATAAATCACTTGAGACTTCCTATAAATCTGAATGTGCCACTGTGACCCTTTATTCGCACAGTTAAGGGTATTCTTTTCCTTCAGGCCTTCTCCTCAAAATTCTAAAACGTATTGCCACTGCAAGAAAAGTGGTTTAGAATGGTGCTTCCTACTCAAGAATTGGTTATAAGTGACTCTGTATAAAATAAATATTATAGCTGAGCATTTTCAATAAAATAATTTTTATTTACATAAGTAAAATTTACTATACAAAAAATTAGAATAGAAAATGCTGACTTGGAAAACTATAGTCTTCTGGAAGTATTAAGGTTTATAGTTACCAGAAATTTAAGTATCTTTCATTTTTTTTTTGAGTACAGAGTTTGAAAACATATTTTGAAATCTATATTATTAGGATCATATGGGATAATTCAGTATTCATTAATTAGATATAACTGGACAATTATTAACCATTTGGATTTCTCTTCAACTAATTGTTCTGGATAAAATTCTAAACTAGGTAACACTGCTTATAAAGCCACAATTCAACACCCTAGCTTCAGCTTCTTCTATCTCCCATTTCCTAGGTACTGTCATCGGAACATTTCTGCAATGCCACCTCTCACTTCAACTAGAATTCTTCATGTATGTTACTCCCTATAGTGATGGAAGGTTCTCTCCCAGCCCTTAAATTTGTTAACTTCCATTAAGCCTCCAAATATCAGTTTAGATACCACTTAATCCAGAAAGCCCTAACAGTATCCACAAAGATGGCCTTGATCTGAATTCCCATTTCAACCCATGCACACCTTAGCAGTTGGTCATTACATGGTATCATAGATGCTTACAGATTTCTTTCCATCCCCCACATTACAATAAACTTTTTAAGGGTAAGGACCATTGCTATCTAATTATCCACAATATCTTCACCAATAGCAGACTGTCAAGCCCATGAAATTCAGTTATTTAAAATGGAAAGGGAACATGGCAAGATGGTAGGACAGAAGGGAAGGGAACAGACTGGCAGCCATGCTTCACTATATCACGGTCAGTCGCCAAGTTGTAAGCCAGACTTTCCACTGCACTCTACCTTTCTCCCTAGCAGTGAATCATTCTTAATTGCCATACAGTCTTTTTAATACTCCAGAAATGATAACAGAGCCAAAGACGATGTTTTCTCAGTCCTGTTTTTACCTCTCAGTTGCCTTACTTTTTCTTCTATTACTAACTGGAAAATGTATAAGGTTTCACAAGTACAACCTAGAGATTTGTATTCTTAACTCAGTAAGACACTAAGTCCACTACACACAGTTTTTAGTTCTTAAAATGAGACTTAACCATATTTCCACTTCCACTTTCTAACTATTTGCAGGTGAAATCATTTATAACATCTTTTATTGAAAAAGAATGCCAGCACCACCAAATAATGGCAGAATGGGCAACTCCAGAGCCAGGTCCTCCCTTAAAAAGTAATGAATTGGCAGAAACTGCAGAATCAACTTCTGAAGAATTCTGGAATCAAGTAAAAAATGTACAACAACCAGGGGAAAACTTGGCAAAGGAGCAGATGCTGTTTTGTGGAAGGAGCATCAACCCACCTACAATCCCCCCACCCCAGGCTGGCAAGTCAGAAGGCTGGCAGCCTGCACTCATTGCGAGGGTTCCTGGTTCCAGAGAGAACAAAAGAAACCTTATTCTCAAAGAACTGGCTGTGGTTGTGATTCTCAATCTGTCTGGCAGCTCCATTAAGGACAGGTGCAAAGAATTATTCTTTGCTTCACCAAACTCAGAACATGCCTGGAGCTGGGACACTTCTGCTGAAAGCACTTAAAGGTACAGGTATGGGCTGTGGCAGTCTGGACTAAAGACAACACTTAGGTCAAGCAATAGGCAGACCTGGAAACCTAGGAAGGAAGGTGTGAGGAAAGAAGGTATGTTTGTATTCTCCAGTACTAGGGAATGCAGAAAGCCAAAGCATGCCCAGGGTGGGCTGCACATTCAGAAAAGACAGAGAAAGACCCTAAACTTTCACTTGTAGCTGGCCTTTAGGGTCTACACAAGTAGGAGGTAAAAGCTAAGGCTGCGTTATAAGCAGCCTGACTAAACACTAAAGGAGCACCCCAACACAAAGCAACAATGCACAGGTGGAGAGGGTATTTTTTCTTTTTTATTCTTTCTTTGGCTCCAAGCATTTAAGGTAACTCTGTCAAAAGATCAGCTGACCACCAAACTGACAGAATACAGCTTTCACTGGTCCATGTGACAGAGAACAGACCTTATAAATATGATTTAGAAAACTCACTAAGCCAAGAAAACAGCCACCACCTGTAACAGCGACAACACACACACAAGGATGGAGGCAGAAGCATCTGATTTCTGGAGTTTCCAGATTAAAATGTTCAAAATGTCTAGTCTTCAACAAAAATTTGATACATGCAAAGAAACAAGGAAGTATGGCTCATCTATGGGAAAATATTAAAGTTCAAAATTTGATAACTACATTTGTGTTGATTATTAATTATACTGATCACTCCTCTATTCTTTCTTCCTGCATATGTTTTGTTTTCTTTCTCTTAGCATACAGATGAATTTTACTGTAAGCCAATCAAATTACTTTTAAAAGCAGATATGATCTAAATTATAAAGCTCTTGAATTAATTTCTAAAGAATGGATCTTCAAGATAGAGCTGTATCTGTATGTAATTTTACAAAGAAAAAATGGAAACATGATTATTAAGAACCACTGATTTGCGAATAGTTATTATGTGCTGAGTAATTTATGTATATAGCCTAATTTAATTCTCATAACTCTGTGAGATGAGTATTTCAAATAAGGAAATGGAGGGTAGCCTAAGTTAAGTAACCTGCCCAAGATCCCAAAGCTAGTGTCAGCATCAGAATTTTGTCTTGTTGTGGAAATATCATAAAGAATTAAGAAACCTATCAATAACCAGAGACACTACTCCCAAGACAAAAATACATACCTGCACCAGTCATCTAGCCTTCAAACACTGCTATTAAACATTAGCATGCATAATAAATGACTTTTGGAAAAGTATTTAGTAAATAACAGGAAAATATTTTATAATTTGGGCATGACCATAATAAATTTAATGGTCTTAAACCCAGCTGATACACTAAGGCAGGAACAGTACAAAACTACTTGTTTTCTATTTCTTTCACACCAGTCCCCTCTCCAAGTAATTTGTATTGGCAATCTTTCTATGGTGTAGAAATAACTATAGCCAAGAGTATAACAAATGCTGCCACAAATACAGTCTATAAAAACTCTAGGGAAGGGAGGAGAAAACTGTAACTATCATACAATAAACACCTTCCCTGAAATATAGTCAATTTCTCTCCACTGCATTTGTGACAGACATTACTAGTGCTCACCATTTCTTGGGTACGTGGGATATCCTGTTTTCCCAGCCCACTCACAGTTAGGTGGGGCTATGTACCTAGATCTAGACCTGCAGTGACCATATAGCAGCTATTGTCCACATGTGGCTACTGAGTTCCTAAAAGGTGGCTAGTCCAAAAAGTGTAAAATATACATCAGATTTCAAAAACTTAGTACACACAAAAAACAGAATGGAAAATATCTCACTAATTTTTATATTAATTGCATGTTGAAATTATAGTATTTTAATATGTTGTGTTAAATATATTATTAAAACGAACTCTGCCTGTTTCTTTGTAATTTTTAAAATGCAGCTCCTAGAAAATCAGGTTTACTTATGTCCACTACACGACTGAATGGCTTAAAGAAAAACTGGTAACATCTAGTACTGGCCAGACTGCGGAGCAAATGGAACTCCCATATACATTGCTGGTGTTAATGCAAAACTGTACAGACACTCTCTGAAAATGGTTTGGCAGTTTCTTATAAAGTTAAAAATTAAGCTGCCATATAAGCAAACCATTCTACTGCTAAATATTTACCCAAAGAAAATGAAAATATACAAGTTCACACAAAACTTGTATATGAATGTTTATGTTGGCTTTATTAGGCACCAAAGACTGGAAACAACTCAAATGTCCCTTAACTGAGAAATGTATAAACTGTGGTACATCCATACAATGGAATACTTTCAACAACAAAAAGGAACAAACTACTGATACACACCACTTAGCTCAAATGAATTATAGCTAAGTGAAAGAAGCCAGACAAAAATATACTCTATGATTCCATTTATGTGACATCCTTGAAAGGCAAAAACAATTAGGGTAAGAAAACAGACCAGTGGTTGCCTGCAGTGAAGAGTAGGAGGAGGTGTTGACTACAAAGGGCACAGGGTAATTTTGGGAAGAGAAGGAACTGTGCTAAAACTTGCTTGTAATGGTGATTATGCAACTGTATGTACCTCTTGAAATTCAGAGCTGTCACTGAAAAGTGTTTTACTATATGCAAATTACACACTAATTTAAAACAGAAAAAAACAGCACACAAGAAATTTTAGCAAACAAGCAATACACCCAAATTTGATAAGAACAAAGTTAGTCAAAATAATTAAAAACAAAAGTAATAAATAAAACATATTTAAAGCAACATGCAGTATATCAAAAGCAGTATAACCATTTTTATAATTACTTTGTGTGTCTATAACAAACAGGTAAATAAAATACATCCAGTTGCTAGCAGCCAATTGAGAAGTAAAATTAAAAGTGTTAACTTCTAAACCTCAATGTTTTTAATTCTAATTCCTAAGCCTAACACTGAGTACACTAATTCATTTTATAAATGAAAGCAAAATACAGACTTTGGAAATAAATAAAAGCTGAGATAATTCACTGCCTGCAGACTTTCACTACAAGAAATGTTAAAAGTAAGTTTTTACAGCAGAAGGAAAATAATGACAGATGGTAATTTGAAACAACATAAAAAATTGAAGAGTGCCAGAATTGTTAAGACTGTTATTAAACGCAAAAGGCTTTTTATTCTCATTTTAAACTCTTTTAAAAATAACTAATGCAAAGATAACAATGTATTAAGGAATTTTATAACACATATGGAAGTAAAAATAATGATTGCAAGAGCACAAAAGACTAAAGAGGAGAAACAAGTATACTTTTAAAAGGTTCTTATCATATACTTAATTGGTATATTATTTGAAGGTAGAGACTGTTAAGTTAAAAATGTATGTTGCAAACTAGAAAAAACACTAAATGTAAAAAGAAACAAATAGAAAAGACCTTAGCAGACACCTCACTGAAGAAGAAATACAGATGGCAGAAAAGCATATGAGAAAATGCTCCGTATCATATGTCATCAGGGAAATGCAAATAAAAATGGCAATGAGATGTTACTACATACTTACTAGAATGACCAAAATGCAGAACACTGATAATACCAAATGCTGACAAGGATATGAAATAACAGCAATTTTCATTTATTGCTGGTGGAAATGCAAAATGATACTCCACTTTGTAAGTTTGGCAGTTTCTTACAAAACCAGTCTCTTACCATTCAATCCAGCAACTGCACTCCTTGGTATTTACTCAAAGGAGCTGAAAACTTATGTCCACAGAAAAATCTGCACACAATGTTTATAGCAGCTTTATTAATAATTGCCAAAAATTGGGAGCAACCAAGATGTCCTTCAGCAGGTGAATAAACAAACTGTAGTACATTCTGACAATGGAATATATAATATTATTCAGTACTAAAAAGAAATGAGTTCTCAAACCACGAAAAGACATGAAGGAATCTTAATTGCATATTATTAAGTGAAAGAAGCCAATCTGAAAAGGCTCTACTATACGATTCCAACTATATGACCTTCCAGAAAAGACAAAACAAGACAATAAAAGATAATTGGGGTGGTGAAGGGAGGACATATAAGTGGAGCACAGAGAATTTTAAAGGACAGTGAAAATACTCTGTGAGATATTACAGTGGCAGATACATGTCATACATTTGTCAAATACACAGAATGTGTAACAGCAAGAGTGCCCATAATGTAAGCTATGGACTTTGGGTGATGATGATGTATCCTTATGGGTTCATCAGTTGTAACAAGTGTACCACTTCAGGGAGGGGGATGTTGATAATGGGTGGCTATGCATATGTGGGAACAGTGGTATATGGTAAAATCTCTGTACCTTCCCTTCAAAATTTTTCTGTGAACCTAAAACTACTCTACAAAGCTCATCTAAATTTAAAAAATTATCTTTAAGAAAAAAATAGGTATAATTAATAAGCCAACAGTATATGTAAAATGGAATCATAACAAATATTCAATTAATCCACAAGAGGCTATGACAAAGAAAAAAGACAGATATGATAAAGAGAAAATAAATATCAAAAACAGTAGACTGAAAAGTGGCCATATGAATAATTATATTAAGTGTAAATAATCTAAACCCACCACTTAAAAGGAAGAGTCTTTAAGAAAGTGTGTCATATAGCAAGATTCAACTATATTCTATATCCAAAAATAATACTGATAACTTTTTCTTAAAGGGCCATATGGTAAAGGATTTAGGATACTAGGCTATATGGACTGTATAGTAACTATTCAACTCTGCATTTGTAACTTGGAAGCAGTTACATACAGTAGGTAAATGACAAGGTGTGACTGTGTTCCTATAAAATCAGGCTGCTAGCAGATAGGCAATAGTTTGCTGACCCTGGAATTAAGGTATAAAGAAACAGATTAAAAGCAAAAGGAGGGGAAAAGATAAACCATATAAAACACAATTAGAAACATGTAGCTATATTAACATCAGACAAAGTAGACTTAATAAAAGAAAAATAACCAGGGACTTTCCATAGAGAAAGGGGTTGTTTCATCAAAATGACATAACAATCCTAAATATGGATGCATCTAATAACAGACCCTCAGAAAGCAGTAAGCAGAGCCTTGAAACAGGCAAATCTGCAATTATAGTTGAAAATGCTACTCCTCTCTCAGTAACTGGTACATTAAATAGACCTAAAAAAAGGACATAGAAGACAACATTATCAACCAACTTGACCTTATTATTACGGAGACATATAAAACAGTCTACCCAACAACAGCAGAAAACATTCTTTTCAAATGCCAAGATGAGAATGTCCCGGGCTATAAAAGAAATCTCAATAAAGCTTAAAATTCTGATCACAGTAGAATTATTAAAGTATGTTTTTACTGGAAACTTACTTTAAACAACCTGAGGGTTAAAGAAGGTATCACCAGGTAAATTAGGAAAAAAATTCAAATGGATATGAAAATACATGTTAATATTTATGGGATGTAGCTAAAACAGTGCTTCAGGGATATTTACAGTATTAAGTATTTATATTACCAAAAAAGAAAGATTTTAAATCAACCACCTCAGTTTCCAAATTAAGATTGAAAAAAGAAGAGCAAATTAAAACCAATGAAAGAAAAAGAAGACAAAAAAGAAAATTAAAATGAGAAAAATCAAAGATATAAAAAGCAAAAACAACAGAGAAAAATTATGAAATCAAATGCTGGTTGTTCAGTTTGTCTAGCCAGATGGATCAAAGCTCAGAGTGGGTAGCAGGGAGAGACTTGGGAAAGGCTACAGAAGAATACAAATTAGCATTAACACAAATAAGAGTCACCACTATAGATCCTACATACACTAAAAAGATGAGTGATTTTTCTCAACAACTTCATGCCTATAAATTTGACAATGATAAGTGAAAAACACAAATTATTTGAATGATATAAACTACCTAAGCTTATTTAAGAAAAAGGCAATCTAAATAGCACTAACATATATTATAAAAATTAAATTTGTACTTACAAACCTTCCCACAAAACCCCAGATACAGATGATTTCACAGATGACTTCTATCAATTACTTAATAAAGAATTAATATCAACTCTGCACAATCTTTTCCCAAGATTTTAGCAAGAAAGAACACTTCCAAACTCATTTTATGGACCGACAATACCATGGTAATAAAACCAGAAAAACCCATCAGAGAAAAGAGAACTATAAGCCCAATAACCCTCATGAACACAGACACAAAAAACCTTAAAGTACATAGCAAGTCGTATCCAGCAACATGTTAAAAAAAATTATACATCATGACCAAGTACATTTTATTCCAGGAATGCAAATTGAGCCTACCAATCAAAAAGCCAAACCATGTAACTCACCATACCAACACACTAAAAAACAAAAGCCATATATGATCATATCAAAAGATACAGGAAAATCATTTGACAAATTTAAAATAAAGTTATTCATTATAAAAACTTTCAGCAAACCAGGAATATAAGGAACTTCCTCAAACTGATAAAAGGCATCCTGTGAAAAATCTACAGCTAACACCATACTTAATGGTGAATGACTACATGCTTTTCAGAAATGAGGCAAGAATGCTTCAACCACTTCCATTCAGTATTATCTTGGATGTCCAAGCCAATGCAAAATGCCAAGAAATATTAAAAAATAAAAGGAATATAGACTGGAAAAGAAAAAAGTAAAACTATCTTCATTCACAAACCTCATAATCATCTGCATAGAAAACCCTAAGGAATCTACTCAAAACTTCTCAAATTGATGAATTTTACTAATGTTTCAGAAATTAAGATCAACATACAGAAATCTATTATATTTCTCTATATTAGCTAAGAATAATTGTAATAATAAAAACAAAACTACCATTTACGGTAGCATAAAACATGAAATAGAAATTTATCAAAATATTTGTTGGGTCTGTACACTTAAAACTACAAAACCCTGCTAAGATATTTTTTGTTAGAGAGAAAAGAAACTAAAACCTAAACAGATGTAGATATGTACCATATACAAGGACTGGAAGATGTCAATTCTAAATTTGTAAATAATCCAAGTTAAGATTATGGCTGTCTTTTTGTTAGAAATTCACAAGCAGATTCTAAAATGCATATGGCAATTAAAGGGGCCTATAACAGCCAAAACAAATCTGAAACAGAACTAACTTGGGAGGAGGACTTAACCTACCAGGTTTTATTACTTACCAGAAAGCCACACAAATCAAGACAATGTGGTATTGCCTTAAAAATAAACATACACAGTAATAGAACTAACATAAAATCCAGTTACAGACCCATACAAAATAAAACCATCCACAGATGAGCAACAAAAGTGTCAAGTTAAATAATAGGGAAAGAACAGCACTTACTACTACTGAGGAACAACTGCATATTCATCTCTGTACAAATGAACCTTGACTCTTTACTTCCCACCATTTGAAAATATGGGGGTTACATCTCTAAACTATCTAAGAAAAAGTCTTTTTGACTTTGAATTAGGCAAATACTTATTAAACAGGCCACAAAAGTAAAAAAAAAAAAACCTAAGAAATAATAAGATAATTTGGACTTCTGCAAAATTAATATACTATTATGAGAATGAAAAGACAAAACAAATCTGGGCAAAAATATCTGCAAATCAATTATCTGATTCAGGGCTTTTATCCACAATATATAAAGAGCTCTCACATCTTGAAAATAAAAAAACAACCCAAATTTTTTAAATGGCCAAAAGATCTAAACAGATATTTCAAAAACAAATAAATATAAACTTATAAGCACAGGGACAAATGTTCGACATCATTTGTCATTACGAAAATGCAAATTAAAACCATGATAAGCTCCCACTAGATTCAAACGAAAAAGGCTGACAATATCAAATGTTGTAGAGGATATGAAACAACTGCAATTCCCACACATTTTTTGTGTGAATACAAAATGACACAGTCACCCTGGAAAACAAGTTGGCAAGTTTCTTACAATGTTAAATATACATTTACCCATATATCCCAACAATTCTATTTGACCCAGGGAAATGAAGTCACAGGCTCACACATTCTTACTGATCTCTACAGATGGCAATAGCCCTATTGGAAACAACTAGAGACAAGACTCTCCTGTTTAAGTTTAGTTTCATCATTTCACTTAACAAAAAATCACTGCACAGCTTTGAAGAAAGCACCAAACCAGGTTTCCACTTCCTTCTACTCCTGCCCTTTTCCACTGCAAACACAAATGTCACTCTTCTAGCTTAAAGCCTTCAGTGGTTTCCGCTGCTCCTGTAACCGAATCCATGCTCCTTCCCATAGTCTATAAGCCTGGATAAATCTTCAGGCCCCACTCACCAATTTCTTCCTTTACTCATTACAGGCTACTCACCCCGATTCTCATCAGTTCCTCAACAGGTCTAGTTTCCCCAACCCCCTACCCTTTTGCTCCCTGTTCCCTATGTGTGAAGCAAGCGCTCCTTCACTGGCTCTTCGCATGACCAGCTCTTTCTTGTATTTCAAGTCTCCGTTCGAGCGGCCATCTCTTCAGACAGGCATTCACTGGCCACTCTACCTAAAGTAGTCTCCATTATTCTAGATCAAAACACATCACTTCACTCAAAACACTAATTACATCTGACTTGATTTATGTGTATACTATCCATTTCCCATAAAACACCATAAGCACTTGGGAGACAGAGTCCTAGCTTTGCTCTCCACTATGTACACACTGCCTACTCTCAGTGCCTGGTACATAATTACATAATGTTGTAACTTTCATGCAAGAGGTCTAAGGAATTCAAATATCGAATGAATCAATTATCACAGTTATCTCCCAATTAGATATATTAATACTTAGATTCTAACACAAAGTAATAAACTCTGTTTCTCATCTCACCATAAAATTAAAAAAATCCCTTCACAAATAATCCTCATTACTCATATAACTCAGACTCAAAACTTCATTTTCCCTAGCCACCACACCAAGCAATTTCAAAATCCCTTTTTTGCCTTCTCACATCATCTTTCTACTTCAAGTCACCACAGAATATGACTGTCAAATTCATCTTCCTAAAACACCACTTAGACCATAACACTTTTTCCGCAACCTTTTTACTAAGTATATGTTTGTTTATTTATTATCCAAATATCTAAATTATCTGAATTATCTGAATGCACTGTCTGAAATCCTACAACAGATGCTCACAGTATTGATCAGGCTCAAAGGGGTAAAGTGGAATTAATTAAAAGCTAACCTCTGCTTTTAAGCTTTGCTAAGTAAGCTAAAACCTATCAGCAGAAGTGTATTAGTTTTGTATGCTAGATACATCAGTTTGTTTCTCCTCTGAGCCTGTTTCCACTCTTTACATATAATGGAACAGACAAAATTGTATGATCTCCAAGATCTTCTGGTCCTGGTATGCAAAGTACTAGAATCTCTACTGAGAAGACAACTATGATAAATGCATCAGCTGTGGTATCACAAAGCAAGGAAAGAATTTAGAATCTGAAGACCCAAAGGGGGTAAAATGATCTTTAAAGGACTATAAGTAAGACATTGGATAAATTACAAGAAGAGATTCACTGGGTCAAAAGTTCTGTTTGGGAGAAATAAAGAATACGTGACTAGAACAATAAAACACTACACAATGTTCCCTACAATTCACAGAAGCTGCTTGAGATGAAAAGAAGTTTGTTTGGTAATAACACCAGGACAGGAATGTGACTTTCTTAAGGACTGTTTATTTCCCAATGAGACAGTGCTTTAAAAAGCTTTCATTAGGAAGCAACAAAGAATAAAAATAAATAAGTTAAGCACTTAATTTAGGAAGTTGGGGAAACTTTTTAAAAAGCAAGTCTGTACAAATCATGAGGAAAGATTATAAATGTGAAAAGCAGAACTGTATGGGTTTGAAAATAGAAAAACTGCAAATTCAGTAAAGAAATCCATAGAAAGGTTCATAAGATTAAAAAATATATATATATATACAAAACCCTCAGACAAAAAGAGAGAATATGCTGAAAACTGAAAATTAAAAGCAAGATATAGCAAATAAGTAGACTTTTCTTCTCATAAGACATATGTTCAATCTATGCTAATATAGTTATATAGAGGAAGGGAATGGAATCAGAATGTTTCTCAAAGTTTACCTCTAAGTTGTGGGTTTAAAAATCTTTTCTTTTCATCTTTACATGTTTCCTGATTCTATAAATTTTCTAAAAAGAGAATCTTTTATCATCAGAGAATAAAATAAGTTTCAGTGGATATGGGCGGGCTGTAATAATAACTCTCAGTATCAGGGGTTATATATAAATATTAGACTATTAATTCCCTGAAGACAGATCCCACATTTGTCCTATTGAGCAATCCATGAGGAACATCTATATAGTATGCACTGAAATATTAGAAACTATTTTACATCTATTAAGCAAGTATTTAACATAGTTTTGATGTTATCAGTAAGCACGTTTAAAATAATATTTAAGTTTTTATAGAGTTTTCAAATTTATAGCCCAACAGCTTAACTGATAAAAGAATTCCTGCCAATTCTTCCACAAAAATAACCTATCCCTTCGGCACAGAATCAGGAGCAGACCGAATGCCATTCTACTTTGCACCTCGAGCTGCACTCCACATATCCTAAGAAGTCCCTTCCTTGTACAATCTCAATCTCTCTTCTTTCCATAACATTGAAATTTATCAAGTTCCCAGTCAGAATATAAAATAAAAGCTAATTAAAGGAAGATGATTAAGAGTCCACAAAAAATACAGCTTAAGGATGACATTTAACAAGAGGAAAAGGAACAATTCACTAACATAAGGCTAAATAGCCACTGTTTAAGTGCTATGTAAAAAAAGGATTTTACTGACTCACACTAAGTTATGCACAAATCTTTAGAGTCAGGCTAACTTGGGAACAAATCCCAAGTCTGCCACTTACTAAATTCAGGACTTGGTAGGTAACTTCTCAGTATGACACCATCAATCTCACAGGGAAGTTGGATGACTGAAGAACTTCTTCATGTAGAGTACATACCTATCAGTGACCAGCTCAGACTAGGTACTCAATAAATGTAAAATTCCCTTACTTTTCCAGTGTGAGATGGGCAGCCAGAAAAAAATGAGGAAGGCTAACTGATTCACATGGGACTAATACCCATGACTTAACTTCGTTAGCACTATGTGCTCATCGACGGATACAAGTGACAAGTGACTAATATTGCTAAATATCAGAGCAGTATTATTAAAAAAAACAAAATCACCAAAAACATTTAGAGATAATAATAAGTCACAAAGAAAGTGTTGGGTTTGTTTTTTAGAAAACACAAAAACATATTACACTCACAGACATAAAAATTAGTGATTTTAAATTTAAATATAATACCGTAACTGTGAAGGATTAAGGCTAAAACATACATCATCTAGCCTAAAATGGGTAATCCCTGAAATGAAGATACATTCCTAAACTCAGCTTCCAAAAATATTTCTTAGAATTCTTAGGAGTATTAACATCATTATGCAGTTCATAATAGGAATTCTCAACTGTGGGCAATTACTTCAGTTTTCCTGATCTATAGTTTAAACTATGTGCAGAAATCAGTATCAAAACAACTTTTACTAGAAATAAAGTTTGCATTTTTATGTCATACTTATATCAACTAATATATATTTACATATAATTCATTCAACTATTATATAAATAATAGATCTATATCAGAGTTGTTTTACTATTTGAAAATTAAGTCTCAGCAAATAACAGCAATAATCTGTATAGTACTCAGGGTGTGTTAGTCATATTGAAGGGAATCCGGATATGCCACCCCAAAATATGTCACCACTTTGGCATAAGGATAATTTTAGACTGAAGGCAATTAAGAATCAACAAATACAGGAAAAATTAGTTGCCTGCCCTCCTTTTATCTGCCTAAAAGAAGGACACAAATCTACCTCTGTGAAAGTGGCATAAATACCCCATCTTCTCTCCTGTGTAGGATGGGAAGAGCGACCCTAATCACTGGGGACAGAGAGGCCGCACTAGGATGAGTCCAAAACCAGAAACAACCTTATCTGCCATCAGTTCTCCCATATATTTCCTTGTCACTTCTCCATCATGTAACTTCCTTTGGAGCCCAAACCCTCTTTCCTTGGTTAAGAAGGAGATATAAACTCTGAGTTTTACTTCTTTTCTGGTAACCATGCATGTAAAAATACTAATTGATCTGGATTCCTTCTCTCCTGTTATTCCCTTTTGTCAGTTAAATTCACAAGCCCCAACATACTCAACTAAAGAGAGGAGAGGAAGTTTTTCCTCCCCAGCAGTACCGTAAAATAGTAAAAACTTTAGAAATGGATCAAATTAAACTCTTTCAATTTATATATTGGGAAAGTGAAATTATCTCGGTGCTCCTCTCCTATCCTACATTTCCCCAGTCTATTTACTTCCCCATATGACTGTTTTATAGCTTCTATTCTCTACTTAAACTTCCAAGACCCCCTGCCTCATCCTTACTCCAGTGATGGCTAGCTTCCTTTTGCACTAACAAAACTGAAGCCATTAGAAACTAACTGTGTCATTTTCTATGACATTAACTCTGCAGGTGTACCCAAATAATCTGCCTTCCCATCTCTTCTTGCCGATGAATTATCCAAACTCTTGTATAAAGCCAACTCTTCCATCTATGCCCTCTATATTCTATATCCTTTCCCCTCAAGAAAGTAGCCCCAAGAATGGTTCCCCAAATCAATGTCCCTGCATCATCTGTGGCTGGATCACTCCCATCAGTGCGCAACCACATGAAAATCTACCCCCATCTTTAAAAAAGAAACAAAACATCGACTCCACCTTACTCTTCAGCCACCAGCCTATTTCTCTATTCTTCTTTAATGAATACTTTTTATACCTGGAATTTATAAAATCTGAAACAATTTCCTTCCAATTTGCTTCAGATTTTATCCAGTACTTGCATCTCTTCTCTATCCATACTCAGACCTAGATAACCTCATTCAATCTCAGTTTTTAATACCAGCTAGATACTATTGACTCACAAATGTGTATCTTCAGCTCAGACCATTCGCAGCTTCATACATCTAATTGATTTCTTGTTATCTCCTCTTACATGGGTAACAGACATCTAAAATATAACAGGGCCAAGAAGAAATTCCTGATTCTCTCCCCACCTCACCCCCATATTAGATCCTCTAGCAAACCTCCCAGTCTGTCAATGGCAACTCTCCATTCTTCCAAGTAGGCTAACAGTTTCAGAGTCATCCTTGACTCGTCTCTTTCTCACAGGCACACATCCAAATGGCTAACAAATCCAGTTAGCTGTGCCTTCAAAATATGTCTAGAATCTAATCAATTATTACACATGTACTACTTACTACTATTAGCTGAAACAGCACTTAACTTGTCTGGGTTACTGAAAGAACCTCCTCAGTGTTTTCTCTGCATTTACCCTCACCGCCTAGGTTCATTCAACACCATTTTTAACAGGATCAATGTGAGTGCTAAGCAGGCGTGTCTCTCTTCTGCTGAAAACACTCCAATGGCTTCCCAACTCAGTTCCCAAACTCATACAGTACTCCACATGATCTGCCCCGGCCTCCACTTGTCAGATATACCAACCTCACTTCTGCTCCAGCCATACTCTTATTTCTGTACTCTCCATTCATGTGTGTCTACTTGCTCTGCCGTCTGCCTGCCAAGGTCTTCCCCTGGCGTCCACATGGCTCTCTGCTGTCAGATGTCTTTCCAGATGTCACCTTATCAGAGAGGCCTTCCCTAAACTTCTTTACTTAATTTAAAATAGCTCTTAACACCCCAAAATCCCTTCTATGCTTCTTTCCCATGTTATTTTTCTCCATAGGAAGTTTCACCTTCTGACATGCTATGTATTTTAGGTGTGTGTTTATGTCATACCACCTGTCCTTAGACTGTCATCACCATGAGAACAGAGACTTCTGCCTGCTTTGTATGCTGCTATACCTCCAACACCTGGCATATATTTGCCATTCAATAAATAGTAGTTGAAAAAATGAACTTAGTACTTCAGCAAAATTTACAGAGCCAAACCCCATGTGTGCCCACTGGGAACTAGAAAAGATGGACAAAATATAAAAACAGTATGTGAATACATCAGAGAGCTACCAAGACAATGAAGACTTGCAAAGCCAGATCCAGAGGAAGAAAGCTGAGAGATGTAAGCCCAGTATTGGAGGTGTTTTTGCCCTCCAGGCAAATGCCCACAGCAAAACCAATAGTTGAACAGCTGAGAACCTGATCATAAATTTTAACATTTCCAGGGAAACAGTGAGATAAAAACTATAGTTCAAGGACTTACAAGAAAAGGACCCTTATAAACACCCCAGGTTTTTTGCTTGCTACTCTGAAGAGTTACTCTTCAGGAGTAAGGATTGGGAAAAAAAAGATGCTCAAACATGCTTAGTTACAAGAAGCCAGTCACAAAAGACAACATATATGATTCCGTTTAAAACAGGCAAATCCATAGGGACAAATAACAGATTAGTGGTTGCCAGGGGATGGAGAGATGGGGAATTAGGAGGTACAAAGTTTCTTTTCAGGGTGATGGAAATATTCTGGAATTAGATAATAACAGTAATTATCTGGTGGTAATTGCACATTATAAATATATGAAAACCACTGAATTATACCCTTTAAAATGGTTATAAGGGTGAATTATATGTAATGTGAATTTTACGTACATTGAAAAAGAAAGAGACAAGCATAAATTCAAACCTTCTCAACTTCTGATTGGATCATGACAATCTGAGATTGCTAGGGTCTCAAGCCTCAGCATCCGCCTGAACCAAAAGTAATCTCTGGAGAAGATGACAGCATCCAAAGCCTCAAATCAGTTCTACAACTTTTTGTGCACTTTATTCATGCCTCAATCAAAAACAGCCCATCATACTAAAAGAAGAGAATGCAAGCCAAGGAAAATAACAGATATATAGGTGACCAGATAATGAAGCAAATACAGAGATAAATAGGTAATGCAGTTTTCAGACACAGAATTTGAACCAATCATAACATGTTCAAAGAATTAAAAAACAAGATGGAGGATTTCAGCAAATAGTAGGAAATGAAGAGTATAAAAGGTATTCTCTAGAACTGAAAAAAAAATAACAATTTAGTAACTTAACAATGGGTTTGGTAACATTACATGCAGTGGAAGAAAGAATTAGTGAACTACAACATACATCAGAAGAAAATATTCAGACAAACCTAGAGAGTAAAATAAGGATGAAAATAGTGAGGGAAAAAGGATGTGGAATACAATGACTAGATCTTTCATACATGTAGTAAGACCTCCAGAAAGAGGGGAGGAAGAAATGAAGCAGGAGCAGTACTTGAACACATAATGGCAAAGGAATTTTCAAAGCTATTTAAAGAAATTCAGCCATAGATTCAAGTCACTTCAGATCTGTTATTCAGTTCTCTAATACAAATAGTCATATATTTCCACATCAGAGGAAAAGTGCTAAAAAAATAGATATAAAGAGAACCATCTTCAAAAGTAGCAAGAGTAAGAGGCATATTACCTTCAAAGAGGGCGTAACATATTGTTTTAAAACTGAAATTATAGAAGTCAGAAGATAATGACAGTAGTTATTTTATCTTCAAAGTGAGGAAAGAAAAAAAAAACTGCCAACCTTTATTCTATATCCAGGAATATATCCTTTAAAAATGAAGAGAAAATAAAACATTTTCACATACACACATACATACAGACGAAGAGAGAGAGAGATTGTAACCAGAAGGTTTTCAACAAAGAAAAATGTTAAAATGCATTTTTGGGGCAGAGCATAAATAACTCCAAATGGAAACTTAGAAATGCAGAATTAAGTTAGAAAAAGGGTAAATATTTGGGTGAATGTAAATTAATTTTTGCCACGTGTAGGATAAATGGCAGAATTTCCAGAATCTCCTACCTGGTCTTATTCTATTTACATATCATTGGTGTTTACCACTGCAGTCTCCCACAGCCTCTGGGGACAAGGGGTGGAGAGAAAAAGGCCATTCCCTCCTCCCCTCTATTCCTGGTATGTAATTTGTCTGGCTTCTGCCAATCACCAAGGACCTGCCAATGGAGTTGCTCCTGAAAGGGGTGGGTGTGAAGAAGAGAGCACTCCAGTGGCTACAGCACGTGAGTATTAAAAAACTGGGAAAGACAGTAAGTGTCATGATAAATTCAACCATTTTTTAACTCTCTAGTTTTTTTTTAAACAAAGACAATAATCTATTTGGATTCTATCACATGAATAATTGTATTATATCAGCTTTGCAAATGTACATCATTTGTTCTATTACTCTCTTTTTAGACTAGTAATTTCTAGGGTCTAGGCAAACACCATTCATTTCAACTTTGGATCTTCAACCAATTAGCACCTTTATCATATCATGCACCCAATGGGAATACCATGACCACTGTTCAACAGGGGACTTGCTGAAATAAATAAGCTACTGTGTAGATCAAATAATTGCACTGGTATTTTCTAAAGAGGCAAAAATATAGAGATGTCCCCAACCCACAAGAATTGCTTCCTAAAAGGGACATTACAACCTTAAAGGGGATTAATGAAACAATAAACTATTCAAGAGGATATAAAGCTTGTCAGTGGTAGTGGTATAGACAAGACTAGCTGTCCATTGTTTTCCTTCTTTTGTCTTTTTTATCACAGTAAACTTTTTCAGACATTCTGCAATTCACAAAGACTTGAACACAGCCTTATGATCTAGATTAGTAGATAAAAGCAACCTATTATAGCTGAGTCAAACCAAAATTCAAGTTAAGGAATAAAATGTAGATAGATTAAATTTCAAGGTATAAAGTTTCTAAAACATCACATGGGAACAGCCAGATATTTGGTGGAATTAAAATCACTAACATTCTCTCCACAGGAGTGAACTAAAACAGAATCATTTACTAGCTCTCTCTACCTTTTTTTCTTAAAGTCATATTAGTGTACTTTTAATTAAGTTACCTTCTGTTTTCTTTTTTGGGAGGATTGCTAATTACCTGGCTCATTTTCTATCCTTTTAACCATTTACACATCCCATGTAAAAAGCATATACCTGAATTTTATTTTCCTCCCCACATTACAATTTCAGTCATGCACTGTTACACACAGTCCACAATTACTTATTTTGATAACTAATATATCAATTGTTTCTACCATCTTCATGTTGATCTGATAGAAACTGAGTTTTCTATGGTTGAAATAAATCTGTAGCCCCAAGATAGAACATCTTGCTCAGTTGCCACGTCAGGAAACCTAACTTTCATGCTTCTGTAAGTGCTCCCCTTGGCCAGAAAAGCAGTAAATCCAGTAGGCCAACCCCCAAATGCACTTCCTTCGTTGTTCCTCAATCTTTCTAAATAAGGTCTGATGTGTAACCCCAGGCAAGCAAGCCCAGTGTCCACACTGCCACTACTTTCTCTAAAGTCCCTCTTGCCCAAAACCCTTCAGGCAGAGTGTTCCGCTGTGGGAGGTATTGCCCATGGATTGTTTTCCCTTGAACAAAGGACATCACACTTGCTAGTTTTGTCATTTGACACTATTTATCCAAGGCTTTCTGTGAATCTTTTTCTCCTTTCTTGCTGTTTTGAATTGATTCTGTTCATTCTTAGTATACTGCATTGTCATCAGAGAATGCTTTCTTTCTATTTCTAGTCTTTAAAATTCACTGAGTTTTTTTTTTTGTTGGTTTCGGACATGTTCATTGTTAATTAAGGTTCCATGTGCATGTAAAAAGAAGATAGTCCCCTAATGGCAGGGTTTAGAGTTTGATATAAATAGGAACCACTCTTGATCATGTTTAAAGGTACCCTATATACTTGATAATTTTTCTTGAATATGATCTGTCTTGGATGGAAAGGGAAGTGTTAAAGTCCCCAAATATCCATGTGTCTGTCTTCTTCTTGATGTACTACAATTTCTGCTTTTTGAGAGCTGACCTGATGTAATATTGTGATTTATAATAAGAAATACATATTTGGTCTCAGTTTCCACTTCTGGCCCAGAGCTTCTAAAACCCTTGAAATTTCCTAAGTGACAAGAGCAATAAGGTGTTCTTTTGTCATGTTAATAAGATGACTTTGGGAAACTTCTAGATAACCTAAAAGTGAGGGCGGGTTTCCAGAGGAACCAACATGCAGTCAGAGAGGTTTCACAAGAGAAGGGCTGGAGACTGGTTTCAATCGCTAATGTTGAAAGGTTTCATCAATCATACCTATGTACTGTAGCCTCCATAAAAACCCAAGAGGCCAGGGTTTAGAGAACTTCTGGGTCGATGAACACCTGGAGATTCAGGTAGAGTGGCCCACTCAGTGTGGAAGCTCCACATCCCTTTCCCCATGCCTTGCCCTATGCATCCCTTCCACCTGGCAGTTCCTGAGTTATATCATTCTATAATAAACTTGACCTCTAGTAAGAAAAATGCATCTCTGAGTACTGTGAACCACTCTAGCAAATTAATCAAACCCAAAGAAGGGGGGTCATTGGCACCTCCCTTCGACAGCCAGTGATCAGAAGCAAAGGTGACAACTGGGACTCGCAATTGACATCTGGAACCTTTACTCAACTGGATTATGAGAATGACTAATTTAGGAGGAGTGTCTTTGGTTTTGAATGATGCAGAGAGAAAGAGCATGTCTGGGTTGATAGAGGAACAACAGCTCATTATGAAACAATTACAGATGGCTATCTGTGATCCAGACACACAAGAGGTTACTTCTGAGGGAACAGCCATTATGGTAAGCTGAGTAAAAGCCACTGTTAAGATCTGCTTACCCTGAGAAGGGGGACTGTCCATCACCCTCTATGAACACCAAATGGAACACCCCAGATGAAGCAGCTGATATGCTTCACACATAAACTATGCTAGACAGGCTTTATTATGACCTGGACATTTACGCACTAAATATGACTATTACTTAGGTCCTGGTAAGTGCTGTGGTTAAGGGAGCCCTTTCACACAGGCACCCCATATAATCTCACTGCTGCAAAATTAAGTTACAGTTCCAGAAGCTTTATCATATTTGCTGATTCAGCTTCCCATCCCGGGTCTTACAGATGCTAATAAAAACATTAGGTTTATTAGAGAATGGGAAGAGGCCAGGGGAGAATCAAAGGACTCTTCCCAACAAGGTGGAAATTTTTAAAAGGTTATTAGAAATAAAGTGAAAAAAGCAATATTGATAAGAGCAAAACAAAGAAGAAACCTAAAGGGGAGAGTCACATGACTTGCATCAGAAGGGTGGAAATCTTTAGATGTTATTAAGAAATGGGATGAATAAAATGAACACTGATGGGGTTAAAACAGAAGTTTTAATATAGCACTACCAAAGGTTGGGTGGACCAAAGAGACCCCCCTGTAGCTCTCCCAACAAATACACTCTATTTACCCCAATTTTGAAAATTCTTTACATCAGAAGGCAGAGATTACAGAGAGAAACCTGACTTACAATTCCTTGGGGCACTGGTTAGGCAGATTAATCAAAATAAAAATTGACCAAAGGGCAGGGTCCCTTGACTCAGTCCCTCCTTGGGGACCCAAAAGCTTTTTGCACAGGAGCAGGTCAAATGATAAGGGGGTGGAAAAGAGAAGTTTCCATGACTTTTTTATTACAAGAGTCCCACAAACTATGTATGGTACCAAACCCGCTGGTGAAGCCTTGACTTGGCTACAATCAGATTGAGAGAACATAAAAATGTAATGGATGTATGATGTGACAGTTGTCATGTTTAAATAGGTATTATGTTTAGAAGTTGCATCAACTTTACGTGAATGTCTTATGGGAATGGATATTATGTCTGGCCCAGGAACACTTTCCCCTACATAGTATTGTAAAACTAAACTTGTAGATGACATCTTAATAGAAGGTAGAGTTAGGAAGGTAGGAGTTGATGAAATGAAGGTAAAGGCCTGCAGAACTGGTATGTTTGAATAGGTTCATAGGAAGTGGCTGCATCTCTTTTACCTGACTGTATTATGGGGATGGATACCCTGTATGACTGGGAAACATTTCCCCTACCTAGTATTGAAACACAGAAGGCATGCAAATCTGCCCTTCAGGCAGTATTAATTGGACACGCTAAATGGGAACGTGTAAGACTGCTTGAGCCCACACAATGTGGAACAGAAGGTGGAATTCCATGCCAATAGGGACAAATTATCTGTGCAATAGCCCCGGTGCAGTGTGCAGTCTGCAGCAGGTAGCAAGAGCTTGTGAGTGCCTCTCAGTAATGACTACTGGGACTCTGGATTAGAGAATTTCCATTCTAGGGGCATTTACTACCTTGCTATTGGACGTTATCAAATGAAGCTACCCCTATGACGAAAGGACATAAAATGCACATGAAACCCGAAAACAGCAATAATGTCAGGGATGATGTCAGAAAACTCTACTGGGTATGGCAGTGGCCAGAAGAGTAACATAATACAATTCATATGGTTTATTTTATACAGGATCATGCTGTCTGGAGAATGCAAGGAGGAGATTCTCAGGAACAGGGAGCCTATTTTCCCCTAGGACTGACTCTGGAACTGGGCAAGGAACTGCTGCGTTCTATTGTCACTTGTACAGTGCCCTGTAAACAGTTCTTGACTGGCCAACAAAGAGCTGCTTGGTTTGCGGATGGTAGCTCCAAGGCGAATGGACAATTTATCCTGTTGATCAAGGAAGTTAAAAATAGATCAGCCTGGTGTGCTGAATTGTATGCTGTTTTCCTAGCAGTGATGAAAATAACTGAACAATGGTAAAAGCCCCTCTGTTTGGATTTTCACTGACTCATGGGCATTGGGCAATGGCCTGTCCTATGGTCAGGCAGAAGGCCAGTGGAAACCAGGCCTGTTAAAGGGATGTCCATATGGTGCACAGCCCTATGAAATCACTATGAGAATTTAAGGGTGCAACAGAGTTGAACACATTAATGCCCATCAGAAGAACTCTCCTCTAGATTGAGAAGGTAACTGGAATCAACAAGCAGATATTTCCATGAAGTTGACCACCCGGCCCTCAAAATAGGTAGACATGCGGGCACCACAGCAATGCAGAGATAAGCTGGATCTAAACATGTGCCTCTTGTATCCTTTGAGGCATAAGATGCCAATAAAAACTTTTATTGACCAACAAGAAAGACAGACTCAAATAGTTAAGTGGCAGATTCCCTAGTGGGAAGGCCCTGATAATCCCTGCTCAATCAAACTCGTAGTCCCAGGGTTACAAAGGGGTCCTAACAGGACTAGACACTGACTCTGGACTGGCCTTTGCTTTCCTGGAAGTAGAAGTAAATGCTCAGAATGCTATAAAAGAACCAGAGAAGACAATATTACATCAATTTGGACAGCTGACAGTCATTTCTTCAGACCAAGGAATATACTCTACAGCCCTCATGTCCAACAATGGACAGAGGGATATCCTCCTCAGACTCTTAGGTCTGAAAGAGAATTGGAATGCACAATAAAACACTGGTGGCCGAAAAAAGGAGGAAATAAAGGCACGAAGGGCTCACACACCTTCACATGTGTACTCATACTCAAGATGTATATAAGATATAGATATCCTGTAATCCATGTAAAATGTTCAGAAACACTTAATATATACTAAATGCTTAGTAATTTCTAGATGGTATTATTATCATCAGCTATTTTTTCCCTAGCCAAATCTAATGTTAGTTAAGTACATCTATCCTTCTCTTAAACAGGATCATAGCTTGCTATTTTTTTCTCTTCTACACTTCTTCCTCTCCCAATTCCCATGTAACTTTTCAATTATATTTAGACTTAACAACACATTTACTGCTTTCTTTGTGCATCATTACATTGTGTATCCCATTATTTTATCTTGGATCAGTGCTCTTCTTGCTAGAATACATCATTAGTAATTCTTTCAACAATAATCAACAGAGAGGAAAGTCTCTGAGTCCCTATATCTTTGAAACTGTCTTTATTTCTATCTTGTTCTAAAACGTTAGTTTGCCTACCTAGGACATTCTTAGAATCAAAGTTGTTTTCCCCTAGCCCTTTCATCAGTGCACTGTCTTATGGAATCCTCTGTTGCTGATAAGAAAGTGTTTAAACCTGATTCTTAGTCCTCTGCTGATGATGTTACTTCAAATACATGTAAATATATAAAGACGAAAAGAAGAGAAATACAGATATATCTATGGATAGCAAGCATTATAGTTATTTTGTGCTGCCCTGATTAGTAGTGAAATGTGAGCACTTATATAGCGGTTAAAGGTTTGGACTTTGAGATAGACTGCCTGGGTTAAAATCTAGACACTAATCTTTACTGGATGCATAAACTGAGACGAGTTACTTAAACATACATCTGGGCTCAACTTCCACATCTGTAAAGTATGGACAGTAATAGTATATCTCATAGAGTTCTTGTGAGGTTTAAGGAAGAAAGTCAAATGAATTAATTCAAACCCATGATATTAAATCCAAAAGAGAAAAAAAAATCAGAAAAACATACGCTTCCATTTCCATTTGAAGAAAGCTTATTTTTTAAAAATCATAACTAAATGAGGTTGAGGTACACATATTTTTTTTTGAAAATCAGGTAAAAAGGCAGAGAATAATTTTTAAAATTCACAGAATTAGTTACTCTAATTGTAATTACTTCCAACAGAAGATGAAGATGAGAGAATTGGGAAGCAACACACAGGGAACTTCAGCAATATTGGTATTGTTCTACATCACAAGTTGATCATAGATATTATTTTATTGTTGAGAATGGGGACTGGATGAGGAATAGAAGATAACTGCCAAATGCACAGTACCTAAATTTATCATAGCACACCTGATCACAGTCCTTCCTATGCACTGGAAAAAGTCTGAGAGCATATACACCAAAATTAAAAACATCAAAAAATTACCAAACAACTCGAAGAAGCCAGATAAGATTGAAGAACATGAGTTTCTAATAATCCAACCAACTTGATTATGGGATTTCCACCCCAGAATTAGGCAGACTTACAGCTGTTATTCAAGGTTGCTTTCATTGTTGTAATTTCTGACAGTGTATCTACATCTGTTTCTACTGTCTGGTGCTTTTATCTTGTATTAACAGTGGTAAGAACTGACAAAAGAGTTTTCTAGTATTCCACACATTTTATATTTTCCTACTGAAGTATGCCTATTTACATTATACAAATATATTTTATATCATATCTGATATACTAAAGGGAAGAGAAAGGGAAATATAAGCCAGATCTCAAAGTTAACAGTTTAGTTGCATATACCCAACATATGTGTGAAACAAATATAAGAAAACCTTAAAAACTAAGACCTAAAGTAATTGAAAAATTGCTGTAAGGCAATCTAATACCATATGTATTAATTTCCTAAGGCTGTGAAACACAGTGCTAACAAAGTACCGCAAGCTGAGTGGCTTAAGCAGAAATTGATTGTCTCACAGTTTCGGAGGCTCCAAGTCTGGAATCAAGAGTCAGCAGGTTTGTTTGCTTCTGAGGGCTATAGCAGATGGATCTGTTCCAGGCCTCCTTCCCTGGCTTAGCGAGGACCATCTTCACAGCATCTTCCCTCTCTATATATCTGTCCATCTGTACAAATTTCTCCTTTTATAGAGACACCGCCACATAGGATTAGGGCCCACCTTAATAACTGCATTTTAACTTGGTTAACTCTGTGAAGACCCTATCTCCAAATAAAGTCACATTCTATGTTACTGGAAGTTAAGTATCCAACATATCATTTTGGAAGAGGGGAGAGAGAAATTCAAGCCATAACAACACAGTCACAACATCCCACGTATGCATCAATTTGAGTGAGACTGCCTCTTATTCTGCCTAATGCCTATCCAAGGCAAAAAAAGAAAAAAACCTAGAAGGAACTATACCAGGTTATAAATACTGACTCTCTATGGCAGCATTATGGGTGACTTCCTAATAAGCCCAAATTTTTAACTAAGGGAAAATATTTTTCAAATTAGAAAAACACTTAATTGAAAAATACTGGTCTTTCATTGGTCTCTGACCCCAATCCCTTCCTAACTACTAATACCTTACACAAGAGGAGTCTTCTTTGGGACAGAAGTCTCAAAGACATGGGTTCCTCTCTGCTGCTGTGAGACTCTAGGAAGAATGCAAATCATATAGAAGTTTTAAAGATTCCAGGTAAAGTGGAATAATCCAAAATTCTACATAGGATCAAATCCTACTTTTAGAAAGTAAATTTAATTTCTAAAAAGGAAGTTCCTCATACCAGGCATTACTGAAAGAAGACAGACAAAGCACAACATCCTTACAAGTGCATGCACACATATAAAGGGTTAAAAGGAGCAAAATACTAATGACCCACTCAAATAAGTAACTGCAGTAAGTAAAACTAGACAATCACATAATTACAAGTGGAAATAGCTGAGAAGTCTTGTCCAAGCCAGTGGTCCTTATTCAATAAGATAAATATTCTTACAACTATTATTTCCCTATGTTCTTAAAAAGGCTTCAAGGATGAATTATTAACATCCTCACTTCCTAGACTATTCCTCGGTACTTCACTCTTAACTCTCAAAATGTCTTTCATCTGAAATAAATGTCTCTAATTAAAAGTTATATTTTTATTTTCTCATCCCTTCATTAAAGCAGATAATCACTGAAATTTAATATAAATACCCCTTTGAATTACTTCACATAAGTCATCAAACTTCATTCAACCTGTTTTTCATAGCTTTAACTATGTGACCTTTTATTGATTTATAATTATCTTTTCAAAAGAGCCACAATCAAAATTGGACTCAAACATAAAAAAAAAAAACTCGTATTTTAAAAATCTCACTAATGTGGAGTAAAGAAAATATTACAAGATTTCTTACATATGAATGTCTTTATAACAGACTGAGTGAAAGCCAGACATAATGTTATTCACTGTAGTTCAGCTCAGTATATGCACTGAGCACCATCTACTTAATAAGCACAATACTCATTATCTACATAATATTCATTAAGTTGTAACCAGGGATCACACTCAAACAATGAGACAATAAATCTGTAAAGCAGTTGTCATATATCTTGGTTGTTCATTCTAGAGATTTACCTCCTCACTCTAATAGGAACCAGTAGAAATAAGTTCTTCATACTCATCTTTGGCAGATTTATTTCTTACTGAAAATTAGCTAAATAGAACTCTAGACTGATCAATTCATCTTTGGATTTATTCATTCAGTTACTCATTCAAATCTTTACTAAGCACCTATTAAATGCAAGGGCCTGTTGACAGGTGCTTGAAATACAGTAGTGAATATCAAAACTCTTGTTATTATAGAGGTTAAATTCTAGCAGTTAAACAGATATTGCATATAAACTTCTTTGGAGAAGTGTGTGCATGTGTGTGTGCATATAATATTTTATATTATATTAAATATAAACTATATAATTTTAAAAATTAAAATTTCAGCTGAGATCATTGGGAGAGAAGAAAATAAGGGAAATGAAGAAGAGAATTTCAGGCAGAGATACTAGGATTACCAAAGCCCTAGGAAAGGAAGGACCTCTAATAAAGATGATAAAAGATAACCAGTATGGCTGGAGTGCAGAAGGCAAAGTGCTGGAGTGCAAAGGGGAAGAAGAAGAAGCAAAGAAAGGAAGAGTAGCAGGAGATGAGGCTGGTGAGCTATGCAGGTACCAGGTAATGTAGGGGCTTAAAAGTTATTAAGAATTTCCAGCTTTACTTTAAGAGCAATAGGTAACCACTATTGGTGCTATTCTTCTCTCAAAAACCTCTTAGCCAAGTCAAAAACATAACACCAGCTGATTTACTTTGTCCTGGCTCCTTTTATCCCCATCAGATTTCAAAATTATTTCAGCTTAGCTTTCTCCAAATGGAATGTTATAAGATTTCCTTGTCTCTCAGTGTCCATTTGCTGAGGAGCCCAGCAACTGCTAATGTGGACAGTTAATCTAGCTATTAAGATGATCCCAAAAACATTAGCAAAAGTAAAATGCACTAACAGGCCTCTAATGACTATCTGTTGAAACTCATATACAAATCGAACAAAGATCCAGGATGCAAATAGTCAAATTAAAATAGATGAGCTGACAGTGGGCCTTAATGCTGTTGACTTATTAATTAACAAATATTAATTCTTACCAGGAGCTTACCACTGTGGATCAAGGGGCTATGGTCTCCATTTTTTGCCTCAGCTGTTTGAGATGCTGACAAATTTCAGAACCAGGGAAAAACCTAAGGCCTTTCATATGTTCTGGCTGCCCAGTTTCTGGGCCATGAAAGTGCAAATTTGAACTATTTGTAGAACACTGAGGAAAGTAGCCAGTTCACATTTGTATTTTATAAATCAGCAGGGCAGTCACCCAATAGTTTAAGTGGGGGAAACCATAAAGTCCGACATAATACAAGAAGGTAGGCTAAGAGAAGTTAAGGATGATTTTGTTTCACATTCTTTCTTTTGTCCTTATATTAAAAATAAAGCTTGCAAGAATAATCCATCTATCCTTCCTTCACATTTGCCTGAAAACACCTATTAATCCTTCAAATTCCAAGCGAGATTTAATATTCCTTCAGAATGCACTCCTTAAACTCTTGCTTCTGACATGCCCATATTCCCTAGCCCAGTGAGAATCAGATTTTCTTCGCTACCTTCCTTCCAAGAAGATAGTTCTATTACTGTATTCATCACACTTGTTTATATTTCTTTTTCTTTTATGAATATGTGAGGTCCCTGACAGAAGGAGTCTATGTCTTTAATATTTGTATTTTCAGTGTTTGTCCAGCACACATAAGAGACTCTGTAATATTTATTGAGTAAACTAACGGCATATTAAACATTGTTTTTGTTTAAAAGGATACAGGCATAATCTGATAATAGATTGGTTCTAAATACAGCAAAGATAAGAAATATGAATTCTGTACAAAATATTAAAAAACAGCTCTCTAATAATCAAAATGGGATATATCCACACAAATAGAATACTGTTTGCCAATTAGGAAGAACTAATGAGCCTCATATGCCAAATGACAGAGTCAGACCTAAAAGACTACAAGTTGTGTGATTACATTTATATGAAATATCCAAAAAAGACAAATATACAGAAAATAAATTAGTAATTGCCTGAGGCTGGAGGTGGGAATGGGCAATGACTGCAAGAGGGCATGAGCTTTCTTTGTGGGGTAGTGGAAATATTCTGAAAGTACGGTATGATCATAATGGAATGACTGTGTAAAAATACTAAAACTCACTGGCTTGTGTGCTAAAGATAGATGAATTTCATGGTATGTAAATTACACTCAATAAAGCTGTTTAAAAAAACATAGTTATTACCATATTAACACAACAAAGGAGAAAACCGTATGAGCACTTTGATCGATGTAGAAAAATCCTTTGACAAAATTCACCCACCATAATAAAAACTCTTTAGCAAACTAGGACTAAAAGAACTTCTTCCATCAGATAAATGGTATTGACAATAGGTATTTGTTACAAAAAAAAGATTTCAACAGGTACTTAAAAAAAAGATTTACAAAAACCCAACAACGACATGTAAAAGTGCTAATAACCATCACTGGCCATCACAGAAGTTCAAATTAAAACCACAATGAGGTATTACACATCCATCAGAAAGGCTAAAAGGACTGACCACATAAAATGCTCGTGAGAGTACAATCTCTCACACATTGTTGGAAATACAAAATCTTTCATTTGGAAAAAGGTCTAGCAGATTCTTGTTAAACCAAACATACCATCTCTCTGACCCACCAATTATAAAAGTAATGAAAAATATATCCCAAGATAATTTGTATAAGAATGTTCAAGGAAAAAGTAATGCAAAATATTTAGAATTAAGCAAAGCGGTTCTAAAATGGAAGTTTATAGTAGTATAGGCCAACCTCAAGAAACAAAAAAAATCTCCAACAATCTAACCCTACACTTAAAGGAACTAAAAAAAGAGGAACAAACAAACTCCAAAGTTAGAAGAAGGAATAATAAAGATGAGAGCAGAAATTAATGAAGTACAGACTAAAAAACAATACAAAGGTTCAATGGAAATAAGGCCTGATTCTTTGAAAAGATAAACAAAATTGACAAACCTTTACCTAGACTCAGCAAGAAAAAAGAGAAGAAACAAAATCAGAAATTAAAAAGGAGACATTACAACTGATACCACAGAAATACAAACAACTATTAGAGATTACTATGAAAAAGTATATGTCAACAAATTGGACAACCTAGAGGAAATGGATAAATTCCTAAAAACATGCACTCTCCCAAGACAGAACGAGGAAAAAACAGAAAATCTGAACAAACCAATTACTACTAATGAAATTGAAGCAGTAATCAAAACCTTTCCAACAAATAACAGTCCAGATGGTTTCACAGGAGAATTCTACCACACATTTGAAGAGTTAATACCTATCCCTCTCAAACTATTACAAAAACCTGAAGAGGAAGGAAAGCTTCCAAATTCATTCTATGAGGCCAACATTACCTTGATATCAAATCCAAAGACAATACAAAAAAAGAAAATTACAAACCAATATCACTGATGAACACAGATGCAAAAATCCTGAATGAAATATTAAGAAAATGATTTCAATATACATGGACCATTCATGGTGACTAAATGGGATTTATTCCAGGGATGTAAGGATGATTCAACATCCACGAATTAATCACTATAATACACTAAAGTAACAAAAGGAAGGATAAAAACCATATGGTCATCTCAATAAATGCTGAAAAAGCATTTGACAAAATTCAGCATCCATTCAGAATAAAAACTTTCAACAAAGTGGGCATAGAGGGAACATACCTCAACATAATAAAGTCCATATAAGACAAACCCACAGCTAATATCACACTCAATGGTGAAAAGCTGAAAGCTTTCCTCTTAAGATCACAAACAAGACAAGAATGGCCACTCTCACCGCTTTTATTCAACATACTATTGGAAGTTCCAGCCATAGGAATCAGGCAAGAAAAAGAAATAAAAGGCATCCAAACTGGTAAGAAAGGAGCTAAGACTATCACTATTTGAAAATAATGTGATACTATATATAGAAAACCCTAAAGAGACCACCAAAAACTACTAGAACAAATGAATTCAGTAAAGTTGCAGGATACAAAACCAATATATGGCAATCTGGCTCATTTCGGTGGCAATTAATCATCTAACAGAAAGTGAAATTAAGAAATCAATCCAATTTACAACTTCATCAAAAAGAATAAAATACTTAGTAATAAATTAAGCCAAGGAGGTAAAAGACCTATACTCTGAAAACTGTGAAGACACTGGCAAAAAAAAAATTGAAGAAGACACAAATAAATGGAAAGCCATTTGATGCTCATGGATAGGAAGAATTCTATCTACAGATTCAATTCAATCTCTCTCAAAATAACAATAACATTTTTTACTGAACTAGAGCAAATAATTCTAAAATGTGTATGGAACCACAGAAGACCCTGAATAGTTAGTGATTGTAAGAAAGGAACAAAACTGAGGATATCATACTCCCTGATTTCAAACTATACTACAAAGCTACAGGAATCAGAAACAATATGGTACTGGAGCAAGAACAGATACATAAATCAATGGAACAAAATACAGAGCCAAGAGATAAACCATGCCTTATAATATGTCAATTAATATATGACAAAGGAGGCACAAATATACAATGGGAAAAAGACAGTCTTCTCAATAAATGGTGTTGGGAAAACTGGTCAACTACATGCAGGAGAATGAACCTGGATCACTCTTACTTTGTCATACACAAAAATAAATCCAAAATGGATTAAAGACCTAAATATAAGACCTGAAATCATAAAACTCTTAGAGGAAAACACAGGCAGTAAACTCTTGACCATCAGTGTTAATAACCTTTTTCTGGATATGTCTCCCTAGACAAAGGAAACAAAACAAAAAGTAAATAAGTGGAATTACATCAAACTAAAGAGCTGGTGCACAGAAAAGAAAAAGAAAACCATCAACAAAACAAAAAGGCAACCTACTGTAAGGGAAAATATATTTGCAGATGACTTATCCAATAAGGGGCTAATATCCAAAGTATATACCCAACACCAAAAAATAATAATAATAATAACCCAATTAAAAAAATGGGCAGAGGAACTGAATAGACAGTTTTCCAAAGAAAACATACAGATGGCCAACAGACTCATGGAAAAAATGCTCCACATCACTAATCACCAGGGAAATGCAAGTCAAAACCACAATGAGATATCACCTCACTCCACTCAGGATAAAAATCATGGTCACCTGTTAGGTAATATTCAAGGCTTCTTAATCATAGGAGCTAAGAGAAATTAATACCTGAGAAGAGCTGAAGCCTTTTCTCAACTGATATTAAAACACATTAGTAATCAGAGCACATGTATGAAAATTTCCTGAGACACTCACCAAGCACCCTAAAAAAAAAACTCTCTATGGGTAGTACCACTGAACTATAGAAATTTTCCCTAAAATTACAACTCTAATGTTGTAATATATCATTTTTAATATTCTATAAAATATGGTAGTGCCATAAGAATTTTTAAAGAAATAGTACATACAGTTCAAATGTCATCTTGGAGAAGCCATTCCCATTTTTCTAGAGCAAGTGCCTACAAATTACTGCCTACAGGTCAATTCTAACTTGCTGCCTTACTGTAAATAAGGTTTTATTGGAACACAGCCATACTATTCGTTTACATCTTGGTTAACACCGCTTACAGTATAATCAAAAAATATATATTTGGTTTTTGCCCCCCAGTTCTTGGCACAGAGCTTCAAAAATCCTTCAGATGTCATGAGTGACAGGAAGGTCTTTTGTTATTTATAATTAGCCCCTTTTGATCATACCTAGATTGATGCTAACATGGTGACTCATGCTCAGCCCTTAGATAATTTCAACATAGGGGCTGGCCAATCAAGGACCAAGCCTCTGAACTAAAAGGCTGAAGACTGAGTTCAATTGTGTGACCAATGATGAAATCAATTGTGTCTGCTTAATGAAGACTCCATAAAAACTCTTGAACAATGAGGTTCATGGAGCTACCAGGATGGCGAATGTATCGACATGCTGGGAGGGTACCCAGAAAAGGCATGGAAGCTCTATGTGACCACTCCCCCACCTCCAATACCTTGTCCAATACATCTCTTTCATTTGGCAGTTCCTGAGTTGTATCCTTTATAATAAAACTAATTGCAGAATGGTCCTTTCCTGAGTTCTGTGAGTCATTCTAGCAAATTAGCAAACCTGAGGGTGGGGTTGTCATCAGCCAGGCAGAAAGACAAGCCCCACTTGTAGCTGGCATCTGAGTGGAGGCAGTGTTGTGGTACTGAGTCCTTAACTTACGGGGTTTGCATTAACTCCAGGCAGTTAGTGTCAGAATTGAATTGAATTCTTAGGACACTGAGTTGGTGCCACATAATTAGTGTTGGAAAATGATGTATTTTCACTTAAATACTGGTTATGGTTACCTTTCCACTAAAACTGTAAAGTTGAGTAGTTACTATAGATACCATATGGCCCACAAAGCCTAAAATACTTAGATCTTTATAAGAAGTTTGCCTAGTATGTTCTCGAAAACTAGTCTTTTGCAGCTTCCTGTTTCAACATTTTTGGTCCAAATCACTAACCTATCACCTATTATATTTATACGTTTACATGTATATTTATTTGTCTATTTCCCTAGGAGATTACTACTTACAAACAAAAAGTAGTTTCATTCATCATTGTATTCTTTAGGATCAACTTTCTGGCATACAGTTGACAGAAGCTTAATTAAAATATCTATTCCCCAAAAATACTTCCTATATTATGTTTCTACTCCGGTACACCTTATTTTCTACTTTAATATCAGGACCATGTTCTGGTTCCAAAAAAAAAAATTAAAAACCATAAATTATTAGCATGTTAAAGCTTGAAAGGACCACAGACATCATTTAATCCATTCTTTATTTTCAGTCAGGCAAATAAGGTCTAGCACACTTCAATAACTTACTTGCTAATTAATAACAAACAAAACTAGTTAATAATTAACTAATAATAAAAACAAAATTAGAATCCAACTCCAAAAATCAATATTCTTTTCAATAGTAGCAAAACTTTCTACCATCAAAAATGAAAACAAAAATAACAAATAAAACTAAGCTTTATTCAAAACATACCCCCAAAGTACGCCCCACTCATGCTGTTCAGAGTATCAGCCAATGAGGAGGAGACTGAATCAAAACATGAATCAACGTACCACTTCTTTCTCCAAGATAGCCTTGTTATGGAATAAAATTTATTTGAAATAGTGTGCTTTTAGACAAAGTTTATAAACATTCATGCAGAAGCTCCTTATCTCCTCTTAGACCAACAAACATCACACAAATATGCAAACCTGATCTGTGGGCCACACTGTGAACAGCAATGTGCTCTATGAACATTCAGTAGAGGCAGAAATTGTTACTAATTTAATGATCTGTCATATATATAACTCAGACAGACAGTTTCAACTTGAGAGAATAAAAGGGAAAAGAACATTTGTTTCATTTTCACATATATGAACATACATAGCCATACATATATGCCGTATATAAATACAGATATAAGTATAGATACAGAAAGAGGAACAGAAGCTCAGAGAGGTGTCATACTTCATTCAAGATCACAAAACAAAGGCAGAGCCAAGATCTGAATTCAGATGAGCCACATCACAAATGCCAACCAAGCTCTCAACAGAAAACCAGGGTACAAAAACAGACTCGGCTCAAATAACATTTACACATTAACTGATCAATCTAAGCATAGAGAGGCAGGTACATCAGGTCTAAAAGAACAGGCACAGATGGAGCTCGAAGCAGCACACACTAATTATACATACACTTCCCACTGAACAGGCTGTCCCCTCGGACCACTCCTGTTGCTTCTGGAGAGAAACATAACAAACACAGGAAAGAGTACGAGAACGCTTGTCTCTCGCATCAGATCAGTTTACACGGAATGAATGTGCCGCTTTGCTCGTGTCAGTCTCTTGCCAGAACTCCTTGCTCCCCCCATTGCCCAAAGCTTCAAAATCTATGCAGCTTCACTTTTCTCAGGTATAAGATGCGGATAGAAATGCTGATGTCAGGGAGTTACTGTATTAAGTGAGAATACTGTATTTCCTTTATTCTAAGAGACACTTTTCACATTTTAACACTTCTGAAATCAACATAACTCATTATTGATGGGTGCATTTATTAGTTTCTTCTGGCCAAGAGTTATCAAATCAGTAATAGTCAACAGCCTAGCAGCACGCCTAACAAAAACTTCTAACCACTATTATTATTTTATTGTATTTGGTGCAAACAAGTAACAGATGATTCTGGTATGTTTTGGAAACAGCTCCTTCCAGAACTTTATGTGCTTATACATAAACATGTGCATTGTTTAATGCATTATTTTTATTTCTCCTCTTCTTCCTACCCCTTGTTGTCTAGAGACCTTGATTTGGCAACTGCAGCTTTGCCAACCACATTACATTTCAAGAAAGTGACTTCTGAGCTTGTTGAGAGATTCATGTATTTACAATGTGTTAATGGAACACAAAAATGGAAATACTTAGTCCCTCAAAACTCTCTTTGGGTTAGAGAAGGATCCATAGCAGAGATAGAAGCTTAAGCTAAATCCTAAAGGACAGGAATTTGCTGGGACAGAAAAACACTCCTAGAAAGAAAGCACTACTTTAAACACACTGTGTTGATTCAAATTTCCAGACCTGGAATGGCCTTCCCTATCAGCAAACGCCTGATCACCATTCAAAGCCGATCTCCAGAGAATACTCTACCTTTAAAATCTTTCCTGACTTCTGAAAATAGTTCATCACTTTCTGCTCTGTAATACTGTATTCTCATATTTTTTCTCAAGATCACAAAAGAAAGAAATGGCAGAGCCAGGATTTGAATTCAGATTAGTCAAACCGCAAAGGCCTTATCGCATTACTTAGTAATTTTTAATTTACATTATCAGTCCTTCTTATTAGAATTTGAAGTTCTTAAAGAAAAGAGCCATCTCTCCAGTCCATTCTATCCCTAGGGATGGGCACTGCAGCTCCCCAATACCCCTGGAAATGACAGTATGTTTAAAGGATTCTCCTTCTCTTCTCCAGCAAGTACTCAGAAATCTTTCAGGGTTGAAGATCATCCAAGAATGTGTCTGAAGTATACTCTATAAAATTTTAATGGAGAAGACCACAACACATACCACCAAAAAGCAGACAACACATACTCTCAAAAACTAGACCATTATCCAAATGAACAGGACAAACTTTCTAGAGCACTGCTGTCATCGAGTCAGGGCGCTGCTGTGGAGCACCCGGAAGCTACTCACAGTAGCCCTTTCCCCAGTCCCGTTTGTAGAACCTTCTGGTCCCAGTTTTGTTCCAGTATTAACCTGGGATCAAGAATCTGCCTACTAATCACCTGGTAACCTAGATAATGCTCTTGCCCTGCCCTTCCTTCACAACCCTGCCTCTCTCCTCTTGCCTCCCTCCTTTAAAGTGCAGTTGGCTAGATAAAAGCAGGCATTTACAGATTCTCTTCAAGGAAGCCCATGTCTGCCTGAGAATATCTTCTTTTTGATCCTTACGCATTGATTATCTTTTGGGTCCCGATATCACTCTCAGTAGCGCAGAGACAAAACCTAACACACCTTGGACAGTGCGTCAGAAAGTGCTCAGGGCAAAACCACGGAGACACGAGGTATGTTAAATTCCAGAAAACAAGAAAGTAGTAGTTTATCATGACCAAAGCAGGAAGAGCCTATAAATAGAACATCACCAGGAGGAGGAGCAGCGACAGGTCAAGACATGGCATATGTATCATGCCACTGAACTTGGTGTTTATATGCTAAGTGAAGGAGAGACACTGAATGACTTGCCTGAGTATGCATTTTTTGAGGGCTTAAGAACCAAAACTTCAATCTATTTAAATATCCAAAGCTAAGTGTGCTGAATGCTTGCCACAGTTACCACAAAAGCTATGAAAAAATGATGTTTTTTTCAATACCTTAATTTCAATGAGACTAAAGTTAGGATTTGAGACAGCAGCAAATTAAATTCTAAAAATTCTCAAAGAGAAGCAGTAAGCATAGCAAGTAATGGCTCTGTTTGAAGCCTCTGTTTGAAGGATTATCACCTATCATATCTTGGAAACCTTACTTATCTTTAACTCTTAATTTCCTCAACTGTGAAACACTACCTAACCACATAGGGCTGTTGTGAGACTGAATGCACAATGCCCACCTGGCACTTAATATGAGCTCAACAGAGGTTTGTTATTATGATTATTGTCATTATTAAAAGGCAATGAAGACCTAAATTTTAAACAAACATTGTAGCAGATATATAATTAGTATTTTTAAATTAGCTGAAGAAATAATCTAAAACTATTTGGGCTTAAAGTAACACTTTGGATACACAAAGGCACATGAAAATAAAATCATGAGGGTGAAAAACAGGAAAAAAACAAAGAGGTTTGCATAATGAAAACAGTGTTATTTTAAAGGAAATTTGAGTAAAACATTACAAAAAGAAGATCTTATATTTTATCACCATCATTCATTTTATCCTTATTTTCATTTGAAGACTAGCTATTATAGGCTGACTTGCGTACTTCCAAAATTTGTATGCTGAAATCCTAACCCTCAGAACCTCAGATTGTAACTGTATTTGGAGACAGAACCTTTGAAGAGGTAATGAAGGTGAATGAAGTCTTATGGGTAGGCCCTAATCCAGTATGACTGATGTCCTTATAAGAAGAGGAAAGCTGGACATAGACACACAGAGGACCACATGAAGACGCAGGGAAGAGATGACCACCCACAAGCCAAGGGGAAAGGTTCAGCAGAAGCCAACTTTGCCAACATGAGAATTTTGAGAAAATAAATTTCTGCTGCTTAAACCATCCAGTCTGCAGTATTTCTTCCTGCAGTCCTACTAAACTAATATACCAGCCAAACCCAAGAAACTCAGGTTAATAGACTAGAAGGGATAATGGCTGGAGTAGAAATTCAGAGACCTGAAATTTAGACCTTAAGTACAGCTACCTACAAACTGAGGATGCCAGATGAAATTAGTAACTTCTCTGTGCCTAGGTCTCCATATCTGAAAACTGGATCATCTTTGAAATCAAGCACTAGCATTCCAGAATTCTAGCATTCAATTCAGAGTCTTGTTTAAAATATGGTACTCCAATACTAAAAAATTAGCAATCTAAATACAATTAGGAACTCAAATTTCACGAAGTATGTATCCTGCTTTCCAGGGAAAGGTAAGGTTACTACTATTCAATTTCTGGTTTTGGTAAATAGGACATATATGGATTTCCAAAATGTGTATTTCCACATATATTTTTAATAGATACTCATAAAAAGCAGTTATTTCATTAAGAAACAGTCTGGCAAATATATAAGCAAAACTGTTAGAAATAACAGTACTTTCATCCAACTCTTTCAAAAAAATTCCTACATTTTCTTCTAAGTGTTTCTTCAGCTCTGGAGCAATATTTACAATTTACCCTCCGAAGTACTGGCTGACAATAAAATGCATTTTAATTTGTTGCAATATTGATTTCCATGAATTATTTAGGTGATTTTTACCAGAGCAGGGAGAACAAGTTTTCCCCAATGATATGTGGTTTTTAAATTGTTGCTATTAAGTCAAGTCAATGCATTAGTAAGGATGAGGTTTACTGACATATAACAGGAAAACCAAAATATGAGTGGCTCAAACAACATAAAGATTATATGTGTCTGAAAAAGTACACACTTGCAGAGTATAAGTATATATTTTATGTGTGTATGTATATATACACACATATATATGCACATACATAGGCATACATATAAAGAAAGAGAGCATGCTGGAATATCTATCAGTTTCTATATTTCCAATGGTTCATCCACTTTCGAGATGGGCCCCTCCAAACCAGGGCTGTCAGACAAAAATATAATTGAAGCCACATACGTAATTTCAAATTTTCTGTTATCCACAAAGAAAAATGTAAACAGCAACAGGAAAAAATAATTCATATTTTATTTACCCCAATATACCTAAAATATTTTATCATGTAATAAACTTTTTTAAATTATTGAGATATTTTTACAATTATTTTACACCACATCCTCAAAATCAAGTTGGTGATTTATGCTTTCAGAACACTTCAAATGCTCACCAGCCACATAGGGCTACTGGGTACCGGAAGACTGCCCAGCTCGAAGCAGATGTAGCCATCTTTCAAACCTCAGATTCAAGCACACTACTTGTGTGAGGCCTACCCTTTAACTGCCTTGGTCCGTTTCTCCCTTCAGTGGGGCTCACTATACACTAACTTATTTCAATCACAGGATTAACACATTTCATTGTCTGTATTTATCCCTCCCTACAGTACTATAAACTCCTGGGCAAGGACTTGTCTTCATTACTATGTCCTCAGTGCCTAGCATTACATATGGTAAGTATTCAATAAATATTTGTTGAATAAAATAGATATGTAGTCAGATATGGAGTTAGGCTAAAAAGGAGTACATATTCAGACTCAACAGATCAGTATTTAAATGAGGGGGAAGGAGACTGGAAGGAGAAGTAGCCATGAACAAAAGAACTGGATAACCTGCAAATCAAATATAGTAATCTATACTGAATAATTAAATCAATTAGAAAATAAATAAGTTAACAGTAAAATGATATAATTTAGTAACAGTGTATATTAAACATTAATATCTGGCTATCATAAAGCAAAACTTTTATAAGATCTCTGGGTTTTCTTCAGAAATCAATTACATTAATAGAGTCCATCTTTAATAACTAATAACATATCACAAATGTGACAGATCCAATTATTAAATTTTACTTTCATAAACTACCTCATTAATAAAAAAAGAACTACCTCCCCATTAATATATATTTATTTCTTTTACATACAAAGATAATAAATTAAGGCTCTTAGATATAGAATGCATTATCACATTGATCCAAAAACCTCAACCACTCTTTCCCTAGAACTGTATTCTCTGTTGTAAATGCCCATGTCCCATATTTTCTAAGCAGGTCATCTTCAATTTATTTCAGAGTTTGGCAGCATAACTTCTCAATGTAATGGGGTTTAGCTGTCATTCTGAATGACAGTTTGTCATGCAGCATCTAAAATACATTAGTTTAATTTTCAGAATGAGACCACTAATCAGGTTAAACATCTCTAGAATTTAAAAAAATATATATATATAAAATTAATTTTAAAAATCAATTGATTACAATCTTTTTTCTCAACATACTTCCTATAAAAGTATCTAAATGAGTATATTCACAGAGAAAAAGGCTTTTTCACAGCTACTCAACCCACTCCTAAAACAAGTCATTTTTTTTTTTTAATGAATGCTTTGGATCCTGAGGCTCAGATTTGAAAATGTTAATGGTTCAAAACAATTCCATGACCATTCAAGCAATCTTGTTGAACTGTGACCAATTCGTTACTCCGGTCCCTGTGTAGTAAAGAATGAGCCCAAGGAAATGGGCTACATTTCCGTTTGAATCTAAACTTAGTATAGTCAATGGTTAAAAGACTGCACCTACAATCCCACCCAATTAGATAGGGTCTGCTGTCTGCCAGGTGGATGACTTCAACAATAACAGCAAAGAATCAAACGTGTAGATTAACAGCTAGAAACACATACACACACACACTTCAAGCCTTAGCATATTTTATTCACAGGGACAGAGACTCCAAAGAAACCTCCAATGTGAAAAGTCACACTTTAGTGAAGATAAATCATTATATCTCAACTCTTAAAGCCATAACAAGTCAATACATTATTTCATAAATAGTTGCTGCATTATTACGTATAATATTGTTTGACCTTGCTTCTAACATTTTTTTTTCTGAAACATTCTTTCAATCTTTGAATTCTGGAAAATGAAAAACTATAATTTGATTTGCAGAAAGAAAAAAACAGTGTCCTTTAGGGAGTGGTAGGGGACAGGATTTCCTTACAGAGGAAGAAAAGTTTGACAGAACAGTACTAACACTAGATCAGTTAAGGAAAAAGGTCTATTCACGGTTATCCTGATAATCACCATGAACTGTATCAGACCAGTTTGAGTTTCTTCTAGATTCTAGAAAACCATTAACTCTACTTTGATAAGATGTTACAATTTTCAGAATTCTGATTTTATGAGACTGACAAAATTAGAAATAATTTCCAGCACCCTCGGTTCGCTTTTTCTCTTGTTCTACTTTTTCTCTCATTCCTGAGCCGCAAAGCCCCACAGGGATCTGGTTCCTTCCCCTCACAGGCAGTGGGGGGCAGGCAGAAAACCAGGCTCAGCTCCCACTCTTCGGGGGCCCAATTCACACATGTGAATTCTGACTACAATGCTCCTCAAAAGACAGTTGTCATATCCCCTATCATCACTACCTTTTCAAATCACAACCTACACTTTTGTTTTTAACTCATATTCACTGAGGGCCCACTCTGTAGCAGGCCTGTCGCCAGCCACCAGGGGTCCCTTCCCGTTGGTCCCTCCCCCAATCACGACTTAAAAGATTTGAATGGTCACCCCCTGGGCACCAAAGACAACCTCAACCTTCATTGTAAGAGTCTTTTTTGCTCCAAAGATGAAGGAGAAATGACAACAGGAGAGTTGGAAAATCAGGCAAAGTTGATTCGTTTCCAAAAGTTCTCAATGTAATACCTAATAACTGAGTTGGCTGTAGACCAAAAATTAAAAATATACACCATGACCCACATATGTAATTCCTAAATTTCTAACAGCCACATTAAAAGAAATGAAAATAAACAGGTGAAGTTGGTTTTAATATATACATTGTATTTATAATAAAATAACCCAAGAGGCAATATAACCAAGTCATCATTTCAACATATAACCAATATAAAAATTATTAATAAGATATTTTACATTCTTCTTTTCGAGCTCAGTCTTTGAAACTCGTTGTGCATGTTATATTTAAGGCACATCTCAATTCTTATTAGTGACATTACCAGAAGTGCTCGACAGCCACAAAACACAACGGCTCCTACGTGGGGTAACATAGATATAGAAAAAAGAAGTAGTACTTTAGAACAAGTACTAAATATATAAAAGGACATATAAATAAACAAATAAATAAAAAGACATATATAAGACAAATCTTAAACAGACTTAAAGGGAGCATAAACACAGCCATGACTAACAAACCCTTAGTTATGTAAGATAAGCTAGGACAATACTGCAACAGTATAAAAGGTGATAAATTATGCTATTGCTTAAAAATACAAAAATGAAGTAAAGCTTCATTATCATCAGCTGTATCCTATAAAATAAGTTCAAAGAGATATGGGCATGCTCTCTAGAAACTCATAAATAACTAGGTAGATAAGATGAAAGGTCATTTTTAGATAAAAGGTTTTTAATTTGTAAACACAGATAGTTTAATACATGCACATTAACAAACAACCTCTAAAGTAAAAACGAATTATAGGTTTTGTTTTGTCTTTTTAATGAAGGAGGATTTGAAGTAAAATCCTTCAAGATCCAGTTCAAAAGTCACCTACCCAACGTTCCCTTCCTAGATTCCTGCAGGCAAAGTTAGGGGATCCATTAGTGTCCCCATGGCATTTTGTTTAAATCTCTGCTTAATACTCAATTAATATTGAAAAATGCTAAATATCATTTTTCCCCATGGTAATTTACCTGCTTATTCTTCTATTTCCTGTGCTAAACCTCCAGTAATTGAAGGCAGGAACTCTGGATTCATTTTTACATGCCCAACAAGTTATCTTGACTCTGGCAATAGAACACTAGGTTAAGATTACTCAGTAATTTATTCACCAATTACTTTAAGTATTCTGAGCCTGCCTGAGTAAAAAAAACACGAACTATAACCCCAAATGAACTGAGGCAAAGTAGAAGTACAGGGACCAGATAAAACAACAAATGCACTGCACTGTAAGTCAGGAAATCCAGGCGTTAATGCGTAGCCTGTGAAAGACTGCAGGATCTTAACCTCCCTGGTTGTCGTTCCTCACCTGAGCAAGGGAGTCCGACGATTTACCAAATCTAAAGACACTATGACTCTTCCCCATTTCAAATATCCAAAAAGACTTTATTTTAAACATAAGCCATGCATATATACAACTAAATTACTCTATCTTATCTCCCTCAAAAAATAACAATAAAAAACAAAAACTGAAGTGTTAAAACAGAGGGAAACACAGAAATTAAAAGAACCAAAACAGCTTGGGAAGACAAGATTTGTCCCCAAGCCAGAAGTGATCAAAACAAGCAAAGTATATCAAAAGTGAAAAATATCCTCATTCAAAAAGAAGTTCACTTAATAAATTATAAAAAAAAAAGAAGTTCACTAAAGCAACACAAAATTCCAGATTCTTTAGGTACTAAGGGTACCAAGGTGGACAAGACTTGTTCTGATCACAAGGGATTCAGAGTCCCCAGGGTAGTCTGACAAGTAAACAAACAACTAAAATAGAATGTACAAGTGCAAAGTTTGAGGCACATAAAAAAATGTTACAGAATTGGAAGGAAGGCTTTTAGGGGAGAAATCAGAGAAAGAATTACTTAGGTTGAGGATGAGCTAAATTTTGAAACACAAGTAGGTGTTCCTCAGACAAAAGATGGAAGAGCATGACTTGAGAAATCTAGTATTTAGCAGGTAACAGTCAAGGTAGTATAATAAAAGAAATAGTCTTCCATTGATGACTCATATATCTTTAAGATTTTTTGAATAATTTAAATACCTAATTTAAATTCAAGGACTTCGAAAGGGTCAGCAAGTTATAGGAATTAGTACAAATCAAGTAAAAAAATTCTCTGACATTTTATAATGAAATATTGTTGTTATAATTACAGCTGAAAACACTTCTCTTTTAAGATTCCAGACTTAATTTAACTTAGAAAGACAATGACTATTTTTATTTCATTGAAAATTTTACTTTCCAGGTCGATATGATAAAATGAGATAATGCTCATCCTATACTTAACGTTGTGCTTGGCATATAGGACTTCAGTAAGTGTAGCCTGTTATCACTGTCATCACCACCATTATCAAGGAAAATGTTGTATTTTAAAGAGCAACAAACTTGGAAGGGGACATTTAGCTTTGGGTCTCATTTCTGCAACTAAACCACTTTGCAGCCTTGGACATGCCCCTTAACCTCAGCCATAGTTTACTTATCATATTACAGTAAGCCCACGTTTACTTCAGAGGGGTGGGAATGGATATTAAAACATAATGTATGAATCTAAACCCAATCTATAAATGCCAATTTCTTCCCCACACAAGAAAAATTTCTAAATAACAGTAAAAATACATATACACCACCTTTAAATCAGGTGATTATTTCTCTCAGAAAATTAAAGGATTTCCTAAAGAGAAATATATCTGAACATTTATACTTCTATAAAATTGACTATTAATCAATGTTTGCTCTACTTTAGTAAACTGAAAGAGTAATCACAATCATTGGAAATTATATTACCTAGATAGACTCAAGTATAATTCCTTATATAACTCATTTGTTTCATCCAAGCAAATAAGCTATATGTGGTGGTTCATATAATCAACAATAATATATAACAAATCTACTTTTTCTATATAGATATATTAATGAATCCATTACTCTGGTTCAGAGTAATATCTAAAGTATCCACATTTTGCCTAGTGAAAAGATACAAACTCAAAGCTAGTTACCATTTATAGTATTTTATTCCCAAAAACTCAAAAATTAATAATTAACAATATAGTTCTTGCTATATATATAACTATGGTTACTTAACAATGCAATTTCACAAGTTAGGTGCTATTAAAATATAGGCTAATATTATTTTCTAAATCAAGTGATCACAAAATAGAGTGTTTAACCTCTAACTTGCTGCTTATGCTTGTTACTCAAGTAGCCTTCTAAATATTTAAGCTAATACTTCCAGAGGGAGGTAATATTTACCTAGGGTCACCATTCATGTCCTCTCATCTACATGTGAAATTCACATGAGGGAAAGAAGAAATGGAAGGGATTCCACGTAAAGAAACTTGTGTTACCTCATTACTCTTCCTTCCCCAGTTTCCCATCCTTCTCACTCAAAATAGGAAATTAGGAAAAACTGCACCAGGCACTGATAAAGACTATGTAGGATTCAGGAGCACACAAGTCCTATCTTCCGTCCAGACATCACATTCTGTGATACCTGAGCTCCCCTTTCGAACAGGTTCACCAGCTCAGGTACTCCAAGCCAAAACAGAACAACTCAGTTTTAGTTAGATCATTATTTTTTTTTCTATGATCAGATGATCCTCAGGCTCAAGATAAGAATAAACATAACAACAGTAAGTACTAAATAAAGTGAGCTTTATACCAAGCACTTGACATATATTGACTCATTTAATCTGCACAAAAACCTTGAGGTAAAGATCCACTTTTACACATGAGGAAACTGAGGCACATAAAGTTTAATGGCTGTATGGTATTACATAACATGGATGTAAAATAATTTAAACTTCCTGTTGTTGAACATTGAGGTTGTCACCAACATTTTTTGTATCATAAAATGACATTGAATCCCCATACATTTAACTATCCCCCTTAAAATTAACATACAATGGTAAAAGGACATAAATGATAACTCCCACTTAGAAGAGCAGAGGAGGTAAAACAAACCATGATCACTAATTCAAAGCACAGACCAATTCCTCCCAGTTAGAGTAGCAAGAACTCCTTACCTGGTAATGGAGTTGGCTGCTTGGCCAATTGGGATGGGCTCATCACTACTATCTCGGAAGACATCACTGCCCACTACCCTCCATGGCCTTAGCGTCTCCTTCTAGCAGCTACACTGCTTTAGCAGCCCACTTCTTCTTGCTGAAGCTTAGAACTGACTCAGAAGTAAAAAGACACAGGTCTTTGTTTGCCAGGCTTGAGGTTATCCTGGAAAGACTTTTTTTCCCCGGAAGTTAGTAAGCTTTTGGCAATTTACTTCAACAACTGGTTAAATCAGCAAGCAAAGCCAGAAACCTTGTCACGATACAGTACACAATCCAGATTTCCACCTTTTCACTTTCACAGCAATATGCTGTCTCACAGCAATAGGCCTTCACAGCGCTCATCCCCTTAAACCCTCAGCTTAATGATTTTCCTTGAAGCAATGGAAAACAATAACTGGAGGAGACACAGGTATTCTATCACTTGCTCCCTGGCTACATCCTCTTTGCAAGCTCTTCAGCAACTGGATTGTTACTTTGGTCAAGAGGCTAGGAGAATAATGCACAAGGTACTTGGGAGAAGCTTATAAAACAGAACTTTATCTTTCTAACTTAAAATCCTGTCTTTCCTCTTACTAACTTTACCACAGGGTAAAAAATAAAGGGGGTAGGGGTCAATGAGCAGAGCCTTTCAATCTGCAGTGTTCTTGATGTTCTGACTCTGCTATTTTATACGGTAGCTACAGGCAGAAGGGTCCTCTCTTACTTTGTAAGACTGTATTTTCTTCCCTCTGCTTTGAAACATTCCAGTTTGTACCAAAGCTAATTCCTCTCTTATAAGACATTATCAAAAGCCAGAAGTTGCCAAAGCATTCCAGTTATCACTAAAGTTCCAGCCTCAGTAGTTCTACAGACAAAGATAACACAGGTGACAATTCAAACCAGCTGCTCTGTGATTCCTTAAAAGGAATTGTTAGAGGAAGGCAAAGTCCTCATTGTCTTTCACTTCACTACAGGGCTTAAGGTCTGTTCTTTACAATGTTCCATTTCCAATTACTAACGCCTATAACTAATAAGGATTTTTTCCATTTTCAAGTGACAAAAACCAATTTAAACTGACTTGAAGCTAATAACAATAATAATAATAATAATAATAATAATAATAAGCTTTAAAAGAGAGAAGTGGATGGCTAAAAAGATAATCACCACAGGCACAGGGAACACCATGGGCTCAAACAGAATCCAGAATATATATCTCTGCTCCCTGACTTCAAGCTCTACTACAAAGCCACAGTAATCAAGACAATTTGGTACTGGCACAAGAACAGACCCATAGACCAATGGAATAAACTAGAGAGCCCAGATATAAACCTAAGCATATATGGTCAATTAATATACAATAAAGGAGCCATGGATATACAATGGGGAAATGATAGCCTCTTCAACAGCTGGTGTTGGCAAAACTGGACAGCTACATGCAAGAGAATGAAACTGAATTATTGTCTAACCCATACACAAAAGTAAACTCGAAATGGATCAAAGACCTGAATGTAAGTCATGAAACCATAAAACTCTTAGAAGAAAACATAGGCAAAAATCTCTTGAATATAAAAAATGAGCAACTTTTTCCTGAACACATCTCCTCGGGCAAAGGAAACAAAATAAAAAATAAACAAATGGGACTACATCATGCTAAAAAGCTTCTGTGCAGCAAAGGACACTATCAGCAGAACAAAAAGGCATCCTACAGTATGGGAGAATATATTTGTAAATGACATGTCCAACAAGGGGTTAACATCCAAAATACATGAAGAACTCACACGCCTCAACACCCAAAAAGCAAATAACCCAATTAAAAAATGGATGGAGGATATGAACAGACAATTATCCAAAGAAGAAATTCAGATGGCCAACAGGCACATGAAAGTATGGTCCATATCACTAATTACCAGGGAAATGCAAAATAAAGCCACAATGAGATATCACCTCACACCAGTTAGGATGGCCAACATAGAAAAGACTAGGAAAAACAAATGCTGGCGAGGATGTGGAGAAATGGGAACCCTCCTACACTGCTGGTGGGAATGTAAATTAGTACAAGCATGTGGAAAGCAGTATGGAGGTTCCTCAAAAAACTCAAAATAGAAATACCATTTGACCCAGAATTCCACTCCTAGGAATTTACCCTAAGAATGCAGTTTCCTGGTCTCAAAAAGACATACGCACCCCTGTGTTTATTGCAGCACTATTCACTATAGCAAAACATGGAAGCAACCTAAGTGTCCATCAGTAGATGAATGGATAAAGAGGATGTGGTACATATACACAATGGAATATTATTCAGCCATAACAAGAAAACAAATCCTACCATTTGCAACAATATGAATGGAGCTAGAGGGTATTATGCTCAGTGAAATAAGCCAGGCAGAGGAAGACAAGTACCAAATGATTTCCCTCATTTTGTGGAGTATAACAACAAAGCAGAAACTGAAGGAACTAAACAGCAGCAGACTCACAGAACCCAAGAATGGACTAACAGTTGCCAAAGGGAAAGGGACTGGGGAGGACGGGTGGGGAGGGAGGGAGAAGGGAATAAAGGGCATTACGATTAGCACACATAACATAGCAGGGGAGCACAGGGAAGGCAGTATAACACAGAGAAGACAAGTAGTGACTCTATAGCATCTTACTACGGTGATGGACAGTGACTGTAATGGGGTATGTGGTGGGGACTTAATAATTGGGGGAATCTAGTAACCACAGTGTTGCTCATGTAATTGTATATCAATGATATCAAAATTAAAAAAAGAATATATTTTTCTGTCTTGGCTTCATACTTGGTCAAATTCTAACAAAGGCACCCAAAGCTACAGGATGAGTCTACTAGCTCAGCATTCCCAGCAGAAAGAGTCCCAGTGCAAGTCCTGACCCTGTGGCTCCCCCTAGGCTAACTGTCCATCCCTGAACCAATCACAGTGACTGTGGCCATGCCTGGGTTCTATGCCCAGCCCTAAACCCACCTAAACCGGCCACTAAGAAGGGGGCATAAATGGTTCATCCAAGGTAAGGTAAGTACCATTACCAAAAGAGGAAATGTATTCTAGACAGACAAAAACAAGAGATGTTCACTATTCCTGGTAATAGGACAAATGATAATGATTGCTTTTAAATTTCTATTCAATGTATTATATATATATTCTTTAATAGTAACACAATATTTGTTATGCAACTACATTTGGGACATACACATTGATTTACTGAAAAGAAGTTTTTATCAGATTCTAACTTATTCCAAGATGTCAGTTTAAAATAACATTTACATATATAGTAATGCCTACATAGATAACATCATACATATTCAACACACACTTCCAGTTATAGGAATAGGCAGTATATTAACTTTACATGAGTCTAAATCTATTTCAGGATCTTGGACTCTACTGTTGAACAGAATTTCAGAGATTGTTGTTCTACTGCCTAATAATGATGCCCTGCACATTAAAATGTACTTAGCTTATCTAAAAGCCAGATACAAAAAATAAATACCTACCTTTCTCAACTTAGAAGTTAAGGGTCAAATCCCAACAAATCCATCTTAAGTTGAAAATATTGTAAGTCAAAAACACATTTAATATACCTAACCTACTGAACCTCATAGCTTAGCCTAGCCTACCTTAAAAATGCTCAGAACGCTTAGATTAACCTAGAGCTGGGCAAAATTATCTGACACAAAGCCTGTGTGAGACTGTTCACACTGCACTCACTGGAAGTGAAAGACAGAATGGTTGTGTGGCAGAGAATGGCTGCAGCGCACGGCTGTTTGCCCTCGGGACAGCACGGCCCACCGGGAGCTGGGACTCCCTGAAGCGGTTCACGGGAATCACGAGAGGGTCACGTACCACCTATCACTAGCCTGGGAAAATATCAAAATTCACAATTTGAAGTACAATTTCTACAGAATGCATATAGCTTTCATACCACCATTAAGCTGACATCATCGTAAGTCGGGAACCATCTGTATACGCAAGATAGCTCCTGCCCTCATGGAGTTCACAGCATACAAGGGGAAACATGTATAAGTAACAATACTACAGAGTGACAGGTCTATCTTTGTGTATGTTTATATTAAGGTTTCCACTGATATCTGAAAGTAGAGCATTCCTACCTTCCCTAAGTCAAAATGGCATAAAGAAAAGAGTATCCTTCGCTTTCCAAAGTGAAAGACCTATATTAGTTACCACCTGTTTTCATTAACCACAAGAAATCCAGAGAGGATTTTCACTTTCACAAAAAAAAGCCATTACTAAACTAATGTAAGTCTTCCATAAAAGCAAAATGGCGTAACACTAACTTTTGGAAAGTGGGGGATACCTGCACACTGACAACGCATAAAATATGAACATACAGGGAAGAAATTATAAACCCATGAAAATGATGCAAAACAATATTTAAAGTAAACAGTGAAAACACGAATGGCTGAATTTTATAATGTAGCTGCACCAGTGATCCAATCCGGGGACTGGGTCTGCTAGAACCAATGAATTTCTTTACATTTTATTTGAAGAAAAGTATAGCAAAAAGAGAGGGTCTGGAAGTACATTTAATTAACGGAATAGTATTTGCCAAAAACTGACTAGCAATATACAAAATACTCATAAAATTAACATAACTTGGTCATTAACCGGCTATAGACTATTTGCTGCTTTAGTGTCATTATGTAACTAAATTAATATTTCTGTGAAAACTTTGGGATTCAAGATATAGAAACTTCCAATATTTGCATATGCAATCTTAATTTTCAATACCCAAAAGCAAGAATACAATATAATTCAGGTTAACATGAAACGACTCACATGTCCACATAAATTAAAATGTGGGAAATCCTCTTTTATAAAAATAATATGGTTTTATTAATATTAAGGACTTCCATGAGTGTAAGATGAAACTACATATTTTTTTAATAAGTTTATTTTACATGAAGCATACATATTGTGTTTGTAAAATTCTAAATATCTTTAAGGTGAAAATTATTCTGATTATCAAGCTACAAATAAAAAAGTTCCAAGGAAGAAAAGGTGCCGTCACAATCAAGTACAGAAGAGTAGTTTAAAAATTTCCTTTAGGCAGTAATAGTATCAACCATACACAGAGAGAAGAGAACTTAGCCCACAAAATCCCCTCAAAGAATATTGTCATGCTTTCAATAGCTTACAGTGTGCCACTTAAATGTAAAAAAAATTATCAGAGGAAATGTCATTTTGTACAACTAAACATACACTGACATATAACACAGTAATTCTTGGGGAAAAAACTACAAATTAAATGCTATAGACTTATACTACCTAAGACATCTATTTTTAAAACTCTAGTGTGATTTAAGTAAATATTAATACTAAATTTTATCTTTTCTAAAAATATGGTTATATTGAAATCTCTGATAAGAAAACTTTCATGTTATAAACAAGGAGCACATGATATTTACTTGCAATTACAAGGAAGGAAAAACATAAACATGTTGAGTATGTTTACAAAGGAAGCAATGGATTAAGTAGTTATGCCTGTTGTATAACTGAAATAGGCAACAAAATTCCTTGTCTATAAACGTCCTTACACTGCCACATTGAATGAGACCTCCCTAAGCCCAAGTGTTGGTCACCAGTTCCTTTCACTGGTAAAGAAGGCTACAATGCAAAATCCTTGACAACGCACTCTCCCTGTACCGCTATTTGCAATAACTTATTCATCTTCCTGATGTTGTCCACCCCATATTTGAATGTTTTAAGTCAACAATCATATCATACAAAACACATCCATCTACAATGGATATTATTCATTTTGTCAGTACACTTGTGATTCTTCAACAAACTCCCACAATCCACTAGAGTAACAGAAAAAGATCTGCACCTTTGGCATACAACACAAAATTACAGGCATGCTGTGTTGAAGAAGTCTTACATATTACTGCATGCTTAAATTTTACTCTGCAAAACTTTTAATTCTTTGGACAAGGCATATGAAAAACAGCACCTAGAGGAAAAATAGAAAGAAAAATATCCTGACAAAGGTGACTGAGACGGGGTGCTGGTTAAAGTAGACACTGCTCTGTTTTGAAGTTTCACAGTTCCTCTCCTTTCTTTTCTGTCACAAAGGGCACTGTAGTAGGCTTTTCACTATTTCTGAAATGTTTCTTATTTTGTTTTAAATTAAGATTTAAAATTGAAAAAACTCATTTTTTAGATAATATTAGAGGCTTCTAACCTCTACCAAGCAACGGAGTGCTCTTAATAGATTTTACTGATTTACTTATTAAGCAAATAGAATTGTTTTGATAATTATTTTTAAATGCCTGTGATTTCCAAATATTTCAGAATCAGCTTAAATTTTCCCATGACATTTTCATCATGTGTATTAGAAAGATAAAGCCGTAAACCTACAATTCAAGAAACACTAACTGCAAATGGCCATATACCACAATCAATATAATTAACGACTTAATAGTAAACAGCTCCCTTTGTCATATATTCTTTTCCTCAAAAGTTTCCAATTTAAAGATCTATGGCATTTTTTACATACATACAAAGGAATTTTAAACCTAACTTTTGTGATTCCTAAAATCAATGTAGTCACAAGGTCTTGCCTGAATGGACTGGGGATATATATATGCACATATACAAACACACATACCTAAGTATTAACTTATTTCTGATTACTCTAAGTAACCTTAACAGTAATTTCTAAATTAACGTTTGCATACTGAGACTTCATGTCACATTCTCAGTGCACTTAAGTTAGTTTCTTTTTTCCCTTAAAAGAAATTATTTCCCTTCCTTCCTTAACCTGCTGTGTACCTATAAAACCTCATCTGTTAATAACTGATCCAGGATACATCAGTACTGCTGCAGTCCAAACCGGTTACACATTCAAATCACTTTCCAGCTTGTGAGAGCTCTATTCTTCTTATCATGTTAAAATGTATTAAGTAAGCATACAAATGCTCTTTAAAATTACCTAGTACATCACCGTAAGTAAAAACGGTATAGGTGAAAACAAAAGCTAGAAAAAACTTTAATATTGTGTTCTTTTTTTACATAAATACAGTACCTCCTAACATATTAACATATTTTGAGATTTCATCTCTTTTTTTTGTAAAAAGAAAAAAAAGTCAAGTACTGACCTATTACAGCTGGTTAAAATTAAAACTCCCATGAACACAATATTTCTGTTACACTGTTTTTAAAAGAATTTGGTTATATCAAGCTTACACTGACTCTTGTGGTGATTTATTTGAAGGGTATCCAGAAATAGAAATAGGTGTTTTGAATTTCAAGAGTAATAAATATAACAAAGCAAAAAGAGATACTCTCCTATTTTTAGCATGACACACTAGCAAAGAAAAAAAAGCTTTAACTTTTCTGTGAATTTAAGAGGTTGATAAACTGTAGACATCAATCCATGTCTCAGGGCAGCACTGCTATAACTGCAGCTTTCAGTTGTCCAATACAGAAATAAAAATAATTGTTTAGCCGAAAGTCAGACTGGATGGTTGTTATAAAATCTCCTTGCAAGCATATTCCTGCGACTCCACAACAAATACAACAGTCAACTGGCTGCTCCCGATTTAAGCCTTGCTTTCTCAAACCCAACCTTACAGTAAGTCAGAGGCTGGATATTGCAGAGGAAACTGTTTAAAAAGCTTTGCTGCAGCCAAAACTGCATTTCCCAAACATTAAAAATGAACTACTCTTAATTACCCACAATTTATGATTCCCCTCTCTTTATGGCTTCCCATTTCTTTCCCTGACATCTTGAACGCTTCTTAGGCTCTCTGGAGATAGCGCAAAACATGAAGTCATACACAGTTCTGCAGTAACTCTTTCTTATCACGAAAGAAACCGAGCTCCAGAGCTGCAGGCAACACCTCTCCTCTAGTCTTTATCCACACGCCACGCTCTCTAAAGGCAACCAGAGACACCAACCTGTATGATTTGGTGCCCTAACATTTAAACACCCCGTGTGGGCAAAGAACGCCTTGAGGTCAGATATTCGAGACATTATTACAAAGAAAGGCAGGCCGCCTAAAAAGACATGGGTGCGGGGGGTGGGGTGGGGTACAGCCACAACACTCTCCATCGTCGCTTCGGAATATATTTAAAAGCAGATGCGGAACTGCATCATTTTCCTCCTCTTTCGAAAACATCACAGCCCAGCTGCTCAAGTTAGAGCTGCGCTTCTCCCATTTCGGGAGCACGGGGGAATTTGGGCTCCAGAGGCAGGGCTTTCATCCTCGGAGAGCGACACCGCGGACAATTAAGAGTGTGGGAGAAAGCACCCCAGAGAAAAGGAGGCCTCCTCTCCCCCTAACTCAACTCTCAAGTCGACTCAACGGCCAGGAACGATTTACTCCTCACAGTCAAGAGAAGCGATAAGCAGTGTGAACTTGGGCACTGCGCTCGGGAGGCAGGGAGGACCGAGGAGGGCAGGGAGGCGGCGCGGCTTCGGCCGCGCGCGGGCGGGTCATCCGCTGGGCCGCCCTGGCTGGACGACCCGCGCTCCGGGGGCGCCCTGGGGCCGGAGGGGCGGGAGCGCGCGGCCGGGAGGCGCAGGGGCTGGGGGCGGTGGGCGCGCGCCGGTCCCCTTACCAGGTTCAGCACCGTCTCCACGATGTCCCTGTTGCTGACCTCTCCGACCTGTATGAGTCCGATCAACACTGCGAATTTCATCCGGATGTTGCGGATCGGCACCGAAGGGTTAATCATTCCCGCGGGCAGCACCACCGAGCCGGCGCCCGACGCCCCCCTCAGCTCCCCCATCCCGCCGCCCCCGCCGCCGCCTCCGGCCCCGACGGCGATGAGCCCCGCGGGCTGAGGCTCGGGCCCCGGGCCCGGCTTCTCGCTCGCCATTCGCCCCCCTCCGGGGCAGACGGGCAGAGCAGAGGCGCTGCCTCCGCCGGCCCCGCTGTACCTGCCGCGGCCCCCGCCCCCCGGCCGGCGCCTCGGAGCCCCAGCATCCACCAGCGCCGCGGCGCCGGGCCCGCTCCTCGCAGGCGCCCTCCCCGGCGGAGGCGGTGGGTTATTCTCAGGCTTATTCCCGGCGGGGGCGCGCCGCTACCCGCGGCCCGGCCGGCGACAGTGTCCGCCCAGCTGCGGCGCCGCGGCCGCCGCCGCCTCCGCGCTTTCCCCCGCCCGGCCCGTCCGGCCCGGCCCGCCCCCCGCGGAGATGCTGCCGCCGCTCTGGAGAAGCCCGGGGCGCCCGCCCCCCGCCGCGGCGCTGCCCGGGGCTGGAGCTCAGGCGGCGGCCGACGTTCCTGCCGCTGCGCTGCCGCTGCTGCGGACGCCCCTGTTGTTGTGAAGCCCCGACGCCGCCGCTACTCCGCCATGTTGCCGCCCCCTGCCTGCGGTAGCGGCGACTGCGCGTGCGCAGAGCCTCCGGGGGCGGAGCCCTCGGTGCGCCCCCTCTCTCGCCCGGCCCTCCTGCTCCTCGCTCGCACCCGCCCCGACACCCCGGGCCCTCCCCCAGCCGCCGCCAGCGGATAGACAGGTGAGCAGGTGCATGGGGGCGCGCCGGCAGAGGCGGGGCGGGCGGCGGCCTCCTCGCAGGGTTTCCCGTGAGGGTGGATTCTCCCAGGCGGGAAGGGCACCGTGAGTGCGTGTCTTGCCTTCGCTGCCACCTCCTCCCCTTCAGTATCCTCCTGCGGGGAGGTGGTTCATCATCTTCGTCTGGGTTGCCTCCAGCAGCAGCTCCTGCCAGTGCCACGTGCCGTGCAAGGTGGGGGAGTGGCAGACGACCTCTTTCTGCCCCTCTCCTCCCTTCCTCGGAGTCCTGGCCGCCTGGCCGCAACCCCGTGCACCCCCCACCACGCCCGAATTTCCCAAAGAAAAAGTGGCTGGCAAAGCAAAAACCCACGCACCGCGGGGAACGACCCAGCATTGTCTAGGGAAGGATACAGATGGAGCGCAAAGGGCCTTTTCTACAGCCCTCAAAGGGTCTGACACCTGCACACACAGGCCGGACTCAAAATAGAACTTGTCAGTGATCCTCTCTGGATGGGGCTCTACCAATAAACAGCTCTTGAACTCACCTCCCAGTCTGAAAAAGCTGCACTGTGCGACTCTGTGGCGTAGTTTGGTGAGAGCTACAAATCCACATTTTAAAAATCCTCAGGCTCCTCAGGTATGATGGTCATGAATGATGCCTCTGTTTTTCGTAGGCCTGTACAGTTCAGAGGATTTTGAAATTATCTACAAATATAGGTCATTCTCACTACCAGCCTTCATCTGTGATAAAAGTAAATTTCTCTGTCGGCACAAATACAGAAACAAAAAAAAAATACTTTTAGTTGAAAAAAATTAAAATGCACATGATAATCTTGCTGCTAGTATCGAATTAGAACTAAAGAGGCATGACCTCTATTTTCTTTCTTGAAATGAAAGATGTAATTTTCTTAATTTTTCATGAGGTATGCCCTTTTCAATAAAGATACATTACAAGCCACGGGAACTATTAGATAGCCTGAGGTATATTCAGATCATTTTAATAGCACAAATGAAAAGCATCAACATACAAAACTGTCATAATCCAGTTTGTTATTACTCTTATTTAGTTGAACTGGCTAGTCAAGTTTACTCCCAGGATATTGGGGTAATGGTAAAATTCTAAAGTACTATAGATCATGTATAACCAAGTTCCTCAGAAACAGTGCTTAGGATTAGTTTTGTGTTATGTGTGTGTTTAAACTTTCACTGAAGTGAAACATTAAAATTGCAAAAAAAATCTGAAAGAAACAGTAATTGGTATGTCTATTTAAATTAAATAGCAATTGAATTATAAAATGCTAGAATAATTGAAACTGTATAAAATGTACAAAACCAATAACCAATAACCTTTAATAGTGTAACTTAGATATGCCGTAATTGAAAAACCCTGTGACAAATACATCCACCTACATAGCATTTTCTGTGTTCCAAATGAGTGTCATCTACTTTTGTGAGCACTATTTTCATTTGCAAATTTAAAACAATATATCTATCTCAAGTATGTAAATCCAAGCTGAAAGATTATCACAGAAGCTTTTTTTCATCCCACTGTGCATATGTGTGTATGGCAGCAGGTCCTTCCTCTTACTATTTTTAGACTTCTTTCCTGAATGCTTTGACAGTGACAACCTGAACTTTCTATTTCCTTTCTGAATGACATCATTTTAATGCTTGACATTATTTTAATGCTTTCACTTTAATTTTCTCAGTTCTGTTTTTTTTAAGTAATGTGTGTGTGTTTTGGTTTTCTTGTTCGTTTTCCTTTAGTGGACATACGGAGTGGGTAAAGAGAATATCACTATTGCAAAGTAGGAAAACCCCATTTCTGTTGTGCACTTAACTCAGTATCAGAGATATTTGAAAGACCTTACCAATTAAAAGCCTTGTGCTATATGCTGTCAGCTCCTCACAGCAGTGTGGTACTGTGGAAAGAGCAAAGGCTTTTGAAGCACACTCCCAGCTACTACCTGTGCCATCTACTATCTTCATTCACTAACAAGGATGAGAATCTGTCCATAGGGAAGTGAGAATTCAGTGAAATAATTTCAGCTCAGCAGCCAGCATATAGTAAATGTGTCCTTGTACCCTTAGTATACATAGTATAACTGAAATAAAGTATACTGGAATAACCTATAAACACATGTAAGACCAGTTTTAAACACATACAAGTCTTTCCAATTGCCCTGCTATATATTTTCAATACTATCCCCAAGAAAAGACAAATGTTTTCTTTTACCCTACAAAGCCTATTTCCCTGCTAATGTACAAACTTAGCATTTGTATTAAGAATCTTTCAAAGGAAAAGAGAGTTCTATAATAGTAGAAGCTCCCTAAAGGTTGATTTTTAAATCTCCAATGATTAAAAACATATTCTGGAGCATATTAATTTTATCTATTTTTGCTTTAATAGATGCATATCCATATTTCCAAAGGACAGTTCTTCAAAGATAATAAGATTTTCAAGAGGCATATTGCTTAGTGATTTAAAAGACATGCTCCAGACTCATGTAGAACCTGGGTTTGGAGTCCAGTCCCCACACTCACTTTTCTGTGTGATCTTGGGCAAATGACTTCTCTTCAAAGCCTTAGTTTTTCAAAACCAACCCAAGGTAGAGATTTATAGAATATAGAATTAAAGGATAAAAGAACACAGTACATTCAAGGTACTTAATTTAAGGTAGGAGCAAGTGTCAGTAAGTAATGTTTCCCTTCATTAGCTGTGAGAAAACACAGTGTGGTAGTTATTTTTTGTTTGTTTCAGCACCTAACATGCCTGACTAGTAATTTACATTTAATAAACACATTTAAAAATGAGTGAGTGAAAACAGCAGTTCTCCAGGCTAAATATTCGCATTCCCGTCACCTGTTCTTTAAAGAACAGATTTCCTGCTTTCCTCTAAACATTGTCTGAACAGAGTACTCCAAAATCTAGGTAGGTCAGGGCCAGTATAAAACAGGGAAACTCTTACCTGAGCCTCAACATTTAGAAATCGAATCCCTGTTCATGTCAACCCAAATCAAATTAGCTCAGTTTGGTTTGATTTGGTTTGGTTCTGGGCTTTTCAGCAAAATGACAGCAATGATTCATGTACGGCATGTATAGGTTCTCAAATAATTTCAGTTTCATTCCTCTTTCGTGTTAAAACGAGTATCAACTGAAAGACCAGAGTTTTAATTTGCTGTTATTTTGTTTTGGTTTTGGACATGCTGCTAAGCAGCAGCATGTATCTAATATTTAGCTTTGCATGTAGATTTTGAGATACAAAGGGCGGAACTATACATACCTATTTAAATTTAATTTAACTGTATTGTTATTTTATTCAAATTTTCTATTTCATCTGAGTGGAATTTCTTAATCCTGATTATATCATGTAAAATATGTGTCTTATTCTTTTTATCTGCAACTTTGAAAACAATCCTTCTATATCTCTATCCAAATGTCTGATTGAAAGGATAAAAACAGCTCTATAGTCCCTAGCAACATTATGACTGAGAGCAATTCACGTTTTTCAAATGGTGGGCCTCAACCCATTAGTGAGTCATGAAACAGATTTAGGAGGTTGCAACCAGCAGTTTTTTTTAATTACTGGAACAGAAAAACAGAATGGAAAATATCAAAGTACATCCATTGTTTTAATTATCACACTCATACACATCAACAAATACGTGTACATGCATGCTCACTACAAGTCATAGTCAAAATCTGAAAACCACTGATTAAAGTTGTTTACAAGTACCTGTTTGATATAATCCTTCAACTATTAAATAGCTCCCATCCTGTGCTAACAACAAGCGCTTATTTTTCTAACTTGTTCACAGGGATATCCTAAGGGACCTTGACAACTGACTAGTTTAAGTTGGGATATACTCTGTATCTGAGCAAAATTAAGATAGATAGATAGATAATCGTTATCAATTTTCCCTAAAGTTTTATCACAAACAAGAAAATGTGTTTAATCTGAGGACACAACTTAATGCTTCCTTTTCTAATGAATGAACCATCCTAAAACCTCACCTACAGGTAATATTGAGCTACCTGCTGTGGGTTTTCAAGAATGTATCTCCTCCTTCTCCCTTTAGCACTTTAATCCTCGCATTTCTACTTCTCTATGACTCCTCAAAGGCCACTGAGAGTTGTTCAGTGATCTTGTTTTCAGATTCTTTCAGGATCAATGGATACAATTTGTCCTGCCTTGGGGACCTAAAATCATTTAGACAAACTAGGTGCCTATTAACAATTTCTTCACCAAATTTAAACTTCAGTTGCCTCCAGTTTCTATTAGTTCTGCCTTTTCCACTCCCCTACTTTTTCTCCTAAACAGAAAATACAGACACAAAAGAGAAATTCAATTTATAATAACGAATTTGACCCCGTTTCGAAATGTTGGTGCTTACCACTGACAAATATTGGAGTCCCTGCTGTGTGCCAGAAAGTAGACTAGTTGAAATGGATTATTTCAAATGTTCCTTTTAGAGAAATGTCATGTTTGCACATAGAAAGTTAATTGGCAAGTACACATTAAAAATTTTGAATGCTACAGAAATAAACACTGTTGAATTTCAAAAGAATTAGACACCATACAAACACCCTTCTGCACACATACACCCCCAATAGCCACATAGGCACGCATACAGATGCACCACACACGTACTCACCATCAGATTAGTCCTGCACCCACTCCCCCTTGTGATATATCTAACATATACCTCATTCTTTTCAGTCTCACTGCCCTCATCCAGTGAGATCCTGTTCCTTTCACACTGTGTCTCCACACTCTCTTCTCTGATCCCTCCTGCACATGGATAATTTCCTAAAACTCCACCCTGATGGATGGATCCATGTGGTTCAGAACTTTTAACTTATTTGTCACAATAGTTTCTACATGCATGCATGTCATTTTCTCAAAAAATTACCAGTTATTCTCTTTGCCTAACAGATTCAGCCCAGAGTCCTTATCTTGGTTCCAAAGGTCCCCCCACCATACTTTAGCTTACTTTCTAGTTTTACCATGTTCTGTTCCTGAGAGGAGCCCTGTAACAATGGCTACAAATCTTTTTAAGTGTTTTCAATTCTTTTTACCATTTAAAAAAATTAGACTCCTAGATACCTTCCTGAGAAATTTATTCTTTCAGTATAAATTGATTGACAAAAATACAGTAATGATAAGATATTCTCAATTCAATAATGCTATTTAAATAATTTTTACTTTTTTAAAATCACAACATCTACATGTGTTTGAAATGCACACACACTCTAATGGATTGAATTGTCTCCCAAAATGTATGTTCAGGTCCTATCCCTGGTACCTGGGAATGTAACCTTGTTTGAAAATAAGGCCTTTGTAGATGTAATGAAGTTCAGAAGGGTTTATACTGGAATCAGGTGGGTCCTTAGTCCAATATGACTGTTGTTCTCTAAGAAGATACACAGATAAAGTGACACACAGAGGGATGATAATGTGAGGACAGAGGCAGAGACTGAAGTTACGCAGCTGTGAGCCTAGGAAAGCTGAAGCTTCCATCAATCACCAGATGCTAGAAAGGGGCAAAGGAAGGTATCTTCTCTAAAGCCTTCAGAGAAAGCATGACCCTATTGATACCTTGATTTTGGATTTCTAGATTCCAGAACTGAGAGAATAAATTCCCATGGTTTTAAGCCACCTATTTTATGGTACTTTGTTATAGCGGCTCTAGGAAACTAATATACATACATGCAACACAAATGTGATTGAAATTTATTCTGTCCACAAATGAAGCCTGATATATATATAAGTATTCATGGATCATTTTCAATAATTCTGACATACACAGATTGGGAAACAGTGCTTCAGCCAACCTGAGTTTCTCTCTTCCTAATTAATGCACTATGCTTTCCTACTTGGGTACCTTCCTCTGTCCACATCACTGTCCTCATCTCCCCTACTGAAATCACTGCCAGCTTAAATGTCACTTTCATGAATAGATTCAGGATACCACCTAGATAAAAGTGATCTGAAACTTTGTACCCATTTCCAGCATTTAAAAAAAAATGATTCTGGCTATTTTTTTTCTTTTTCAGGTAGAACAAATTTCCACTTAAATCAATTACTTAATAAAAGAAATAAAAGATTAAAATAAAATTAACAAAATAAACTCACTTCACTGAACATTTTTTAAAAGAATGCACGTAATTTTTTCATGCTGACAAACACTGGCTAGTAAGTTTCTTTTGTTTTGCACATGGCATCCATTGCACTGTAGATGCCGTGTGTTTGGTACACATGTGTTAAGGAAAGAAAAGTGTGTTAATGAAGTTCATGGTTGATTATTGTTAACCATGAGAGCTGTCATATACTGTTCATCTCCCACCTGGCATGACTTTACATGTATTATTTCTAACTCCTACTACAGTCCTTTCAGATACTACTGTCCCCATTTTTCTATGAGGAACTAATATGCAGAGAGGTTGCCGGTGTACAACATCATACTTTAGGAAGTGGCAGAATTAGGCTTTGATCTCAGTTATGGCTGGCCAAGGCCTCAGGTTTATTCACTGTCCCACCTACACTGGGACCTCTACGAAAGCCATTAGTTCATTCCTACCAAATTTACCAGACTAAAGATCATTAAACTGCTAAAGGTCATTTAAAAAGTACAAAATCATTCATGTTTTGGTGAAAGCCAGACACCAAGAGATGATCTCTCAAGTCAATCCAGTTTTACATCTCTGTTCCTGTAAAGGTTAAGAAAATTCCATCAGCCTTTTTCTTTCCTGGGGATCATTTTAATTCTAGACCAAAATTACTTGGAATAAATAAATTGTTTTTAATTCTCTTCATTAAGATTAACCAAAATTTAATTTCATAGTTCCATTACCATATCACTCCTGAATGTGCTTTTCTTGCAAAGATTTTTTTATGTGTCTTAACTATTAATCTCCTAGTCTCTGTTGAAAGTACTATCATCATGTGTGTGTGTAGTTGTAACAGCAAATACTCTGGGTAAAAGGAGAAAAAGAATGTCTTCAGAAAATATATGAGTCCTTTGAAAAGGTTGTCTCATGAAGTTCTCTTCAAAGTAAGAAAGTCTTACCAAACTTTAGCCCAACTAAGTAACAGTCCATAGAATCACATTGAGCCTAGTTCTAGTGCCTAGAGCTTTAGATTAGAGCCTTTCCTTCCTGGTGCCAGCAGCCCTGGATTAACCAGTGGAAAAATGGCTTGAAATAACTATTTCACTTACCAGTTAGCAGCTCATATATGGGGACAGTCTGAGGCTTAGGCTTTGACTTCCCAGGGCTATATTATATCTCTTTTCACTTAACAAGCAGAACAGTCACAATCTGAAAAGAGAGAGAAAGGGAAAGTAGAACAGAATATCTAGACTAAACCTTCTACCTGAGAGTTTAATCGTATATATTTTGAGGTACTTATTATAGATAGCCTCTTTTTCTTATTTTTCTTAATCATAAGATTAAAGGATACCTTAAAGGATAGAGATGCTTAATCACATTTTGTGTTTGGGTATCTGTTAAATATACATGAATGTGTATATAAAAGTTTATCTCCGTTTGGCTAATCTAAGCTTGTGAGAAGTAGATGGAATATCTTATGCTGGTCACAGCTTTATTACTAGTCTCTTGGTTTATGTTAAAACAAGGTCAGCCTGATTTCTTTCGCAATGGCAAGAAGACATGACAGCACATTTCAGGGCTGTCTGCATTCAGCAAAGCATATAAAGATGGTGGCCACATGATTTCCCATCATAATTCATACCATAGTGTTTTCTTACATAAGCACAACACAAAACTCATATGGTTGCATTATAAAATAAAACATTTCTCTCAAACATTGCATTCCCATCCTAATCCCAAATAGTCCTTTTAAGTGTGGCATGGTGGCTATAAGAATGGTGTTGAAATGAGATAGATTGGGCTCAAATACAGACAAATAGCCCTTGAACCTATTTCTGCACCTGTAAAATACAACTACTTTATGTGTATTACTTGAAAGACTTAAAGCAATAAAACATACCAAGCACTTAGAATACTGCCTATAATAAGTACCCAATAGGTGGTAGAAGTTGTATTTTACATTAACACAAAAAGAAGACTTAGTACAATTTTGAGTTTTCAAATTACATAATTAAACACAGTAATATCCATTTATTTTCTCTCTATTCATTGACCTGACTTTCCCTTCTTCAAAGAGCAAATAGGACACCATTGTCTTCTTTAATTTTCTTAAATAGCCATATTATATGTCTGTATATAGATATACCCTGTATTTGTTTACAAGAATCCTAATTTCCTTTTCTATCTCAAATTTAAATATCTCTGTTCATAGTACATAACATAAATAGTACATAGTACATAAATTAGCAATATATTTTTTCTTTGTTTTTCACTAGTCATAGGGAGAGAGAGCATATTATGAAGGAGGGTTTTTTTCTCTGAGATTTTATAAAAATAAAAAATCTGCAGAATAAGCAATAATCACACAATAATCCTTTATAATTTACTAACTCACAGAAGTTAACAGTCTACCAAAATGTATCTGAGTGTTTAAACCAGACTTTTGTCCTGTTGTTCTCACATCTGACTGTTTCTCCCCTTTTCATTTTCATTAAACTTTTTTACTGCTTTCCTCATAAATAAAGTTCATCACATCAGGTTCATGGCAAGACAAAGATTTTTTTCCTGATTTTCTTTTTTAAGGGGACCGTGCAACTTCTTGGGATTAACTTCCAAATTATTTCTTAGGTTTGTGTACTTAATTTTGACATTCACTGGCAGTGACCCATACTAGTGGAATTGTTCATATGCCATAAACTTTCTAGCTATTGCTAAGGTTATCCATAAAGTTCCAGTTATTAAAATACAAGTTGACAAAGAATATTTTTATAATTTTACTTTCTTTTCCTTTCTGTCTGTTCTTTGGAATTCTCCTAATCCAGGATATTTTGAAAATTCATGATGTTTTTCGTTGACTCAATGCGTCTACAAATGCCTCAACTGAAAATGTCTTATATTGAGTTACTGCAAAACATATATTAACTTTTCACATGTAAACAATACGGTTAATTATTTTGAAAGCTAACTAGAAACACATGGTCTCAGTACTCTAGAATTATAAAATGTAATCTATTTGACATTTGCATAAGGAAGTGCCAAACAAAATATAACGTACATATAACAAAGAACAGAGTAAGAGCAGAGATGCAGTGGAACTTAGAACAAAGAAACTATAAACATAAAATAATCAAGAAAATTGAAACATCAATCCTTTGAGCTTTGTGACCATCTTTTACTCAATAAGCATTAACCTAAAATGAAATTTCATGTAGACTAATAAATTAATAAGAACTCATTCTTCCAATATTATTACACAAATAACAACTCTGTCTTATTGATAATAGGTTCATCACAAGCATACTGGAGAGTCTCAAATAATGAAACCATGAAATAAATTTAAAGAGATACTGTGTATTTCTAACAGTACACATTTGTTAAATAAATAAAAGAAATTCTTTAGAAGATTGTATATCAAATAACACAGTGGTCTGTTTGATAAGAGTAGGAAACTTTAAAAAGAACTGAATATTTAAGAGAAATACATTGAATTCATGTACCCAATAACTAGTATCTTTCCTAAAAACATAATATAATTTTTTTTAAAGCCTAAAAGAAAATGTGCATATTCTTCCTTACTCACATATCTATTGTGTTCTACAAGCCGTGGATAATTCCAAGCACAAGAAGTATAGCCATGTGTAAGATAAAGGCCCTGTTCTCAAGATTATATTCTATATTCTTCTAATATAGGACACAGACAATAAATTAGTGAAGTTTATGTAAATAATACAATTTCAGAAGGTGATGCTTTTATATGGTTATTAGCTTTATGGAAAAAACATGATGGTGCAGTCATTTTTTATGTATTTTTTCTTCAGTAGATTGGCAGCTATTTGAAGGCAAGGGACTATGTGTTCCTTACAAACAAAATCTTCAACAATATACTGTGGTAATTGACTTATACATGGTTAAGTACTCAATAAATATTTAGATGAAGTCAAGAAGGAAGAAAGGAATTAAAAGGCAGAGATTTTAACACGTCAATAAATTCAATAATTCTGATACAAATACATTTGTTTATCTAACTATTAGAGAGAACAAAGACTTTTTAAATTAGAGTTAATTCATTTCTCTAAAGGATTGTTAAATTCCTTCAAACATGAATTTTGAGGAAGGTTAAAGTCCTCAAAACTAGCATTAAAATTATTGAAACTTCACTGTTTATTATTAAGTAAACTATTTGACCTCTTTGGGCCTCAGTTTTCTTACCAATAACATGGGAATGAACAGTTCCTGTTCTATAATGAAATTATATATTCATAAGTACAGATGAGGTTGTGATCACACTTTGAAGAGTACAGAGTACTGCAGAGAAGACAATGGCATTAATTCTGGTAGCAATGTGGAATGAACACCACTCTCTCAATTCTGGGAGTGCAGGCAGTAGTGAGTCATAACTACAGACTCAGAGCAGGCAACGGTTTTTGATAAAAAGCGTGTGACCGGTTGTGGAGGATTGTTGAAAGGAGCACAGAGAAAGACGTTCAGTACTCAGAGCTAATAGTTTGGTTAGGAATCCAAACTGGTGAGACAAGCCGTATCTGGGGCAAACTTAAAAAGGAAAGTTGAGGCAGCCACAAATCCTTAGGAACTTGCAAGAAAGCAATCCAAAATTGGGCGACCAGCCAAAAATCTGGAAACGTGAGACCAAATTTGAGATCCTAAAAAGGCTTTCAGATGACTTTGACACCTCAGTTTCAGTGCGTTTCTAAGGTCCCTTTGGAGGAAAACATCAATCCCTCAGGGACAGATGCTTGGAAGTCTGAAGCTGCTGGTGGGAATGTACAAAAATGCATTTGGATGAGGGAATATAGGCAGAGCCAAACTGCCAGTTTCTCTCAAGAAGATTCTGGCAATAAATATCTTAGTTTTTAGAAGATCTCTTTCTCTAATCCATTTTCTAATTGAACAGTAAGCTAAAGCTTTGTCAAATCTCTAGACAAATTTCCCTTAGGACTTACCTCACGTTCTCATGATACCACAAAATATTTTGAAAGGAAAAAAAACTGCATAAATCAGTGATTGATGTACTCATGATGAGATGCCCAGTATGTATGATTGATATTGCTGAGTCTACTTCCGTTTCTCATGTCCTAAGTTTACTAACTTATGGCTAAAGTTAGTTGATAAATTGTGCTGTAGCAACATGCATGTAAATGCTAGGCAAAACCCTCGACCTTGTGGGTGGGACAAATGACTGACAACAGGTAACTGCTTGCTTTCTGCCTCTACATTCAGTACAGACCAACCACTGCCACTAGCCAGGCATTTGTAGTGATCACCAGCGAATCTCAGGCCAGTCTCTCTGAGGACATGTGCCTCTCAGTTCATGGCAGTTGTTATAGGCTATTGGGCTAATGAACAATTGTTTATACACTGTATGTTTGCTGAATTCTGACCGTTCAACCATCATTCCCGGTAACTGGGTTTTTGAGTACTCGTTTTCCAGGTCCAGCATCTCACTTAGAAGCCTGTTAACTATGAATTGATAAAAACCATGATATGTCAACATAGAGTTGGATAACCCATTAAAAATATGTTGAGTGTTGGGGACCTAAAAAAAAATGTATTTGCTTTTGGCATATAAACAATAAATGGTCATATGCAAAATTGTGCAGAACCCAGATTACCTACTTTCCAATGAACAATGTGTACTAATTCAAAAATCTACTTACATATTAATGGATTTTTTTCCAAACTGGACAACTTCTCAGAACAATCATACTTTAAAAATTGAGATGTAAGGTACCGATGCATGGATTTGCAGTCATACTTTGAGTGGACATTGGCATTTTTTTTACTGTAATTCCTGTGAATTCAGTAATTTCTGTAAATTACTAAGTATATTATAACTTCCTAGATCTTTTGGTGTCCTTTTCTCACCCTCATTTAAAATCCACATAATAGTAAATAATATTTTACAATTTGGTCAATGGTTCTCTACTTGTTTTATTCTTCAAAATAAAGCAGGAAAAATATGTTGGACAAAATTCCTATGAAAAGTTATAATACACAGGAATCCTTGGAAAAGTGATTTTTCTTTAAAATTTTGTGCTTTGCCTTTTACTTTTGCAATGAACCTTTGTTTAACTGAAGAAATTTAATTCATGATTTTTATGTTTTTCTTTCTTGTATTTGGCTAATTATTGAGAAATAGAAGTCCATTTTGCTGTATTTGAAATTGATAGCATAAAATAAAAACTATTTAATTAGGATCATTAATTTTCCACATTTTGTGGGTGTCTGTGACTGAGAAATATAACTATCTTTTTATTTCATCAACTTCACATATAACGAGAATAACAGCAAGAACAATAACAAAAAACATTTATCAGATGTTTCTCTTGTGCCTGTGCTCTTAATAGTCATGTCATACTCATCCACATAAACCTAGCATTTCATTTGAAGTTAGACACATAATACTCCTCTATGTTACCGCATTCCCTATTAGCCAGGAAGATTACTATCCCTGGTGCTGAAACCACTCTGTGTAGTCCTTTGTGGTTGAAGAATGAAACAGTTTCTCTTAGGCATACCCTTTAATTGAAATTATGAATTGGATAAATGTTCGTAGTTAAAGGAAGTATTAAATTTCAAACATTAGCATCTTGATTAATGTTTGTGATATAGATATTTAATATTCTGCTTAAGATATAAAAAATATCTTTATTGGAAAATTTTCACTAAAGGATAATTAACAACTGAAACATTTTAATATACAGGACATTGAGGAGTCTATAAATGCTCCAGATATCAAAACATTTCACTACCCACCAAAAAGTTGACTCTGTTCATGTTAACCACCATTTGATTTAATGTGTCAGAATTAAAGGATTTGTTTTAAAAATAAACACCTGCAATCAAATTCCCTAGCTGTATTTTAACCCACATGATTATAGGTAGTTAACACTTACTCAGTGCTTGTAATGACTTAGAATTATGGTGAAAAGGGCTTCCCCCAAGAGAACTGCTTTGTTGAGAAGGGGTTACAAACCAGGCAATAAACTATGCTTTTATATATTCCCATAAATAGAAGTATATGAAGTATTGGTATAATTTCTCCTTATAGGTAAGTCTAAAGTAAATATCCATCATTGACACAGCAAGAGTAGAACATTATAGATCTAGTGAGACCCTATCTTGCTCTGACAGTGTCATTCGCATTTATGTGCCCACTTGGGGACTTTGGGAGCCAAGGGACTCCATGCCAGGATGTCGAGCATCAGCTCTTGTTTGACGTGGTCACCCAGTTTTGCATTTTGACTAATAAAATCATAAATATAAGCTAACCTCTGTGTATGTGTTCTCTTTTTGTGAATTTATACTTAACCTAAAAGTATTGTGTGTTGGGGTGGAGGTGTAATATATAAAAGTTGAATGTGAATGATATTAAACCAGTTGTTTTATCCAATAAAATGTAAATTTAGGTGGTTTTTCCTATGACTGAATTGCTTGATAACAAGAAATTTCTTTGCTTTTAACTTTAAACTTCATTCAAGTCCTGGGGGTCCCCCTTTCAAACAGAATAGTACTTGTATTTTGCGACTGAATAGATTGATTTCTTTTACTGTTAAAAAGATACAGCTTAACCGTAAAGCACCTTTTCACAGCCTACTTCTCCCTCTGTATCCCTGCCCCGTGATTGGCACCACCAACGCCTCAAGGCAACATCTGCTCTCTGGCCGCCAGGTCCTACTGACACTACTTCCTTAGTATTCTCCAGGTTGCCTGTCCTCTACATCACCGCTGTCTCAGTTCAGGATCACATCCTTATGGTACTTTCCCTGGATCTTTGCAATAATCAGTCTGCCTCCTTGACTCAGATCTCATGTCTTCTAATCTGTTCTTCATACTGACATCACAAAGACATATTTAATTGAAGTGGAACTAATTTTATTAAAAACACATATGCACATAAACACACTTTGAATCCTTCAGTGATGTTCCCAATTACATAAAATAGACACTTCATGATCTGGCTTTGACCTTTCTACTCAGACTTGTCTCCTGTCACTGTTTCCCTCATACATGTATACCAGGTATTTTAGAATAATAATACGTAATATTCATGGAGCTCTCCCTGCGTTCCAGCCACTGTGTAAAGCACTTAATACATATTGTGTAATTTAATCCTCAACAACTTTATTAAGTGAGTCCTATTATTACCCACATTTTATAGGTGAGGAAAGAAGTTAAACACTTCCCAAAGTTAATACACATCTAAGAAGTGCAGCAGCTGGGATTGAATGAATGTAGCCTGCCTCTAGAGGCTACAACTGCATTTTTGTGCTAAATTTGACATTTCTCACAAGCCCTTCTTCCTTTCACATGCTTTTTCCATTGTCTGGCAAGCCTCTCACAGCCTTGTCCTCCTGTAGGACTTGGGCTTATCCCACCAGACTTAACTCCAGGTGTCCCATTTTCATGAAAGCTTCTCTGTCTCCTTAGGCAGGGTCAAAGTCTTGGCACTTGTGGCACCTTGCAAAGTTCAGGGAGGCCACTGGGTGTAGTAGACAGAATGCCCCTGTGATGTGAGACAGGCCTGATTTGAATTTATGGCTCTGTTGCATATTGGTTTTGAGGCTGTGGGAAAGTCATTTTATCTCTCTGAATTTTAGTTCCCTTTGGGATTAACGATATCTTTTGCAGGGGGTTGTTAGAAGAATTAAATGACTTAATTTTATGAGGTACATGTAGCACAATGACTAGAACGTAACAAAGTTCATTAGTTCCCTCACTTCCCTGCCTCCACCGCAGCCTCCAGAACTTGCTGGTAACTGTTCATCTCCTCACTTGCCTGTTAGCTGCTTGGTCTGTGGCTCTGCAGTGCCTGGTAGGCACTAACGTGATGTGTGAAATGAACGAATGGCCAACTGAATGTTAATACCTAAAGACATGATTAAGTGAATCCTTTAGTTCAGTTTGTGTTCTACAAATTCGTATAATTAAGAAAGAACAACTGGCAAAGAAGAGAAGCTCCAGCTATACTTGGTCCCTTTCCTACATAAAAAAACTTTTTCCCTCTGATGAAAAAATTATAACTAGATGATCTCTTTGAATATGCCTCAAATTTCATTTAAATAAAACAAGTGACCACAGACCAGTTAAAATTAAAAGATTATGTAACTTAAAAAAAATCATAGTCTCATAGTCTTAGAATGAGAAATTATATATATATATATATACATATCTCCATCTTCAAATATGTTGAAGCTGCTGCTTTTCTGAGACTATTCTTTCATTTTTTCAAATATTTGGTATTACTTGATGTATTGGGTCTAGGGACTTAGGATTAGAAGAAACATTCCAGGGACAGCTCCCCAAGATCATGAATTATGAGGAATGAAAGCAGAAGTGAGAAAAGGCCACCTAGGTGGAGCATATAAGGACGCTGTATGTTAGTGCTTCTCATATCAACTTACACCCTCCCTGTTTCACACCTGTTGAGTATACCCTTCAAGCACTGTCTCTTTATGGGTCTTTGATACCCAAACCATCTAACATTAGAAGATGTCATAGATGAAAAAGACCTAGAAGGTCATTCAAAATGTGTGAGCCAGTTAGAGATGTACAAAATTAGAGATCATCATAGCCAGAGTCCAGACAGACCCGTAATTGCTTTTCATGGGAATTAAACCATAGATAATCATTTAACAGGTTGAAATTAATCACGATTTCTACAAATAATTTTGTGTAAATTACCTATGTAAATACATTCAAATATGAATTATTTGAAAAAATGGATAGAAGGTCCTCAGAATAGCCCAACATGTAAGTATATATATAGTAAGAGCATAGGTTCAGAAGTAAAATTCTTAACGAGGCTGCCAGTCACGATTTTCTTCAATAAGATTCTTCTATTCTGCTTTCTTAAATGATCCGTTACATTCCCATTATAAACCTTGTACTGAGTTAAAAGAAAATCTTTCTCTTCTTTTCCTATAGTCCCTGTTCTCTAGTCCTAGGAGGTTAAAAATAGTCAGAAAATCTCATCTTTAGTTCTATAACATTTGAGGGCAGGGTCAAGACAGGCTTGGAAGTGTTGAACTTGATCATGTGAGCGCCTTTCTATTGATAGAGCCCCGTTATCCTTTCCCAGATATGTGCACTGACAAAAGTAGAAGTTGAGATGGTCTGCACCCGAGGAGCTCTTTAAATATATAAAAGGTCATTAAACTAATAGAAGAACTACAAAGTATCTACTAACACGAAATGCACCATCTCAGTCCTCAAAGAGTTTATGTTTTAATATTATGTCAGCCTCATATATAATTTGTTTATCATGAATATCAAACCTTATGTAAGAGGAATGTACAGCCTGAGGGATTAGTTTTGGCTAGACAACTGAGAGACATTAAATTCACTAAAGGGAATTTGTGAAATAGCTTTTCATGGAACTATTTAAATGAAAATTACCTATGACATTGTAAATGCAGGTCTGCCTCGAGACAAAATAACTAAATAACATATAAGTTCTTTCTGGTTGTTGTTCGTTTCAGGTATTAGTAAAGTGTTTTAGGAATAAAGTCAAATCCAGGTGTTCATATCCTGCTGACTTCGGCCCCTCATCTCTGCCAGGCTGCAACTCCATCAAAGATCAGAGTCACATGAATGAATGAAGAACATTCTCTAGCTTTGCTTGTGTTTTTTTTTTTTAATCTACCAACTCACATAATATTAATTTAAATGAAAATTAAAAGCTATAATTATCAATATCAGAGTAGATGAGTGTAGCTGACTGGTAATTACTCCCCATTCCACCTTCCGAAATTCTGCCTACCCAGAATGCACTGTGTTCTCCAGCCTTTCTTGCAGCTTCTCAGTGGCCTTGTGACCAAGTTTGGTGACAAATGAAGCGGGTTCTTTTCCTTTTCTTCTCTGGCTAGCATGCAGATGTGATGGTGAGTCCTTTTGGACCACAAGAGTCACAGTCTAGTGGTGGAGTAAAACAATAGAAGGGAACCTGAATACTGATAACCACATAAAGCTGCACTGCCATACCAACTTGTTCTCTGCTATGGCAGGGAAGTCGTTTTGCTCCTTGTTTAAATCATTCTTATTCTGAGCCTCTATCAGAGCTGCCAAACCTATATCCCAACAAACACAAAACTTGGTATGTGGAAGAGGGGATCTGAAATGTCTGGCATCAGCATGGAGTTCCCCAGCAGGTGACAGGGACACAAATGGTGAATCTTGCTAGGTCATGGAAAAATATTTAGTAAAACTATTGCCTATGATATCATAGAAGGCAGACCACATGGCACCTGAACCTGTAACTCCAAAGAAAGTGGATAGCATTTCAGATCTTTAGTGTAACTTGGCTGGTTCTTGCCACTTTCAGCAAAGCCTCCAAAAGAAAGGGGGACTCAGGCTCTGCAGCTAGTTGACCTGAAGCAAAACAGGAAAGAACTATAACTACACTGAGACTGTCTGCCCATGGCTGGCCATCCAAGGGGACTGAAAGTCTGGGATGAGGCTTGCAGTCACCCCATCAACACCTCTGATCACTGAAGCAGCTATTAAAGGTGGCTCTTAAGAGCCAGCCTTAGCTGGAGGTAAAACTGTGGCCCCCAAGTCATGGCAGCCAAACACTGAGGTCCCACCCAGGCCTAAAAAATTAGATTGAGGGTGCTGTCTTCACACCCAGGATAATGCATTCACCTGGCCTCAAGCAGCTGCTGTTAACTGGATGGTAAGGCAGGGGGACACAGATCCCAAAGACCAGTAAATAAAAGTCAGAGTTCTCATCCTTAAAAATCTTACCTAATTTAAGATCTTTGATTGGGTCAACTTGCTTATACAAGTGATCAAAAGTAAACATTTTGTGAATCTGCCACAATTAGGAGAGAATAATATGGCCCAGGAAATGATAAACCTGCCTTCAAAAGCTATAATGATAGTTAGATCCCTACATCAAACCCTGGGCCCCAAACTTGCCCATCAGGAGGCAGCTGCAAAAGCTGTGCGCTCCCCCCAGGGTCTATTCCCTGTGCCTATTCAGTTACAGCCATGATGGATAATGGATGAACAAGTTCCTCCAGACGACAGTTTGAGAGGCTGACAAAACAACACTACTGTATTTCCAGGACAAGAGATTAAGGATTTGATAATGGCCAGAATTTTATAATTAATAACTATGTTTATCTGTTTCCTAGTCTTTCCTTTCCCAATCAGGGTTATTACACGTATCCTATTTGTACTATATGGTTATTATATATGGTTGAATATGGGGGAAAGCTGATTATTTGTCCTTTAATTTAAAGAGCCCCCTCTGAACATTATAGGCAGACCACATATCACAGTGAAAGGCATACATGTATCCTGTGTTTAGGGAGAAGGGTGCATATGGATGTTTGAGCAGCTAAAGATGTGATGTGACAGACAACTAGATGTCTGTCAATATGTGTTCTCCCCCTTCCTTATATTATTGGAATCCCAATATTTAGGTGGGTTCCTGGACATTCAGAATAGTCACTGCATTTCTTAGCCCCTTTGCAATTACTGTGCCAAGTGACTTCTCTCCGATTCAATGTAAGCAGAAGTGAGGTATTGAGCTTTCCCTCTTCCCCTCCCAACTGGTTAGTGGGTATATT
>JAVSCE010015511.1:0-145373 GCA_032199065.1 Smutsia gigantea
GTCCTTCACAACTTAACCACTGCTTACCTTTTCAACCTTTCTTCCTCTCCACTCTTCTCCTCTCTTCTTCTTGCTTCTTCTCTCATTCTATCTGTTCTCTCCTCTCCATGCTTAAAAATGTTTTGTAATTCCCAGTTAACCTGTTGGTCAGGCCTAAGACCTTGGAGCATTTTCAACACCTTACTTTCTCTTATATCCCATATCCACTGCATCAGCAAATGCTGATGGCTCTACTCTCAAAATGTATGCAAATCACCAGAGGCTTTCTCACCATTAAACTAACGATGCCTTGGAAATGTATGATATGCTGAGAAACTCCTCTAGTTTAACTACTAATGCTGTCTATTGGAGAATACATTTTGGATAACTTTTGTTCCCCACAACAAAACAAAACAAAAACAAAAACAAAATATATACAAAATCTAACCATGTCTACTCACATACACTGATACCACCCTGGTCATTGGACTACCATTATCTCTTGTATAGCTTACTGGAGCACTTTGCAACTAGTTTCCCTGTTGTTTATGAATCATAGAGTAGAGTGGTGATTACTTAAAACCTAAGTCAGGCCACATCACTCCTCTGCTCAAAGCCCTCCAGTGACTTCCAAGTCAAACCAAAAATCCAGAATCTTTACAATGGCCCTAGATCGCCTACTCTCCCTCTAGTTCACTCTGTTTCAGCCACAGTGGCTGCTGCACTCCTCCTCCTGTGTCCGGAGCTTTCCATGTGCTGTCACCTCTTCCTGAACATGCTTCCTCAGCTACATACAAGACTAACTCCTTCATTTACTTCTTGTTTCACCTCAAATGTCACCTTATCAATGAGGCCTTCCCTACCCAATCTATATAAAATAATCTCTCTCTTCTTGTCATAGGCATCCTGACCTGTCTCATTTTTTCCCATTGTATTCATCAACATCAGATATGCTGATTGCCAGATACACTGACAGGTCTCTCATTAAAATATAAATTTCTTGAGAGAGGGAGGTCCCTTTGTCTGCTTTGCTTAATTTCCCTATTCTTAATCATAGAACAATGTCTAACACAGAGTAGGAGCTCAATGAAATATTTCTTGTTTGAATCAGTGAGAGATTGAAAGTATGAGACAGTTTGGCTTCTTCCCCAGTGTCAAAGACTGGATTGTGAGGCTCAGTTTCTTTTGAGTAAATCTTTGGTCAGTATTTTGCTCTAAGTGATAAAATGTCTGCACTGCAATCCTATACAGGTATTTGAATTTCTAATAATACTGTTACCAAATGGGTGACATTTGTAGAATGCTATATTTTCATGATCATAACTTCATTTTTATTATTTTATTTGGCCCTCATAACACAATATGGAAAGTATTATCATTATTATTTCCATTTATTTTTAGTTAGAAAATCTCGTGCTTTACCAAGAAGTGAAGAATCCATACTTTAAAGATAAGAAAATAATCTCACAGAGAGTGTGGATCCAACCAAGCCCCTAATTTAGGCTGGAAAAAGGAAAGACTTAGGGAGATATTATATAGCCTTTTGATATTTTAAGGGCAGTCTATTGAGGGCTAGATTTAATTCCAACCAATAGAATGAGGAATATATTTTAACAATTACATACATCCAAAAATGGAGCAAGCCACCTTAGGAGTGGACTCATTACTAGAAACAGTGCAGTGAAGACTGGACTTTTGGCCTCCAGCCAAAGCTGCTACAGAAGGGATGCCGTAGAGGAAATTCCAGGTATTCTCTAAACCAGGTGGCCTATGAGTCCATAAAATGCATCACATTTCCTGCTGCTCCAAAGAACATTTTAAACCTTTCAGTGATGAGAAAAGAGCCATTACATATAAGGGTGAAAATAAGTCACTGTGTCCTGCATAGCTCCCTTCTGTATTGCAGATAGATAATAAGACAAAACCCTGGTAAAGTGACATTATAGGAAAGAGCTTGCGGGCTTAACAGTAAAATCAGAGAAAGAACATCAGCCTGGGCAATACCAGCTGGTGTAGGAGAACAAGTAACAACAATTTCCTTTCCATGCCTGATGCAGAGGCCCAGTTCTGGCTTAGTCCCTGCGTCAGCTGCCTCAAGTGAGGGGGCAGCATCACGATTAGTAGAATCTGTTGTTGACAAATATAGGAAACTGGCGGCAGAAGGTCAGATGTCGTTAGAGATGACCGAGTTTTTGTTTGTGAGTGGTTTTGACAGAAATAGTTATTTCTTTCCTGGCTGACTGGCAGCCAACTGTGTGAGCCAGAAATTCTTAACAGATAAACAAGGGTCCCACCCTGCAGCTCTCTCCAGGAAGCCTGCTCACTCGGCCACCACCTTACATCTGCAAGATTTAACATAAATAAAATACCTGGAGTGTTGCCGACCCTGAACTCATTCTGTTTAAGTTCCATTCAAATGATACTGAAAACCAAGATATGGGGTAAGAGAGAAGTGTTAATGAGACAGGGACCATGGGTGTAGTCAGGGTAGGTGAGGGCCTCTGAAAGAAGCAAGGCAGGATATTTAGTCAAAGCAGTGTAACAATGTAAAGTCCCTATTGAAACTCTGTGTTCAGCATTATGCAAAGTCAAGGTCACACTAATTCTCTAGGGCAAAGATACCAGACTAGGAATATAGACATCTTTAGTGAGATCAGTTAAAGGTCAAAAGGCCAGGAGCAACTTAGCCTGGAATGTTTGAGTGTTCCGCAAGGATATCTCAGCATAACCTGTAACTTCACTGTAAACAGCCCTAGCAAACAGATGACAATACAGCCCACCTTGAGGGCAAGGCAGGTGGTACAAGTCCATACCCTAAGCCCTCAGTTCCCCCAAATCCTCAACTGCCTATAAATCCCTTAGACAATGCACCACTCTGGGCTCCCTTGTCTCCTCCTGGTGCGAGTCAGGGGCTCTGTATCTTTCAATAAAAGCCTCCACCCTGGCTCTCCTACCTTGGGTGTTTGCTAAGTTCATTCTTTAACTCTGCAGATAAGAACCCTGGCATCATTAACATAAACCTTTAAGAAAATGGCCATGAAAGGATAAACTTAGCATCTTGTTGAGTTTCCATAACATTTTTAAATTAAAAAAACACACTATTATGTTAACTATATAAAGAAAATCATGAAAGTAGTTGTCATGAATATACAAAGGGAAAATTGATCTTCTTCCAGAGTCTTCTGTGAGGGAACTTGAGTCAGTAAATTCTTATGGGTGTTAGTTGAGGAACAGCCTTGAGCAAGGAACTTAAGGAACTTAAACTTTGATGAACAACCTGTAGTCTACTTTTGTTGCCAAAAAACTCTAATTCCTTTTTGAAAAATCTCCCATCTCCTGTCTGATTGCACTGCACCCTTGCTTAAGGGCCTCTGCTGGCTCCACGTGTCTGCTGGAGATGCCTCAGACTCCTGTGTGGCCTAGGAAGTTCTCCCACGGTCCCACCTAAGGATGACTGGCACCTGCGTCTCCCCACTCTATGTGCTCCAGAGCACAAGCCTTCTTTACCTGAACCTGCCAGGTGAGCTCCTGCTCTCAGCCTTCACACATATTGTCATTCTGCCTGGAATGCTCTCTTTCTCCATCTCTATTTAGTGACCACTTTTTTATCTTCAAACCTAGGGGTTGTGGTGGTGGGGATAACCCTTTCTGAAGTCTTGCCCAAATCCACAGATGGAATTATTTTTCTCTATGCACCAGTGGGATTTTTCATGTTATGCTGTTATAGTCTTGGTGAACATATAATGGCACATGTTGGATTTTTAATTCAAATGAATAATATCTTGTCCCTCTTGACACTCTGATGGATGACACAGTTTAGCCTGGAGCCAGGCTGCCTGTACTTTTTTTAGAAGCTGTGCCACCTACTACTGTAAGTTTGGACAAGTCACATAAACTTCACAGAAAGTATTTGAAATAACGTCTAGTCCATATGCTCAATATCCTTTGGTTATTGTTAATTTTATATGATCAGAGCCTGGCAAATTCCTGACATTTAATCTTTATAACAGTGAAGAGTAATAAAATATGCTATCCCAAAATATACCTCTATGACATAAGGATTATTTTGAGAAGGCTTATTAAAAGAAGGCTTTTGCTCTGGAGCACATAGAGTGGGAAGATGCGGATGCCTCTTATCCTTGGGTGGAACCCTGAGAACTCTCTAGGCCACACAGGAGTCTGAGGTGTCTCCAGCAGACCCTGCAGATTTGCCTCTTTGACATAAGGATTATTTTGAGAAAGAGCAGACACAGGAAAACTTCTGAAAACAGAGAAGTTCCCTTTTATAAGGGAAATTTACATTTACAAAAGAAATCTCCATTTGTAAAGGTGTATCTTCTACACTAGGGAGAGAAGGTTTCTGTAAATTGCAAGAGAATCTTACCAATGGAGATGGCACCAACTTTAATCTTATATAACAAACAAACTTCACCCTTGTTTACAGTGCTTCTCCAGGTAACCTCCCTTAACTTGCCTCTCTACACCCTTCTTTCTTTTGTCTTCATGGTATTTTAGGTTGTGGCTTAGGCCACCTCAGAGAGTCACTCATTTTCCCCTGGGTACCTCCCATGTGTACATGAGATACATGTTAACAAACTGCACATTTTTATCTTGTTAATCTGTCTTTTATTACAGGGGTCTCAGCCAAGTACTCAAAAGGGCGGAGGTAAGATTATTTTTCCTCTCCTACAAGAGCAAACACTTACTAAGCACTTGGGGATGTGCTGAGGTTAAATACCTTTCGCAAAACGTATCATGAATTGGCACATCCAAGGCTACGGCTTGGGTGAGGAGAGCAAGGCATGCAGGACACAACAGCTAAGGAAGCCCTTGCCCTTGGTTTGCAAGTGCCTCTGTGGGCCCTGATTTGAAGCCACTGAGAATGAATGCCACTCAAATTAATTTAACAGCTTTATGGAGATATAATTCATATACCATACAAGTCACCCATTCCAAAGGTACAAGTGAGTGACTTTTAGTATATTCATAGGATTGTGCAAACACCACAATCAACTTGTGAACATTTTCATGACCCCCAAACCTCCATTCTCATTAGCAGTCTCTCCTTATTTGCCCCTGAACTCCCAAGCTCTAGGCAACCACTCATCTACCTCTGTCTCTGTCGATTTGCCTCTTTTAGACATTTCAGGTATATGAGATCACACAATATATGGTCTTTTGTGACTAGCTTCTTTCATTTTCCATAGTGTAAGGGTATCTCGCCCCGACCCTCCTTACCCTGAAATAATTCAGGGAGGCACCAACCCACGCAAGAGATTTTAGTGGCTGAAAGAGAGAGTGGCTGTCTCTAGGTGGAGAGCAGCAGCTCGAGGGTGAGGAAGCTGTGTTTTTAAGGAGTAGGGGTAGGGTGTGTTCTGCTACCCGGATGTTGGTGATTGGATCTTAAGGGGGTGGTGCGTCTTAGAGTGCCAGAATTTGCCCTCACATAGTGTTTTCCAGGTTCATCTATTTGTAGCAAATATCGGTATTTCATTCTCCTCATTACTGAATAATATTCCATTGTGTGGATATACCATAGTTTATTTATCTATTCATCAGCTGATGGACATACGGGTTGTTTCTGTTTTTTGACTATTAGGAATGATGCTGCCATCAACACCTGTGTGGACATGTTTTCATTTCTTTTAGCTGTATACCAAGAAGTGGAATTGTTGAGAAAAATAGTAACTCCATGTTTAATATTTTGAAGATCTGCCAAACTGTTTTTTAGAGTGGCTGTGCCATTTTACATTCCTACCCATAGTGTTCCAGATTCTCTGTATCCTCACCACACTGCTAATTTTCCATCTTTTTTTTTGTTATAGTCATCCTAGTAGGTGTGAAGAGCTTTCTCATTGTAGTTTTGACTTGCATTTCCCTAATGGCAAATGATATTGAGTATATTTTTGAGACAGGGACCATGGGCTTAGACAGAGTAGGGTGAGGGCCTCCAGAAAAAGCAAGGCAAGATATTTACAGTCAGAGCAGTTTAACTACAGGCAAGGAAACCCCCTACCAAAACTCTGTGTTAAACATTAAGCTCTAGAGTCATTCTTCAGTGAGATCAGTTGATATGCCCCAGATAAAGGAAAGTAGCCCATATTTTTATTATGCTAATTGTTTGTAATCATGTGTAAGATTCACTTTAGCATGCTAAAAGGGACTTAATATCTCATCAAGGACAAACATCCTAAGGCCACTTTTAACAAGTCCACACCCTAAGCCCTTTACCAGTTCCCCCAAATCCTCAACTGCCTATAAATCCTCTAGACAACCCACCACCTGGGCTCTCTTGTCCCCTGTCCTCTCACTTTATTTCTAAATAAAATCCTCTGCCCTGGCTCTCCTACCTTGACTGTTTGCTAAGTTCATTCTTTGACTCCTCAAACAAGAACCCTGGCATTATCTTTATGTGATTATTAGCCATTTGTATGTCTTCCTTGAAGAAATGTCTATTTAGATCTTTTGCCCATTAAAAAAAATTCAACTTAATTGAGGTGTAATTAACAAATAAAATTGTAATATATTTAAAATACACATCATGGTGATTTTATATACATTGATAAATGATAATATATTGTGAAAGTATACCCTGGATCTAGTTAATTAACACATCCTTCATCTCAACTGCCTATTTATTTTTTGTCTATTTTTAAATTGGATTATTTGTCTTTTTATTGAATTGTAAGAATTTTTATACATTCTAGATAGAAGTCTGATCAGATATTATTTCCTCCCATTCTATAGGTGTCTTCATTTTTTTTCAATTAAAAAAAATTTTTTAATTTTGCTATCATTAATGTACAATTACATGAACAACTTTATGGTTACTAGACTCTCCCTATTATCAAGTCCCCACCCCATGCCCCATTACAGTCACTGTCCATCAGCATAGTAAGATGCTATAGAATCACTACTTGTCTTCTCTGTGTTATACTGCCTTCCCCATGCACACCTCCTATATTATACGTGCTAATCATAATGCCCCTTTCTCCCCCTTATCCCTCTCTTCCCACCCATCCTCCCCAATCCTTTTCCCTTTGGTAACTGTTAGTCCATTCTTGGGTTCTGTGAGTCTGCTGCTGTTTTGTTCCTTCAGTTTTTGCTTTGTTCTTATACTCCAAAGATGAGTGAAATCAGTTGACACTTGTCTTTCTCCACCTGGCTTATTTCACTGAGCATAATACCCTCTAACTCCTTCCATGTTGTTGCAAATGGTAGGATTTGTTTTCTTCTTATGGCTGAATAATATTCCATTGTGTATATGTACCACTTCTTCTTTATCCATTCATCTACTGATGGACACTTAGGTTGCTTCCATTTCTTGGCTATTGTAAATAGTGCTGTGATAAACATATGGGTGCATATGTCTTTTTGAGATTCAGCTCCTGCATTCTCAGGGTAAATTCCTAAGAGTGGGAATTCCTGGGTCAAAGGGCATTTCTATTTTGAGTTTTTTGAGGAACATCCATACTGCTTTCCACAATGGTTGAACTAGTTTACATTCCCACCAGCAGTGTAGGAGAGCTCCCCTTTCTCCACATCCTCACCAACATTTGTTGTTGTTTGTCTTTTGGATGGTGGCCATCCTAACTGGTGTGAGGTGATATCTCATTGTGGTTTTAATTTGCATTTCTCTGATGACTAGTGATGTGGAGCTTCTTTTCATGTGCCTGTTGGCCACCTGAATTTCTTCTTTAGAGAAGTGTCTGTTCAGACCCTCTGCCCATTTTTTAATTGGCTTATTTGCTTTTTTGTTTGTTGAGGTGCATGAGCTCTTTATATAATTTGGATGTCAACCTTTTATTGGATATGTCATTTATGAATATGTTCTCCCACACTGTAGGATGCCTTTTTATTCTATTGATGGTGTCTTTTGCTGTACAGAAGCTTTTAGTGTCTTCATTTTTTACAGTGCCCTTTGAAGCACAAATGTTTTTAATTTTGATGAAGTCCAATTTATCTATTTTTTTTCTTTTTTGTCTTTGGTATTTTTATCTAAAATGGCTTTGCTTAACCCAAGCTCATGAAGATTCACTTTTAGGTTTTCTTTTAAATTTTGTAGTTTAGTGCTTACATTTAGATATATTACCCATTGGAGTAAATTCCTATGAGTCCTCCATAAATTATGCATTCCAGCTGACATACTTGCTTCACCCTACCACTGCCCTGCCCTCCGCAAATCTCTGAAGTAAATAACATTATGTAATATTATGAACCCCATTACAGAAGAATAAATTGGGGCTGGTGTAGTTAAGATAGTTTGTCCCATGCCACACAGTGAGTGGTGAAGATACAACTTGTACCCAGCTCAGTGTCAGAGCTCTTAACCACAAGGCTGTCCTGATGGTTTCTTGGTTTATACTGATGGCTTCTTGAATGAATAAATAACTCATAGAAAGGTAAATTCCAATTTATGATATGTTCTCCATTCATCTAAAGAACTGTGAAAAACAACCTTAGTTGCTATTTCCTCAGAGTAGGCAGAGCTTCTAAAGGGCAGAAGTGGAAACTGCTGTATAGTAAAACCTCAGGGGCTACATCCAAGAATAATGCATAATAATGTAAGGCAGCCAGAACTAGAAGTTAGCTTATTCCCAATTCAAAAAATATCTATTGACATATTGGCAGGCACTGGGCAAGGTGCTGGCCAATGAGAGAGACTGAGAAAGAGACCAACCGACTCTGGTCAGGTCTTCCGGCATGGCATCTCCTGGAGTGCACCATGGGGTATAGTGGGTCTTCCCGCCTTGTAAATCAGAAATAGGAATAGCTTCAAGTAAGACACAGGGCAGGTGAGTACTCCATGTTGCCCTGGAGATTCAATCTGGGGTTGAGGGTTTACATGTCAGTGCCACAAGAGAGGGAAGAGAGGGTGGGTGAGGATCACAAAAGTCATAGTTTAACGAATTCCAGGTAGTGCATCCACTGTGTGGATTCAATATCTTTTTGTTGTCAAGATATGAGAATATCAAGGTCCAAGAAAAATGTATGAGAAGAAATCCATACCGAGACATAGCCTAGTGAAATGTTATAAACATCCAAGTATAGAGACACCAAACCCTTAACAATAAAACAAAAACAGATTCTCTACAGAGGAACAAAATCAGGTTTACTACAAGGGAAAAAATGGACTTTGAGGTGTGAAGGGAACAGATAAAAGCCAATTCCTGGCACACCATGGGCACCTAGTAAATATTTGTTAAAAAAAAGTTATGTTCTTTTGTCTGCAAGTTCTCAGAAAATATTCAATCCAGTTACTTTTCTTAAGAAGTTACTTGGCAATGTTATCCAGAACATTGAAAAATAAATAAAAAATAAGTCACCAAGTGTGGGAACATTGCTGTTAAAAAGGACAAAAGGCAAGTTATAAGTATTAAAACTATTTGTCTGCCAGTCAAAAATATTGTTGGAAATAATGTTACAAAGCTCCCTGAAAGAATTGATTTGTATTATAGGACAAGATAAATCAGCAGCAAACAGGAAGGTGACCACTGGAGACATAAATACAGTAATGGATTCTTTGTCTTCTGTATGTTGGGCCTGCAAATAATGTTAGTCGTGCATTTTAACAATTAGATAAAAATTATCATTTCATATTTCTGCATCAAACACTGGTACTGCTATTTGTTGTTATTATTTTCTAGATTTTTATGGGTTCCTTAGATATACAGAGGCCTATCTGATTGCTTAAAGGGTCCAGCAGATATGTTACCAGTCCATTTATTTCATAGTCAACATTTTGTGTCCTGGGGATCCCTCTCAGGACTCTCTGTGCCAGTCTGGACTGGGTGCATCATGCTGAGAACTCTGTTCACCTTTTTTGGTTGCTTGTCCCTGTTGGTAAGTCTCATACCTTCTTCTTTGCTTCATTGGCAGGGAACATTCTCTAGAACAGTAGTTCTCAACCTGTTTGGTTTTAGGACACTTTTACACTCTTGCAAATTCTGAGGCCTCCAAAAAGCTTTCTTACAAGTGAGTGGTATCTATGAATTTTTATGTATTAGAAATTAAAACTGAGCAATTAAAAAATATCAGTTCACTTTAAACAATGATAATGAACGTATTACATATTCACATAAATACAATATATAAAAAATGAATGAGGGTGTCATTGTTTAACATTTTGGCAAATCTCTTTAATATCTGGTTGAAAAAGGACACCTGGATCCTCATATGTGCTTCTGCATTCAGTCTGTTGTAATATCAAAAGTCCTGTAGCTCCAGGAAACCCTACCTTACATGCAAGAGAGAATGAAAGCAGAAAGCGGGTTGTTTTTTTGCCTACAAGGGCAAAAATAAAATCGTCTTGTCCTTGTGAACCCCCTGATAAGGTCTTACAGATCTCCAGGCATCTGTGAATCACACTTTGAGAACCACTAGTCTAATAACTTCTTGAAAAAAAGGTAAAAGGGAAATAGGATTTTTGAAAACTTGCAAGTCTAACAAGCTATTTTTCTACTTGCACTTGATTAAATATTGGGATGAATATAAGATTCTAGGTAGGAAATAATTTTCCTTGGAATTTAAAGGCATTTCTCTCTTGCTTTTTGTCTTAAGATTGTTTGTATTATGTCTGGTGACATTTTGATTCTAACTCTGTGTGTGGCCCATTTTTTGTCACTTGAGGCTTTTAGGATTCTCTTGTTTCCTGTTTTCACTGGAATTCTCACTGCCTGTGTAGGCTCTTTCAGTCTTCAAAGTTATGTCTTTTCTATGAAATTTTCTTATATTAATCGATTATTTCTTCTCTTCCATTTTCTTTCTAGAACTTTCATTATTCAGATCTCTTGGATCTTCTAACTTTCTTATATTTTCTACTGTTTTCTATTTTTCTATCTCTTTTTGTTGTTCCAATTTCTGTGAGGTTTCCTCAATAATATTCCAGCTCCTCTGTTTTCATTTTAGTTACACTTTTCTTCATTTTCTGGGAGTAATAATATCCTTGAGAATTTCATTTCACATTTTTTTTAACTAACTTCTTTTTTTCTGGCTGTCTGCCTCATATGTTTCTCTAAGTTCCTTTAAAAAAATTGTTTTTAGAGCCTTTGCTTGAATGCCTGGTGATCCTCGACCATAAGCTTTACAGGTGAGACACTAAAACCAGGACGGCAAGCATGCAGACTAGCGGGGCTGGCTGAGGGTGGCAGAGCAGACACAGGCTGTTCCCCAGGAGACCCACGGCTATCCGTATCTGCAGATCTTTTCTCTTGGCTGGCTGGGAGAAATCTTCCCACCTCTTCTCTGGAGGGTACAAACCTGTCTGCCGGTATTCTGATAGCACATATGGGATGAGAGTTCCTCCTAAACCTTGGTTTTCACTTCTACCTTGAACCACATCTGTCTCTCTGGCACAGAACCTCCCTCTTTTAAGTCTTCTGCCTTCTGCTGGGGCTTGGGGTGGGAATGGAATCTTTATATTTTATCCAGGTATCCTGTTTATCTATATGAACTGGGGATGGAGATTTGGGGATCCAACTTCTGCCCCTGATTGATAATCATTCTTCCTATTTACAGTCCCAGTCTTGGCTCTCTGGGTGTCCTTGAGCATTTTGCATTACCTTTTCCAACCCCTTAGGTTCCAGTGTTCTCTGCTTTGCTGTCAGAGACCATCCATTCAACAATTCCCGTCTTCCAAAATGCTGCTCATGTGTCGGAGATCTCTCTGCTGTGCATTTGAGGGTGTAAACTTTAAAAAATTCCTTTTCCAAATAGGAGCAGAGATAAAGGGAGCTGTGTGTCCCATCTGCTGTATTTATCTGACAGTCAGCTGCAAGTCTACCTTGCTCTAAAAACAATATAAAAGACCTATTCATTAGCTTTACAGGTTTTTCCATGGATCTCTATCTTTACGTTTGAAGTAAGAATCCTTATTTAGTGTATCTCAGACTCAAGCACTTATTCTGGCCATAATCTGTTTGCAAAATTTTGAACTTATATAACAAAAATCGAAGTCATTAATTGTATCTTTTATGGAATATAAAAGAGTTAATAAATTTATCTCTTATGGAAGTTATATTTTCAACAGTAAGAAGCAAGATGGGTTTTCTTGGAGGTTTAATAATCTTTGATAGAAGAGGTTCAAAGTATGTCATAAATTAGGAATTACATACATAGTTAAAACATTAAGTGCTACAGCTTAGAGGGTTTGTGGAAAACCAGAGAGGTATATCACTTAATGAGTGAAAAAGAAACAGAAGAAAGAAAATGTTAAATGACTTAACAACAAAAAAAGTATGCTTCTATGTTTATAAGGTTTGTATGGAAAACCTTTGTTTTCAAACCTCTAGTCCAGTGCCTTTTCTTCTTGACCCAGATAAACATTCTGCTTATACACTTGGATTACCATTTTCATGAAAACTTTTTTTCACTCTGAACTGACCAATTAGTGCAAAAATGCATGTAGCTCTTAAATCTGTTTTTGTAGGAATGAATAGAGCACTCTATGTCTTAGAAGTTTAGCTCAAATACAATTTGAGCTAAAATAATGCTGACTTCATACCTTTTTCTCGTACTGCCCAAGTAGCAATGAAAACCACGGTTCCTCCAAGAGTCCTTCTTTATTTACCTCTTCCCTATGACTCTTACTCTTTCCTTTCATGAAAAGTTAAATTTTTGCTTTACTTTTTTTTATGACTAATGAAAATTTGTTATGACTAATAAATCTTCCCTAGAGCTGTACTGCTATCATTGTTTTCACAATAAAATCTTAGAAGGCATTGCTGGGGCCTGCCGGCAGGAGTCGAACCGTTCCTGAATGGGGCGTCGGGCTGTATATACAAGATGACAGGAGGGCAAACTGTCTGGTGCAGAATGCAAAGAAGCTTTATTCTGGCATGGCTTATATACACGTGAATTGCCTACAGATTAGATTCACACACCCTTCTCAAGGACCTCAATCCAATCGAACATTAATCCAATACTTAAGTCACATATGCCTGGGGGTATCTGGTCCAGGTGGCTGGCCTTTAGATAAGACCTCCCTGCATTCCTGAGACACTTGTTCTTGGAATTTAGGAAACTTTTCAAGGTTTCTTTCAGAGTCCGGCCCTGTTCAGGCCTTAGATGGAGACTAGGCACAAAAACACAATCAGTCCTGTCCTGTACTCTTGCTCCTTCTGTCTCAATCGCTTTCCACATCTCCCCCTTTTTTATTTTTTAAAATGCTTGAATGCATGGGATGACTGTGCCTGTCTTAGGTTGGTCAAGAACGGGGATGGCCTTACCCATCATCGGGTTGAAGGTTGCATGACCCATTCCCTGTCTTAGGTTGGTCCACTCCCCTTCTTGCCTTACCCATCACTGGGTATCCAGCCTCCTAAGCCAAAATTGGCTGGGGGGGTTGAGTGATGAGTTTTGCTTGTGGAGGCTTCCATAGATTTGGTTCAGCACTTTTTCTACCAAACGTAGTACTGTAGGGACCAATATAAGTAGAGGAAAGAGCATTAGAGTGCAGACAATGAAGGAGCTCAAGAGCTATTTTGGTAGAGGCCCAGGTGGGGACCCTGGAGCTTAAACCTTTCAGAAACTCTTCTGCTAATTTTTCGGGTGACAAATCTAATTTTGCCTCTTGGATAGCTATTATCTCTTGATGTAGCTTTCTAGTATTCAACACATTAACTTGGTCACCCAAGTAAAGCACCGTATGCTCTAAAGCCTGGAGCTTATGTTCCACCTTGGAATCACTTGATTCTTGGGTGGCCCAGGCAAGAGACACATTATGAGCCAAATTATCTACAAAATCTGCAGTCTGAATTTCTGATAGAGAAGTTACACAGGAAGGAAAGTTACAATTATTGCAGCTAAAATTGAAATTTGAATTATTCCCCACATTTACATAGACATCACCGATTAATAGAAGATAAGAGGGATTGACACAAGCAAGCACTGTAAAATCTTTTGCATTATCATTAAAACCCTTCTCATTCTCATTTTGATCATTCATGTTCACCCTTCATCCTGACACAGCTGCCAGCTTCCAAATATGTTTGGGGATGCCCATTACTAGACCACCACATTCCAGCCGTCAGCTGATGATCTGAACAGTTATCACAGGTAGACCAGTCCCAGTAGTGCCCTGTTGACACATTACACCATTTTGGGGTTCTTTCTACACAACGGGTCCATAAGATTGTTGCATTAACCCTCCTATCCTCTGTGCCACAATAAGGCACTTGCTGAGGGGAAAAAGGATGTCCATGGTCATAGTCACATTTGGATTTACTCTTGGAATAGTTAGTCATCCCAGGATAGGGCATATTCACCATGGGCATGAGCACTCTGTTACTTATGTTGTCCATAACATTGATACAGTTGTAAGAACCAGCATGGACGCACACCGGCGTTCCTTTTCCTTCAGCTGAATAATTCTGATAAGGGCTCAGGGCAGGTGAATTCCTGGAGGTGGAAGGATGGCCCAGAATCCTGGTATCATTGACCTGGACAATGATCTCTGGGCCATCCCAAACCGCTGGGTGGAGGATCAGAGGGTCTGGCGCAAATGCCCAGTGTGTGTGGTTGGCTCCCGCCGGTGGTCAGCAGAACGCAGAGGAGTATGAGCTTCAGCATGGCGGACTAATCTTTCTGGGAGCCACCTGGCTCCTTCTGCATCCTGTGGAAAAACACAAACATGCCCTTGTCCCCAGATTAGTACTGGATCTGGGCCATTCCATTGACCCGTGAGAGGATCCTTCCACCTCACCCTAGCATATGAATCTTTTGTTTTTGGATGCCAAAATATATCTGCTGCAGACCTGCTCTGTGCATCTACAGTGAGAAAATTTAAAATAAAAAGTGCATGGTTTAGATAGTTTGTGGGAGTTTCTGGGTATAACTCCCCCTTTTTTATTTTTTGAAGCTGATGCTTCAGGGTACTGTGTGTCCTTTCCACAATACCTTGTCCTTGGGGATTGTAAGGAATACCTGTTTTGTGAAGGATTTAAAATTGCTTGCAGAAATGCTGAAATGCATGGCTCATATAGCTGGTCCCATTGTCTTTTTTATTCTCTTTTGGCACTCCTGTAATGCCAAAGCATTTTAAGCAATGGGCTATAACGTGTTTAGTGGCTTCTCCAGTTTGTGCTGTTGCCATAATAAAGCCAGAATAGGTGTCTATAGAAATATGGACATACTTAAGTTTTCCAAACTTAGGTAGTTTTGTAACATCCATCTGTCACAGCTGATTAGGCACAATACCCCGGGGATTAACTCCCTGGTGTTGAACAGTGTGATGAGTGGGACATCTGGGTTTATCATTGGGGCTATACAGGTATACTCCCATTCTTTCATAACATCTCTTCCCCATAGATTGACTGGAAGACCGGCAACTATATATGGTTGAAAGCTGCCACTATGATTTTCATCATCCTTCCATAACAAGATATCACTACTCTGCTCTGAATTTTGACTTTGGCCTATGCCTTGAAGGTGTGTCACTGTAGGTTGTTTAGGCCACTCATAGGGCCATTTATCACTGGCAAAAACATACATCAGCTCCAGTATCTATGAGCCCTTTTATTCTTTTTCCTCTTATGGTTAATGTTAATTTGGGGCATTTATTGCCAATGGGTTGAACCCAATACGCATCAGACAAGCCAAAACCCACTTGACCTCTTTTATCCTTTATATATTTGTTTGGAGATTCTACTTTTGGTAGGAGGATTAATTGTGCAATTCTCTGAGGGGGTTGAATGACTGTTATGGCTGCTGGTGAATGAGCCATAATTTTTATTTCTCCTTCATAATCTGGGTCTATCACACCTGGTGCTACTAAAAGGCCTTTCAAGGTGGCACTGCTTCTGCCTAATAATAATCCTACACATCTAGCAGGGAGTGGTCCATACACTCCTGTGGGAAGGGCCTGCATGCCCATCTCTGGGGTTAGTACTGTGTAGGAGGAGGGACTGAGGTCCAGTCCTGTGCTGCCTGAGGTGGCTAGGTAGAGGTCACAAATGGATTTCCTTGCCTCGGGACGAAGGCTTGGAGAATCCCATAACACTGTTTCGGGGCCTGGGGCTGGACCCTCCTCCTGTTTCCCTGTTCCTGATCTAGTTTATTTCCATTCACATCTCTTCTTGACTTACATTCTCTTGCCCAATGATTGCCTCGTTTGCAGCGAGGACAGAGACCCGGTTGTCTTCCCGTGTCTCCTAGCCTCTCGTTCCTATTTCTGTTTTGGCACTGCCTTATCTTGTGACCCATTTGTCCAAAGCCAAAACAGCTGCCAGGGTGCCCTGAAGTATTCCTTGTTTTGGAAGCCTGCTGCTGGAAAAGCACTTTTTTGACTGTTTTCCCTTGAAGTGCGGTGGCCATGGCTAACTCTTGTGTGTACGCTGGGCCAATGTCTGAACAGAGACTAATATAATCTGAAATTGTGCCCTTTTTTCTGAAAGGGCGAAGGGCTGCCTGGCATGCAGAATTTGCATTCTCATAGGCTAATTGTTTTACAAGGAGAAGGCCCGCATCTGTATCTCCTATCAATCTGCTAGATGTTTGCATCAAACGAGAGACAAAATCTTGAAAAGGCTCATCTGGCCCTTGCCTAATTTTAGATAAATCTTCGGATCGTGCCCCCCCCTGAGGGCAGTTTCATCCAAGCTTGCTTAGCGGCAGCATTTACTTGTGCATAGGCAGCAGGATCGAAATCTAACTGCCTGTTAAGATCACTGTAGGGCCCTTCCCCCATAAGCATTTCAAAAGTTACTGGATGATTTTGAGCTCTATTAATATCAGCTGTCTTTTGACATTGCTCCGCATATTCTGATCTCCACAATAGATAATCTCCTCCACTTAAACAGGCTCGTGCAATAGCTTTCCAATCAGAGGGCGGGAGAGCATCAGCTGCAAAAGCCTCAAGCATAGCTTGTGTAAATGGAGCAGTGGCTCCATAGGATGAGCAGGCCATTTTCAGCTCTTTCAGTTGTTTAAATGCTAAAGGCTGATGGATTCTGTGCCTCACCCCTTGCCCATCCACTTCCTCAAAGACTGGACAGGCTACAAAACCCATAGTATCTTCCCCTCTCTCTGAAGCTTGTTTCAGAGCCTTTTGCAGGGGAGAAAGCTGTTAGTGGCAACAGCTGTCTTTTATCTGGTCTAGGTTTTAAAGGCGAGACGGCCAAGGCTGTAAGAGGCGGCGCAGGGGGATCAAGCCCCGCAACAACTGACTGGGGGGGAATTGGAGGGGTATATTTCAATGCACCTTCAGCCATGAGCTTGCTAAAGGTTTTACACAAGCAAACCTCTGGCAGATCTAATTTTTCGGGCCTTTGTTCTTTAAGGTCTATTAAAGAGCTGCACTCGCTCTCCCATTCTGCCTCGTCCGCCACTTCCGATACAGTCTCGGGTGGTGCGGAAGGAATGGCTTGACCGGCTTCAGGGTTTATGGTTTCACCGTTGCCTACAGCTGAATCCAATCTCTGCCTCTCAGGTCTAGGACCTAAACCATCTCTGATTAGAGTCCAAAGCCCAAAAACGTAAGCAAAGAGCAAACGGCTATTCCCATTTCCCATACTTATCTCTATTGTAACACTATTGTTTATAGATAATGAGGTTTTATACTTCCACTTTTAGCTAGTGAAGTAGGAAAGAGCTAGGAGTGCCCCTCGCCTGACTCAAAGGCCAGGGCAGCCTGGAGAAGCAGGCTGGAAGTCAGAGACTGAGAAAGAGACACTCCTCATGGATACCCAGTCGGGCTGTCGGGGTCTGGATCCAGACACATGGGCCTTTGAGGAGCCGCTGAAGGGTAGCCTCAGCCTGAACTCTCGCAGCTGCCCACGGCTCTCCTCAGTCCCTCGCATCCAAGGAGATGCCTCTGAAGGGGAATCCTGGCCTCCGCTCAGCTGACGTTCCCGGCTCCCAAGGGAGACGGGGGATCCACTGCGGAAGACACAGGGGAACCTGTCGCTTGAGACTTGAGAACGGCAGCCGGGCTAGTCCCGTTTAAGTGGCTGATGAGCGCCCAGTGTTGTGAGCCACAGACAGCCTTTTTTTTTTTTTAATAAGGAAAGTAAAAGAGAAAGGCAGTGTCTGTTCCCCGGGGTTATTATACCTTTTATTATACTCACGACTGTTGGTCCTTTCCTTCAACTCCTATCTTTACCACCATCCCCACACTGTCTTGCCTGTGTGCTATGACAGAAGTGCTTCAGATCCGCAGCGCTGCATCTTCTCTCTTGGTGGCTCCCTGGCGTTGCTCCCCCGTACTCAGGTCCCTGTTTGGGCGCCACTTTCTGCTGGGGCCTGCTGGCAGGAGTCGAACAGTTCCTGAGTGGGGCGTCAGGCTGTATATACAAGATGACAGGAGGGCAAACTGTCTGGTGCAGAATGCAAAGAAGCTTTAGTCTGGCATGGCTTATATACACATGAATTGCCTACAGATTAGATTCACACGCCCTTCTCAAGGACCTCAGTCCAATCACTTAAGTATTGCCCACAGATCAATACAATCGGACATTAATCCAATACTTAAGTCACATATGCCTAGGGGCATCTGGTCCAGGGGGCTGGCCTTGAGATAAGACCTCCCTGCATCCCTGAGATACTTGTTCCTGGAATTTAGGAAACTTTTCAAGGTTTCTTTCAGAGTCGGGCCCGGTTCAGGCCTTAGATGGAGACTAGGCACAAAAACACAATCAGTCCTGACCTGTACTCTTGCTCCTTCTGTCCCAACCGCTCTCCACAAGGCATTTTATACATTCATCTACATTTGTTTTTAAGGGTTTAAACAAATAGCTTTCATGTGTAGCTGTTATCTAGCTCCATGGCAGAGGTGGCCCTTGAATTCCCACCTGCATGCTCAAACTTGCTTGCACTGGGGACTCAGCATTGAGTCAGCATACTGACCCGAGTGGGACATTTCAGCACTTGTTGAGTTTCTCTGTCATTCCCAAGTCCCAGCTCTAACTCCATGTGTGTTCATCCTGGTTACTTTTCTTTGTCCTTAAAATTTATTTTGTTTTGAGTGCTCTAAGACATATGCCTGACATTCTGCCTTGATTCTTGTCCGCCATTGTGGTTTCTATCCAGTATCCCCATCTTCTTTAACTGAGACCCTACCTTGTTTCCTGCCAGGTCACCTCGTAGGAATTGGAGCTAGTTCCTAAATATCAGTTGGGTAGCTGGGACCCCATTCCTAGTCCTCCTCCAGGTTGAATGCCCTCACTCATTCCAGACAGCTGATTCCTGTACTGCAAATATCTGCTAGGAACTCATTCTGTTGAGAACATTTATTTCTCTGCTTTGGAATTAAAAAACTGAGACTGCTATGTCTCTTGAGCTCTGCACATGGCTCATGAAAGGAAAAAAATGAACATTTATTCCATTTATTGTATACCTCTTATGTGCCCTGAAAGGTGCTAGGCACTATCACATACCACTCATGAATTTTATTCCCACAAGAATTCTGTGAAACATAACTATTGTTTCTATCTTACAGGTAAAGAGACCCCAAAATGAGCAAGTTGACGCAGCCACGAGTCAGAGGCTGAACCGAGAATCAAACATGGGTCTTTTGCTTCCAAATCTCTGTGATCTTCTCAGCACACCAGGCTACAATCTGCCTGTTTGAATAATTTAGGTTTTATATTTTGTGTCCCCCCTACTTCTGTTCTAAGGGTCACTATTAACTTAAAGAGAATGAAAACGATTTAGAAAATGTGATTATGAGTGACAAAATGGAAAGTCAGTCTCATTATTTCATGGTCACAACTCATGAAAATTTTAATTATGATTATGAAACAAATTCTTATTAGGCCTTCCATAAATACAATAGGGGAAACAGAACATCTGTTAACTAATAATGGTTAGAAAGTAGGGAGACATTTTTTAGAGTTGCTCAACACTAATACTCAAGAGGGTACTTTAATTATGGTACAGGTTTCTAAATCATTTCCCTTGGACCATTAAGAAGGATATAAATCCTTAAACACCATTCATGGAATCCACAAGATTTTCAAAGAAAAGCAACACCTCTGTTGACTGACATTTATGTTAAATAAAAGAAAGTGTCTCTAATGGCAAACCCCAAATTAAAATCCCATCAGTAGGATTAATAAACATCAGTCCCCTTCTTCATTTTCACTAATGCCAGGGCTTATTTATTCATTTACTTATGCAGATCTTGGAGAAATTAACTATGAGGGGCTATCTAAGAGAGAAACTCTGGGAATTCTCAGGGAATCGCCACCACCAAAGATGCCACCAGCAAAATTCCGCCTGTGCTGGTTAATAAAGATATATATATACATCACATCAAAATCACTGGCAATTCATCCAAGTTTTAGTCAGAAAACTAGTGGAAGAAAAATGGAAAACAAAATTTTTTGATGTGCCAGTTGTGTGTGTGGGTATTGTTTAGGTGAAAACAATTATTTCGTAGGTTTAAGTTTTTGCTAAGTGATTTGTTTTTATGTGAAACAGACACACCTGGGATCAAATGAAAAGTGTAAGAACTCCTGAAAAGTGGGTATTGTATTTGTGATGACTTCCATTGTAGCATATAGAAGAGTGGGCACCTAAATATTTTTTGAATGAATGAAAACCGCATGGGCCAGAGGACATTCTTATTAATTGCATTAGATTTGTAATTAAAGTTTATGCTATGCCGGTTTGTTTCTGTGGTAGTGTTAGAACCTAACTTGAATCTCAGCTGACTCAGGGTGAGCTCTGGCCTGGTGCTGGGTGTGTCCTGGTCTCTTCCTCATCATTTGGCCAAGAGGTTAAATAGGGCCCTTTTAGAGAATAATTCTGTCTGCCCTCAATTCCAGTGAAAATCTTGAATAATGGTAGTGGAAATGAAAGCATGGAGGGGAGTTATGAAGCTCTCTTCACAGGGACATTCTGGTAAATGTTAGAATTTCTTTACAGGGTGAGGTGGAGTAGGGACAACTAGCAACAGTACACTTAGGGACAATGAAGAACTAGTTCTTTTTCTTCCTTAGTGAAGGTAAAAGAAGTAATTTATCTCAAAGTAACTAACAAAGAGCCTGGCACACAGAGCAGGCACTTAACAAATATCAGCTCCTTTCCTTGTCCTTCTTGACAAGGACCAAGTATGCTTAGGGTATGTTTTGGATAACATTTTGTGTGTGTGTGTGTGTTTGGAGGAGGATGGTGGGTAAGGAGAGAATGAGATGATTTTATTCTCAAAATATGCAACAAGATATATACTGAGTATTAACTGCTGTGTCCCCCAGAGCCATCCTCATCATGCCTTTTAACCCTGCTTTGTGATCAGCTAGGAAAGCCACACATACCTCCTTTCTACAAAAATTAAGAAGGGAAGATATGGTCAGTGTTCAGTATTTGAATCCTAAAGTAGACATTTTAAGTCCTTGGAAGAGAGAAAACTGCTTTGAAAAAAAAGGCAGGAGAGTGTTGAATCACAAGAGCCTGTATCTTCTAATATCAAGAGTAGGATATTGACTTAAATACCCTAAGTATTCAGTGGCATTGCAGAGCTGATGGTTAGTCATGACAAGCAAATAAAGATTCCCCAACCTGGGGGACTGAGGAGTGGAGTAGACAAAAACAAAAGAAAGCAATGGTGGTGGGTGTCTCTCATCAAAGGACAGCCCCATGAGCTGAGGAGGTGAGGACAGGCGACGAGAAGCCCCTGGTGGGGCAGAGATCTACAAACGGACCCGAAACTCGGCAAAGTGGAATATGACCCAACCTGAGTTCTGTGTCCCTCAGGCACGGAAGGAGCAGGGAGCACCGCGCTCTCCCAGACCACATTCCATGAGGAAGGCACGAACACCAGTGGGCACAGAGAGCTGGTCGGCCTGAAGGGCCGTGCAGCTGGGAGGAGGCTCTGGTATCAGCGGACGCGCCAGTGGGACAGCCCACGCTTCCCAAGGCAGATGAGTATGACTAAGCGGCAAACCCAACCATCTCCCAACACTCACCACAAACAATCCATGAGGCTGTTTCATCTTCCAGAATTTCAAATTAACTTCAAGGAAGAGAGGGTTAGGGGAAAAAACCCTGACTTGACAAGGTTTATCACCAGGTGGGATGGGACCATGAAATAGAAACTTCATTTAGTTATGAAAAATAAAGAGGAATATGCTTCTTACACATTTAAATGTACATAGTTAAAAAATATAATCAAATATGTGCTTATGCAAAAGGGCTGATATATAATTAAATAAGGTCTAGGTAGTAGGAATGGCTCTAAGCTAGATGGGTTCCATTTGAAAACGAAGGAGAAAACTAGAAAATATTTCCTCCTTCAGTACCTGAAGATGAGTCAAGAGGGCCTAATAATATAAGACAGCAGGACATCGTGGACAGTGTGCTAGTCTGCCCATCTGAAGACAAAAATATTTTAAAAATACCAAGTAGGTTAAATTACACATGTCTTTAGGCAGAAATAGTCCACTGGCTACCATACCAGCCCCTGCATACAGATTTTATCATAATATTTCTTGGTTCCCTTATAATTTAATGAACACCTTACTCTACACTGGTATGTTTTAATATATTGCAGTCAGTAAAAACACCAAGTCTCCATTAATACCCCACCATTCCTTTATCCACACATTGGAAGTCTCCTAGATTTCTTTTCTTCCTTATCCCTCACACCCAGTCAGTCACAAGCCTGGTTGTTTCTGTCTGTTGAGTATCTTCAGAGTGAGATCTTCCTCCTGAATTTCTCCTATTCATTCCCATGAATCGTGCATTAGTCTAAACGTAGGCCTTTTTCAATAGCCCATTAGCTAGTTAATCTTACTCTAGTCTTGCTTCTTTGGCCTCCAGTCCAGCCTCCCCCTCATTGATTACACAACTCTCTTGTCTAAAATCTTAAGTGATTTTTCACTGCCCACGGGATCAAGTGTCCAGAGCAGGGCAGGCACCACCTCTCCCTGACTGCGCCTACAGTGACCACCAATGCCTAGTTGTAAGTGAAACATGGAAATCTGTTTAATGAGTGAATGAATTAGTTAAATTATAAGACCCTTGATCATAGGTCCTATTTAGCCCCTCGGATATACCTCAGATTGCATTAGTAAAACCTAGAAAAAATTTTTTATTTATTCATACAATTCTCAATGAATACTTGTTAGCTGATTTATTTATTCACTACTATGTGCCAGGAACTATGATAGATACAGGTAGGCAAAAATGAATAGAACATGATCTCCACCTTAGAGGATCTCAAAGTAGAGTAGGAGATGCACATAAACCAACCATTTAAACAAATTAAGTGCTAAAAAAACATAGTAGCATAGTAGTTTAACATTTATTGGAGACATGTGTTCCAGAAACTTTGCTAGTCACTTTTCATGCATTATGTAATTTTATTCTCAAAATAACCTATAAAGTAGATGTCTTCATATTTTAGATGAAGAAACGGTATTTTAGAGAGATTAAGTAGTTTTCTCAAGGTCATACAGTCAATAAGTCATGGAAACTTAAGTCTGTGCTCTAAATATCTGAGTGCTAAGATGAATTGGGCACAGACTGCTATAGAAACACTAAGTAAGAGACCTTAACAAAGTCTAGAGTGATCTTAGAATGTGTACAGAGGTGGAGATGCTATGAAAGTAGAGGTGGGAATTGTATGAAGGAATTATTCTACATTACTCCATCCATCCCAGATGCCTTTGCCATTTATTTATTACTCCTTTTCCCATACCTACCAGGTCTAAACATTCCCAAAGCTCAGTTTTCTGTTTCCATTACTTCCATTCCCATTGCTACAAGGCCAATTACCTCTTTAAAGAGATTTCTTGTAGCATCTATATTCTTCTAACATCAGCAGGGGCAGGTAGTTATTGCAGGGGATGGGAAGTTCGAGTTCTGATATTCAAACACCAAGCTTCCTAGTTGGGTCAATGCCATCCTAAGAAGAGGGATTTACAAGAATTTAAGCCAGAAATAATAAAAGAAACAATCTTCTCAGATCATCTGGACATTATGAAATCTTTCTACATCCATTTCAAACCATACTATCAATTTGAATTAAGTCAAAGAGAAATGATCTTGCATTATAATAGAGTTGGTTCATTGAAATTGTTGATCTATCAAAATGCTTGTTAAAATAAAGTTATCATTTAAAAGACAAAACACACTTAATGAACATGGCTAGAATAACACAAAAAAATCTACAAATACCCACTATTCATGTTGAGCAGCATTTTCACATTGTTTCTGAAAGATCTAGAGATTTTTCCCCTTTTCCTATCTCTTTCTCCCTCTTCTTCCTTCCTCCTTTGCATGTTCTGTTTACAGCCTTTGCTTCTCCAGAAGAAATATAAGGCAATATTTAAAATAAGAGAATAGTTAGTATATTCTCAGAGGCTATGTTCCAACTAACATATTTTAAGTATCTCTGTTCGCTATTTCTCATAAAGACAAAATAGGCCTGTGCTATAAAATTCCTCTACTGAATCCAATACGCCTTCTCATATTTGACCTGAAAATATGTTTCTTGTCTTTTGTATTTAGAAACAGAGCTTCTCCTACTGTTCCCTAGCTAGCCCACTTTGGGTGGGGTGTCAGAACAGAGAGGTTCCTGCGGGAGACCTCAGGGCAACAACAGTGTTCCACTTGATAATCTCCCTCTGGCCACGAACTAAAATGAAGGAAAACCACAATAGAAGATTAACATCTTTCAAAGGTCATGGGATTTCATCAAGTTAAATATTTATTATTTTCTTTCCTGTGCATTGATTTTTTCATTTTCATGCTAGTACCCATTTATTTCTTGCCCTTTATGCAACAATTTGAGCAAAAATAAATCACTCTTAACTTGTCAAATGATTTCTTCAGAGGCAGTATGTTTTGGTGAAACAGCCCTGGAATAAGAGAAGGATCAAGGCTCTGTATTTCCTGCAATGACATGTGATTTTTGGGCAAATGCCCCTGTGTATTAGTCTACTTGAGCCGCCATAACAAAATGTCATAGACTGAGTAGCTTAAACAACAGAAATTAATTTTCTTATAAAGTTCTGAAGGCAGGGAAGTCTAAGGTCATGGGGCCAGCATGGCTGGGCTCTGGTAAAACCTCTCTCTTGACTTGTAGAGGCCGGCCACCTTCTTGCTGTGTGCTCACGTGGAGGAGAGAGAGGAAGGTCTTTCTCTCTCTCTCTCTTTCTCTCCTCTCTCTCCTTATAGGGCCACCAATCCTATCATATTTGGACTCTACTCTTATGACTCCATTTAACCATTATTACCTCCTAAAAGCCATATCTTCAAATACAGTCACATTGGGGATCTTGTATCTTAATTTCTTAATCTAGAATAAGCTTAATAATATCCAATTTACATAGCTTCACAAGATGATATAATCAATGTGTATGGAAGTTCTTTGCAAATTGTGTAATTCTATACAAATGGAAAATATTAATCAATAAAAATAATAATACTGAAGAAAAATACCATAAATAAAAAGGCCAATATATTTCTGACTTCTGAGCTGTATACAGATTTTTGAAAAATCCCTTAAGTATCCATATTAGTCTAGGCAAATCAGAACAGCAAAATCCTAAAATAGACTACATAAATGAATACACTATCATTTTAACAGATAATGAAATATTTGTTCCTGTCTAAGCAATTAGCTTCAGGATACCTAATAATTACATCCTGCACCCATTCTAAATTGTATTGCACATATGAATATCAAATTACTACCCTAATAATGTTTAAATATTGTGAATAATCCTAGTTAACACACCTGAAAACCTTGCACAGCAGACCTCCACTTGCATTAAGTGTCTGATTTATGTAAATAATACCAAAAAATTAAAAGCTTTGTCATTTTAATCTCTTTAATTATTATTTATTATTTTTGAGTACTGGCAATATAACTGGTGCTGTGTAAAAGAAGAGAAAAATGTTATACCAATAAGAAGACTTACAATTTAATCAGAAGATCAAACAATTCCAGTACAAGAACACAGGTCTGAAAGACAGTCATTAGACTTCCTAGCTTTGCTTCTTCAGGGTGCCAGCCAATCTGGGACTTTCACCACTGTGTCTTCAGCAGCTGTCACTGTCACACAGGACACAGGCTACTTTTGAGAAGCTATATTCAGAGTGCGTTACTTCCTGTTTCTGTGGTAGTCAGTATGGTAATAGGGGACAGACATTATTCTCAAAGAAAGGTTCTCCCCCTTCCACAGGAACCCAAGGGAATAGTTCCTCCACAGAAATGAGCCATTTTAATATCTCATTCTATAGAAACAATTGATCATATTTATAATAATAATAATGATAGTGAACAATAAAAGCAGTAGTTCTTAAACTGGAGTCCATGAATGGCTTCATGGGATCTGTAAACTCCATATAAGTTGATAGCTTTCAACAGCCTCTCAACAGGTCTATCTCTAAAAAGTTCTCTTTAAAAAGGTTTAAGGTCACAGAAATAAATATCAGTTAAGTTAATTAGTATGCGCTTCATTCCTATAGGACTTTCTTTAATGTATTATATTGCTAATAGTAATAATTAAAAAAAACTGTAGCATACCCTTATGATGGTTAGAGTACAATGCATAATGCCATGGAGAATACAAACAGGAGCAAAGCATGTGGCCCTTATACACTCCAGGGTCATAGAATCTTATGTGACATTAAGAAACTGATATAAACAACGGTAAAACAAGGCAGACTGTGACAAAGACCACAAGACAGGCATAAAGGAATTCTTGAAACTGTCAAAGAGATCAGCCCTCCATGGAGGAAGTAGTATTTGAACAGGTCTTTGAAAAATCAATGGGATTTCAGCAGGTGTAGTTGGGGAAGAACACTCTGAGCGAGAGAAGCAGCAGTGTAAGTGTGGAGGAGGGAAAGCACGAGGCACATCTGGATCATTGATTTGGGGAGCAGTGGGAAACAGCACGGTAAATTATAGGATATTTTGCATCAGAGGCTATCTTTAAATGCCACTTAGAAGGGAGAGAAGTGAACAAAAATCAGTAGCAAAAGTCCACATCAAAAAGGAATAGAGCCCAAAGTCATACATTATCCTTGGGAGAGGAAACCAGGGTAGAGATGCATGGTCTATATAGGTGCCAACATTAAGTGTGCAAGGGGACGCTGAGGCAGGGAAGGAGACCAGGTAAATGCAATGCTTAATGCATGGGGAACATCAGAGGATGTTGCCTTGTTAGCACAGTTTTTATAGAGGGAATTGCATTTGATTCCACAGATGGAAAATGATCAGGTTTTTGATAATTAACCAGTGACTATAACCTCAGTAAACTGTTATTAATTAACCCTATCACTGTAGGTGTGATGGAGGTTCTCTTGCTACTGAGAAACCAAGAAGACACTGGTTTGAATTTTCTCACAGGCCTGGTGAGGATGCACCCCAAACACAATGTGAAGCTGAATTGCACACATCAGTAATGGCTGCCCCAAATGGTGCGAAAGAAGAATGGGAAGGTGCAGATAACTGCAGTACTGGAAGCCAGTGGTCAGTGGTGGCTCAGCCAGGCTTTGAGAGGCACAACTGTGAGGATCTCATTGAAGGAGAGTCAAAGATTTAGAAGCTTATGGAATTGTTGAGGGACAGTGTGTATGAGAGGGAAGAGAAGGGGCGGAGGGAGGAAGACGGGGGCAGCAGGGGACTGAGGAGACCTGGCAAGAGTGGGGGGGCCAGGAGAGAAGTCACGGAGGCACAGGTGTTCCATGGCTTAGTGCCACGCTGAGAAAGGCTGAGAAGCACGTGGTCCAAGAAGATGCTGGGTTTGAGGTTAGTACTTTGCTCAAGACCTTAAAGAAAGCTAGAGTGCTGGGATGGAGACATATGTAAAGGGCTGGGGAGGCACTCGGCTGGGGATGTGGAAAAGGGAGGATTGCCCACACGCAGGATGTAGAGTGGTGACTGCTCACCTGCGAGGGTCAAAGGGAAGAGCAGGAGAGAGGGGAGAGTGGGAAATACTGAAGATGGGGGCGGCATTTGGAGAGAGAAAATAGTTGAAGTAATCAAGTGAAGAAGGGGGTGGGAGACTAGAAGAATGACATTCTTAGATGCAGACAAAGGTTAATAATATCATGATAAATTGTATTTATCTTTCTTGTGAAAGTCATTCTTTTATAAAAAGAGTAAATCAGTCTAGCATCAGAAACTTAAAAGAATGGAAAGAATCAGAATAGCCACTAATTATTCCATAACAAAAAGAGTAAAATAATCCCCAAGTGGCGGTGAGGAGTAGCTGAGCTAAGAGTGTGGATTCGCAGTGTCCCCCTGTTTGCTGACTTCCTCGGGCACTGTTCAGCAACAGGGGAGCCAGAGCCAAAGCACAAGGGGTGCCCCTGGGTTGGGGATTAGCGTGGGAGGCCTGCAGGAAGGTCAAGCAGAATGAGGCCTGTCGGGTCCGATGGGGACATGAGGCCGGAGCGCGCATCAGCCGTTCTGTGTGAATTGGTCCTGTGTCCTGAGCCTCACTAAGCCTCTGGGGCTGGTGTGGCACAGAGGTGAGCAGCTGGGGCAGAGCTGGCTGAGAGAGACTTGCAGAAAGCAGTTCTTTATCATGCAATAACCTGGGCCTAGGAACGGGGATTTCTGGATATCTCTGATTCAGAACGAATGATCAAAACATATTTTCTTCTTATGGTTGCCATGAAAATTGATAATATTTAAAGTAGAATAGATATAATGGTAATTCGACCTCCATTAATATACCTGAGAAGCCTATGTTATAAAACTAAGATAGCATGGAAATTTGTTCTTTTGTTTAAAACATGATCCTTCACTGTTGAAAGTCTAAATAAATATAGATACTTATTTGCTTAAAAATAATGACACACACTTCAGTTCACAGAAATTTAAAAATTCTTCATGTGTTTTGATTACTATAGCAGACCCACTGCGTCTTTCAAATATTGATTACTTTATATATTAAGAGAAAAAATGCAACCTCCTTCCCCCACGTTGCAACCTGAATGACTCTATCATACATATTTTTGATTAGAAAACATATAGTTTCTCTTTGCTCAAGGAATTGTACTTATAATCTGAGTTTTGCTGTTTTTTTACCCAAGGTAAAAATTAATAAGGGCAAAAAATTGAGGGCAAAGAGATTAATGTCTAGTTTACTGAGGGAATGACTTATTCCTTCCAGGAGAATAATTTACACCAAAGGTCACTAATCTCAACTTTAAATAGTAAAGAAATAAAACACTTAATTATAAACAAAAACAAATCTTCTCATCCCCTATCTCAAATACAGCAACCTCGGATAAATCTGAAAGAGAACAAAAGGCCATAAATATCTTCTTTCAGGAAGGATAAAAGAATAAATATTTCTTACTTTTAAGAAGTTCTTCATTTTAAAACATTTTCAGTTTTTTCTTTTTAACAATGTTATTGTGCTGCGTTTACATACAGTAAAATGCAACAATTTTAAGCATACAGTTTAATGGGTTTTGGCAAATATATATACTTGTGTAACCACTACCACAGTCTAAATAAAGGATATTTTCATCAGAGTAGATGTTCCTAGTCCATTTGCAGCGAATTCCCCATCCATCCCCTGCCTGAAGTAATCTCTGTTCTGCTTTCTGCCAGTCTATTGATTCTGCCTGCTCTAGAATTTTACCTAAATGGAATCATACAGATGGACTCTTTTTCTAACTTTTCTGAGCATAATAGCTGTTGCATTTATCAGTAATTCATTCCCTTTTTAAAATGCTAAGTGGTGTTTTCTTGTATGGTTATGCCAAAATTTGTTTATCCATTTACTGTTTGGTGGACATAAAGCTATTTCCAATTTGGAGCTTTTATGAATAAAGCTGCAATGAGCACTGGAGTCCAAGTCTTCTGGTAGACACATGTTTTATTTTCTCTTAGGTAAATTCCTGAAAGTAGAATTACATGGATATAGGTTAAGTATGTGTTTGGCTCTTTAAAAAAGGGCTGAGCAGTTCTGCAAATCAACCACCATTTAGATTTCAACCAGGAATGTATGAAAGGTCTACTTGCACTGCATTTTTGCTAATGTCAATTATCATGCTTTATTTCTTATGCTTTGTGATGTATATATATATATTTACTTTGAGTTAGTTTCTTGGAATTTTGTCTTTAGGAATTCTTTGAGACCTGTTTTGAGGAAGGAATTCTTGAGAAAGGATTTGTGTTTTCTTCGCATTGAACTAGAATGAAAATAAAATATCCCTGCATCAGACATTGTGTCCATCAGTAGATGAATGGATAAAGAAGATGTGGTACATATACACAATGGAATATTATTCAGCTATAAAAAGAAAAGAGATCCTACCATTTGCAACAACATGGAAGGAGCTAGAGGGTATTATGCTCAGTGAAATAAGCCAGGCAGAGAAAGACAAATACCAAATGATTTCACTCATTTGTGAAGTACAACAACAAAGCAAAACTGAAGGAACAAAACAGTAGCAGACTCACAGACTCCAAGGAGGGTCTAGTGGTTCCCAAAGAGAAGGAGTTGGGGAGGGTGGGTGAGGAGGGAGAAGGGAATTAAGGGGCACTGTAATTCACAATCACAATATAGGCAGGTCACAGCATAGACAGTACAGCACAGAGAAGACAAGCAGTGACTCTATAGCATCTTACTATGCTGATGGACAGTGACTACAGTAGGGGGGTGAGGACTTGATAATATGGGTGAATGTTAAAATCACTGCATTGTTTATATGAAACCATCATAAGATTGTTTATAAATGATACTTTAATTAAAAAAAATCCCTGCATCAGAAATATCTAGATGCTCCAGTTTTGTCTCCTGAGGCCTAGCTGTTCATAATTTTCTGCACTTCTCATCCCTCAGAGGAGTTTTGCTCTGCACCAGTGTCCCTGTCCCATCCCACTGCCAATTACTTGAAGTAAGGAGTGAGTCTTTGCTTACAACTAAGGGAACCCAAGAAAATCTCCTGAATTATAGCAGCTGTGGATACAGCATGTACTATGGTGGAAAAGAAATCGGGAGGTTCTTCCTTCATCTGTTATGTGATCTTGGGACCTCCACCTCTACCTTTATTTGGAAGAAACAAGTCCACCATCCAGTTCCTTCATGAGGACGTTGTGGAATTATGTTGTTGCAAACTCAAAAAACCTTTGCATGTGTCTCACAGTTCGGTGCTATGCTCCAAATGGCTGATTCAGGAGCCAAACACACAGTAAGTCAGAGAAATAGGGAAAATGGACCTGGGAGTCCCATATCATCCTCCACATTCAGACTTAGTTATATAAATGCAGCACTACCCAAATTGCAATGGCAATTTCTGGTCATCTGAAATTTGGAGGGCATTCTGTTAAGCAAATGTAGGACTGCACCCTGTAACTATGGCTCGTGCTTTCAGTGCATGCCAAGAATGGGGTTCGGGCACTTGGTGATCTTTTCAGCTATTGATTCTTGGCTGTGTCTCAGGTTCACAAGTTGAAATCGCTCTACTACTTTTCCTTTGCTTGTGCTTGTTTGCTTACCTAGTAATATAGTACCCTTTTGGGTTAGTTGGCTTATTGATTAATCACTGCCTTATTTTTTTCTAGTTGGGAGAAGAGTTCAAAGGCCTTTCACATTTGAAAGGTGGTGTCTGCACAGTAACTAATCAGAGGTTAGTGGTTTACAAGTACTTTTGGTACTTGCCAGTTCATTGGTCCAGAGTTTAAAATGACAAATTTAATGACAAACATGCATCCTATGTCCTGGCTCTCAGCACGGAACACCAGGCAGTTCAAGTTTTTGCACGCACAGGTCACATTTGCAATGCACATGTGTGTATAGAAGGAAGACAAACTAGAAAGAAATAAAGGTTTAATTATAGGCACCGTTTTCCTTCACTACTGTGCTCTAAAGATCCACATATATAGAGTCATGCTGTGGGATTTCTTAAGGAGAACTGGGGATTAAAAAAAATAAATTTTATTTTTAAAAGCAGTTTTAGGTTCACAGTAAAACTGAGCAGCAGGTAGTGAGATACCACTGTCCCTACACTTACTATCAGTATCCAGCCCCAGAGACACGTGTTTGTTACAACCATGAACCTATGCTGATACATCGTTTTCACCCAAAGTCCATAGTTTACCTTGGAGTTCACTCTTGGTGCTGTACTTCTATGAGTTTGGACAAATGTGTACTGACACGTATCTATCATTATGATATCATACGGAGTGGTTTCATTTTTTCAGAATGTCATATAGCCAGAGTCACCCAGTATGTAGCTTTCTCAGATTGGCTTCTTTCAGTTACTTGTGTGCACTTAAGTTTCCTCCATGTCTTTTCAGGGTTCATGTCTTTTAGCCTGAATAATATTCCACTGTCATGAATTTTTAAAAAAATGTTACTCCTCAGGGTGCTTAGGAGGTAATCAGATATGAAATAAACTACTTAAAGTGGAAACAGGAAATGAGAGACTTAAGATACTTAGTTGTGTAAATGGAAAAGAGATTGCATAACTGCACTGTAATACAAACTAGGCAAGCAAAGAATGCTTGTTGAGCTGAACTAAAGAGAACAATTCCCTGGAAACAGGACTTATGTGCAGGGAGTAAAAGAAATGTGGACTATAATTAACCATGTTAGCTCTCATGTCCTCTAACAGAAGATGATCGTGTACTAGTGACTCAGTCTTCTCAATATTCAATCTTATGATTATTAAATTGGCCAGCTGGTGTCTTAGGGGAATACTGGGCAGGCTGTCAGAGAAAAGTGTTTTCTCCATGCCTGGTCTTTAATTAAATACAGTTATCTGACCCTCTTGGAAAGTTTGTGTAAGCAACTTCACTTTTATGAAAGACCTACATTAGTCCCTGTTTTCACTAACAAAAAGAAATCCGAAGAGGATTTTCACTTTTATGAAAAATAGGCAAAAACTGAAAATACCGGTCAGCATTTGTTTTGCAGGGAGCCCTTACAGAGGCACCTGTGCATCCTGGGTGTCAGAAGGGCAGCATCAGGCTGCCTCCCAGGGAACCACTCTGCATCTCAGCATCAAGCTGCCAGAGCTGCGAACTGTATCTGAGTGTCTGTGCTTTACCTCTATTTACTTTGGGTATCTATTAACAAGATGTGTCCTAAGGTATCAGAAAAGCCAAAGAGAGGTTATTTTTTGGGTCTGGGAATGCTCAAAATTTTTTCCATATAAATTAATGGTAATGCTTCTTCATGTTACAGCATTTTGGCTTACTAAATCTTTCTTAGAAATGTTCTACTTTTGGGTTGTGAGGAAACCTGTCATCATTTTTGTAAAATGGTGAGTGAAAAATTCAGATTCTAAGAGGCACCCATAAGTTAAAAGAGCCTTTCTATAAAATTCTATTTACTCTTTACTCAAGAGAATCCTAAGCAATAATCAATCTCATGTATCTGTACTTATTTTCCAGCCCTCTGCTGGTGAAATTTCCTTCTTGAATTGTTTCAAAAGTCCAAATAGTGCCTTAAGTAGGTTAGACATAGAGAGTGTTTTTCAAGGCTAAGTTCTGAGGTTATGAGCTGGCCACTGCTTCTGGGCTCTGCATCTAGTATGTGTCAGATCAGGTTCCAGGCAGTAAGGGATACACCAGTTGACTAGATAGAAAAGAGATTTCTTCTCATGGACCTTATCCTCTAGTGGGAGGAATAAACTAGGAGCAAGTAGACAGATTAGATACTCTGAGGGTAATAAGAGTTATGAAGAAGATACAACAGCTTAATGTAATAAAGAGTCACTGGATGTGTGGTCAACTTTACATTAGGTGGTCATGAAAGGACTTCACAGCTGCACAACGTAAGGGTCAATTTTTCTTGAAACAATGAGATTAATTTTCTAGGGAGAAACAGGGTACCACTGTGGATATATACTTATTCCTCATTCTGGCTTTTAAGGATCTCCTGCTCACTTACGTTAACATGAATTTTGCCAACCAACAAGTGCAGTAGGTTGCTTCATTTTAAAATAAAAGTAGACCATCAAGAGTCTAATGATATTTAGGAAGTACAGAAACATAAAATAAAGACTTCTATGTACCCTTCAAAGAAGGAAAATGAAACAGAAAAAATAACCCTAGAGGGATTAGAGCTAAATATAAGGACAGGTAAAAACTTCAGACGAGGAAATGGTAGATCTATGTCAAGCTCAGTGAATGGGCATTTTTGTAGCAGGCTGAGAAAACTGGTCCCCTATAGGAGCAAAAATATGGACGGCCCTGCAAGGAAGGTCATTGGAATAAAGAGCACATAATGGAATAGATAATGACTGAAATCTTGAGAAACTCTGGGAAATGATTAAGGTATAAAATGCAAGAAGAAAAGGGAAGGGTGTCTGGAAGTCCAGTGAACACCCAACCAATCAACAAATGTATATAAGGCAGTTATAACCCAGAATAGCAATGAACTAAATGTGACATGACTGTTAGCAATTGGTGAGTATAAAGCAGGAGAACCTATCTGAAATGAATGTTAGAATTATTCTTAAGTGTCAGAGAGGTTATGGTATTAGAATCTTGGAGAAGGAAGATTATCCATAGTACACACAGTGTCTTTGCAGATAACACATTGATGTGATTATAATAATGTAAACAGCATGTCCTGCTGTCAGACCTTTGCAATCAGCCTGTAAAGAAATTATGAAAGACTCAACCCTCTTACAGCTATGGGCTTTGACTGCATGAAAGTAAAGCAAGAGGTGAGAGATGTCAGAACGTAAAGGGGGAATGGAATCCACCCATATTCGCAGCTCCCAAGTGGGGAGCCAAGAGAGAGTGCCTGAATGAGACGCAGAGTCGCAGACCCAAGCTGAGAACACTGAGATAAGTGAAGGAGAAGGTAGAAGCTAGAGCAGGTGGGAGGTGATACAATGAAGTATCATCCATCTACTGCAGCAGGAAGTTACAGATACTCATTAAAGATGACATACCACAAAATAACAATTTAAGCCTACTTTTCAGAGACTTACAGGTAACCACCAGAAGAGTAATTTAAAAGTGGTTCCCTCTAGAGGGAGGTATCACAAATGGGAATGGGTGGACCAAAGAATGGGTGTTTTTCATTATAAGCCTGTGGTGCTAAGTAATTTATATATAAAATTTGTATCCTGAGGTCATTTTTGAACCATCTTTCCTTCCGGCCCAAAAGGAGGCCCTAGCGCCTCCATCATCTGATGACATGAGGGTAGGTACCATTTTTGTACAATGATACAAACTTTACTAATTTAGTTTGGTGGCGGCGGGGGCAGGTGAGAAAGCCCTTGTTTATTGAGGCTTTAATTTCTTCAGGCTTTTTTAAAAAACTGTTTTTATTGTGGTAAGTATATAAGCATAAAATTTGCTATCTTAGCTATTTTTAAAATACAGTTGCATTAATTGCGTTCGCCATGTTGTACCACCGTCATCACTATATATTTCCAAAATTTTGCATCACCCTGAACAGACGCACTATACCCATTAAAGCAATAACTCTCCATTCTACCTCCCTCGACCTGGCCGACGTTGGTTCCGCTTTCGGTCTCTACGAATTTGCTTATTCTACGTACCCCATATAATGGGAATCATACAATATTTATCCTTTTGTGTCTGACATACTTCACTTATCCTCAGGCTACCTTTTGATAATTTCCTGAAACATTATTAGGTCAGTGACAGGATCTGAAAATCATGGAAAATGTGAATTTAAAGTATTTTACTCCATGTAAACCCATAGTGATACTAGAAAAAAATGCATTATATCCTTATGGAACAATGGCTGCTGAATTTTCCAGAATCCAGGACTGGCGACTGTGCCAAACTTTCTTTCTCTTCCTGGGTCATTACAGCAGAGAAACACATTTTGTTAGAGTGGGGAAGAAAGTTGTGTGAAATCCGATGCCTTCCAAACGTCGCTGACGCTCAGCTGCCCACACGGAATCAGTGCTGGCAGCCAAGCTTCAGCACTCTGTCTGATGCACAGTGATGCTTCTTCCACCAACTGAGGAAGACGTGCTTGCTGCACACATAATTTAATAAGGTGAGTCACTGAAATCTTACTTTACCACAGACTGGCACATATGCCCCCAGGGAGGCATTTTGTTTAAGCCAATGGAATTATTGCCCTCTCTGTGTTCATTGATACTGTTCTGTTCAGGCTTTCACTTCCTTCTGGAACTTCTAACATCTCTGAGTGTGTTTGTGGGGGAATGCATAGGTGTGCAATGATGTGACTTACAACGTACCTTAAGAGATTAAACCATTTCTTGGTATTCGTATTGATTTTCCGTTGGCAACTAAAATTAGTTTTAAGGGTATAGCACTTTGCAGGATAACTCAGGAGACAGGACTGATGACTGGTAGATTATTTCCCAAGCTTTTTTGAATGGCTGTCACTCTAGACAGATACCCTAGAATGCAGTTATGCTAGGAGATGCTAAACTGCCAGCATTTCATTAAAAATAAACTGCTGGAAATAACAGGGTGACTATTTACCATACCAAAAAGCACAGAGAACATCAGTATTTTCACAAGAACATCTCCAAGGAGGTCAAGAGCAAAGCATCTTTGTGAATTGATTCACCTTTTCAACGTCGCTAAAGACACAACAGGGAAAATCTTACATTTCTCAGGGTTGACCATTCCTACGAGGGAGTTGTAACTATACTGTAGCTGTCAGAATGAATTGGTGGGTGGGGCTCTGATTGCATAAACTAACATACATGAGAGATACATGAATGTGTGTGTGTGTGTGTTAGGGTAACATCAGGAAAGCCTTTAAGAGAGCTGTTGCATTCTGAAAACTGGTGTGCTATCACCTACAATGATACCACATAAACAGTTATGCTGTTGGACTATTTAAAGAGGATTTCTATTTTGGGAGGGTCAATGAAAAGATAGAGATGAAGATAGTACAGGCCTTAAAAAGCATGAAAGGAGAAGCAAGCAATAGGTTCTTGAAAAAGAGGCTAAATTCCTCCAAGACATCAGGGTTGTACTGGTGTGTTCCCTTCAGGGAAAGCTGAGATGACGGCAGTAGGGTGGGGTCATGGGGGAGGGAAAACCCTGCGCAATGAAGACACTAAAACTGGCTTGGACCATGTATGGATATATCATATATGTCATATATACCCACATATGTATCATATATGTATGGGACAAAGGTTCTGAGTGGGCTTTACAAGAAGTACTGTGTGGAATAGCACTTAGTAGTCATTAAGTATGTCTGAAGGTTATGCAAGGTTGGGTGACAGCTTAAGATTGCTGATTCATGGCTCCTTGGAGAAGGTAAATAAGGGCTGTTCTTTTCCTATGTTAATTCACCTGCACAAAGCATGTTTTTGTACTATATGTTTAAACTCATTTACTCCTCTGGGGACAAGTAAAAGGAAGCAGAAAAACCTGACTCCTTACTTCCTGCCAGCCCCAGAGGACCTGGGTGCAACCCCGAGTAACGTGGGCAACAGAGTATGCAACCCGGGTGACAGAGTGTGTGACCTGGGCAACAGAGTGTGTGACCTGGGTGACAGAGTGTGTGACCTGGGCAACAGAGTGTGTGACCTGGGCGACAGAGTGTGTGACCTGGGCGACAGAGTGTGTGACCTGGGCAACAGACCTCCATTGGCCTTTAAGGATCTGAAATAGAAGTTTTGTGATGGTCTGACTTTTTTTCTGTCTTCTGCCTCACAGTCTGTGGCCAAATTCAACCCCCTGCTTTCAGGCACCTGTTGTCTTGGTGGATTTAGGAGAGATGTAAGGGTCGCACACCTTGTAATACAGCTGTTTGGTCTAGCCTGACCTACTCAAGATCTGATTAGTGCCTCAGGCCAAAATCCCTGGGGTCATGCTTGTGTCTCTTCCTTTCAAACCCCACAACTAATCTATCAGAAACTGTGTCAGCTCTACCTTCAGAATACACCCCAAATCCAGCCACTTTTCACCACCTTCCTGGTGAACACATTGATCTTAGCCAGTCCTAACCTGTGCCCTACTTCTGCCCACGTGCCCTCTAGTATCTCAACACCTCTTCCCACAGTCCTCCCGTGGCCCCCGCCACACTTAGGGGAAGACCGCGTCCTTCACATGGCCCACAAGGACAGTGCCACAGTCTGACCCCTCAACACTTGGGCCTTGTCTCTGACTCTTCACCCCTCATTTATTCTACTGCAGCCACACCAGCCTTTCTGCAGTCACTCAGACAGACACACCTATTCTTGTCTTTGTGCCTTTGCTCACCTGTTCTCTCATTTCATCCATGTCCACACAGCCCACATCTCACCTCTGAGGTGTGTTTGTTCACATGCCACTTCCTAGAGAGGCCTTCTCTGACCATCCTGTTGTAAAACTTCTCATCCATCATGTCCTGCCTTTTCCCTGTTTATTATTCCCTGCTGCATTAATCACCATGTGCTATATATACTTTGTCTTAATTGTAAGTTATCCCCCCTGTTAGAATGTAAAGTCACTGCCAGCAGAGATTGTTGTACATGCTGCTCTATCCCTAGAGCCTAGAAGAGTATCTGGCATGTAGTAGGTCATGAAGCATGTTTGCTGAGTGAAGGAATGAATGTCTCTTGTTTCCTATTTCTGGAACCAGGAGCTGGCCTTGATCTAGGAAGTGTGTTTCTGATTTGAACTCCATGAGAACCTCATCTTGATAGCTTGCCCTGCCCTGGCCTCAATGACTTGGGTTTGCTTTTCTCTTGTCACTGTTGCCCTTCCACCGTGAAGTCTCTTCTTGTGAAGCGGGGGTCACCGTCTTCTACAACACTGAGGCTGACGGCTGGCTGCTTGCCACAGTCACTTTGTATCATCTGCCCTTGGGGGCCCTCTTGTCATGCCCTGCCATTATTGTTCACCACACTTCCTTGATGCCTGGACATACAGCCTGCTGTCCATCCTGTGCTTCCCAGGTATTGTCCTCCATACTGTGATTCCGTCAGCACCTGACCACCACGTCCAGTTTAGAGAACAACGTACGGTCACATTTTCTTTTCACATTCAAATTAACTGATTGAGTCCCCATCCTGCCAGTGGTGAAAGACATTTCCTTTTCTTCTTTTTAAGTGTATTTTTTAATTGAAGGTTAGTTGATATCCAATATTAAATTGGTCACAAGTATACAATACAGTGGTTCAACAGTAACCCACATTATTAAATCCTCACCTCAGCTAGTGCAGTTACTGTCCATCAGCATAGGAAGGTGTCACAGAATCATTGGCTGTGTTCTCCATGCTGCACTTCCATCCCAATGACCAGCTTATGTTGTAATTGAGATTTCTGTGCCCCTTTATCCCTCTCCCCCTCCCCACCCATCCCAGCCCCTCCCCCATGGAAACCACAGGTCACTTCTCAGTGTCTGTGAGTCTCCTGCTGCTTTGTTCACTTTGTTTTGTTTTGCTTTTAGATTCTGTATGTAAGTGAAATCACGTGGCATTTGTCTTTCTCCACCTGGCTTGTTCCACTGAGCATAACACCCTCTAGGTCCTTCTGTGTTGTTGCAAATGGCACTTCTTTCACCTCTGGGCTACTTTGTCCCATGGTAACAACAAGAATCTCAGGGTCTGTCATATTCAGATCAAAAAAAGAAAACTGGACGTCTACTGGGTTATCACTGCCACTTGGTGTCACTGTTGAAACATAAGCGGTCTGAATGCTGGTGGTGCCCATGTCTGCTGGCGGGAGAGCTGCAGTGACCTGGGGCTGAGTAGACGGCATCCTCCTGCTGATAGTGGATGTTCAGGAGCCTTGGCCCGTGCTGTTGCCCACTGACCTGCCGGCTCCCGAGGAGGAGCTGGAAGAGGAAGCCCGGCTCTCAAGTGTTACTCGGAGCGGCTGCCGTTCCTCAGCCATGAGGGCCTGGGCTCCCAGGCTCACTGCTCGTTGGCTGGCTGGCTCATGAGGTCATGAGCACACACATAATATCTATCCACGCACACTGCCCCCAAACCTGTCGAAGGGTGGGTTCCTAGGAGGTGTTCAGTAGCCTCCCGTATTGCCTGGGATCAAGCCGCCTCCAGGCCCCAAGTTCTGATTCTGAGAATACAGAAGCCTTTCTCCATCCTTGACTGAAAGCCTGCTTCATTTTGCATGGCAGGAAGAATGCCATTTCTTTTAGAGAAAGTTAGTTACGTGTTTTAGGAACTTCCCTCATCTCACTGGACACGAGAACCTTTTAGATTGCCCATGACTTCCTGGTCTTTTTTCTTGCCTGTGATATAGGATAGGACAGAGCTTGACTTCGATAGAAAAACAAACCCAAAGGGAGTACTTTAACTGTAAACATGATGCTTTAGTTGCAACAAAGAGCAAGGAAACCCTAAAGAGATCACACATTATCCATCAATCATAAATACAGTCATGATAACAGTTACCGTCCATTAGGCAACTAATATGTGCCTGGCGCTTTTAGACATATCATCTCATTCAACCTTTGTAATAATCCTGAAAAGCAAATACTATTAACAGGAATGTAGAGATGAGAAATCTGAGTTGCAGAGAAGTAAACAACTCAAAGCATAAAGTCAGAAATAATGCAGCAGAGCCCGGATTTAAACTTAAGTCTTTCGACTCTAAATTCTTGGAATCTTTCCAGTGTACTACACTTATTCTTTAGTATTTGAGTAATTACTATGTGTCTTGGGTTCGTGACTACTGAGGAATACATACACAATGGGTTATTCTCAGGCCGACTGGATGGAAACCATTCAGCTACTGTACAAAATGGTCCCATCTTTTGGTTCTAGGAGTGTGTGTTTAAGTGTCTCCTTTCCCTTTGGAACATTCTGTTTCAACTCATTCTTTTAAAGTGGATTGATAGTTTTCTGATCTTCTTTTCATATCTCAGACGAAGGGAAGGAGGGAGAAATCAGCCACCTGGACCGAGAGAGCAGGAAGACCTGCTGAGATGCTTGGAACATACAATTGTCCTTATCGACAGGTCACTCCTGTGCCTCCAGGAGAGGTGAGGGTGTAGTTGGTGAGAGATGCTCTCTTTTTATGTGGCATCAAAGCTCTGGGCCTAGGGATTCCTTAGCAGGTGCAATTCTTCTCTATTTTCTCTTCAGTTTAAATGGGCTCTGTAATTGACAAGCATGGTAGTCACAAAATGAGCCTCTGAAGTGAAGATAAAAGGCCACTACCTTGGAAAATAGTGAGAACTTCTCTTACATCTTGCCTTCAGCTCACACTTGATAATCTCACACTGACTTTTGCCCAAAAGCAGTTTCTTTATGACTCAGAAAAAGCCCCCAGGCTCTTGCTACCCAATTTGAGGTCATTAAAATGCTTGAGTGAACTTCCAAGTTCCTCACTGTTTAAGAAAAACTTATGTAGGAGGTATGTCTGGGTCAAGCATCAAAATACCACAGGAATTATCTCAAAAGAGGAACATTTCCATTGTGCAATGCCTTCATGTGAGCATATTCAAGGATTCAGAATCCTCTTGTATTTTGGCATGTTTTTCTTGATTTGCCTTAGGGGTTTCTACATAGGAATGTGAGAAACACACCCACTGGGTCCAAACTTAATAAGCGGACATGGAGGCTTTAATGGTGACCTTGCGAGATCGGGTGTCTGGTGGGCAGGCACAGTCAGCCGGTTACGCCAAGCAATTTATTCCTTAGTAGCCGAGTTCCTCCCCTGGCTCCTCATTGGCTGAGTACTACAGGGTTCACGGTCTTTCTGGACTTCGCCTAAGCAAGTTACCATATTAGGCTTTTAAAATATTTGTTTTAGTTTTATTGGCTGGTTCAAAACTTTTTCTGCATTTTTCTGGTCTGCTGCATGGCCCGCTCTCTCTCAGTCTCCCTCCCCTCCCAGCCCGGGTGGCTCCCTGGTACGTGTTCTCGTTTAAAAGTTAATTCCTTTGGGAATAAATCACATTTAGTTTTATGCCATTTCTAAACAGGAATTACTTGATTACGTATTTGAGTTTTTGATGTCTCACAGCACATTCCAGAGATGTGGGGGTGTCTCCAAATGGGAAAAACTAAACAAAATTTCTTAAACTTTCAGCTAGAATACTTACTATGCAAAGATTTCTGTTTTGTTTTATTTTCTCAAGGGGCAGTAGGAGAAGAAATGGTGGAGAGTTTGAAGTTCTTAATCTTGAAAACTCCTAACTACACTAGGGGTTTCTTTTGCCCAATTATCTCAATTCTGTTGAATCCTAAAAGCATTAAGAGCTTCAGTTAACATGGCAGGGGGTCACTAATGTTATGGCAATGTCTCTACAGCCTCCACACTTAGTTAGGTGGTTCTCATTCCTCTTCCTGACTCTACCAATTCATATATTTGGTTTACTTCTATTTGAGGATAATGGTGTAGAACTGAAACATTTTTCATTTACTAAATGGCTCTGATTTGAAATATGTACTTCATTAATTTTCCCCATAATGTATAGGTCATACCATTATTACTGAATTTCATGGGATGTCTTGCTTTGGTGAGAAAGTGAGCCCATGAGATTTTTGTTTTTGTTAATTTCTAAGGAGTTATTCTTTAACCTCTTCAAGAAGCCACTGTAAACTTTCCTTCTTGATTATACTAGAAGATAGAGCAAACATTTGTGGATTTGGTGTTAGGAATTAGACTTTATAAAGTCCAGAGATTCTTCCATCTACTTTTTACAGTATGTTCAAAGTAATATTGATGGAACAAGGTAGCTCGATAATACAAATGAAGACTGTCAGCATTCTCATTTCTGGTTAAAATGCAAAGAACTAAAATATTTCAAAAAGGCAATGGTTACTATTCCAAAGTAATAAAAATAAATCCTTCTCTAAAGAATAAGAACACTATGTATCTGGGATGCTTACTGGAGCTCTGGGTTTGAGTCTGTAAGATTATACCAGGGATCATAAACTCAAGGGCACAAGGGCAGGCCAGTAATGTTAATTTTGACTTGTGACAGTGGCAGTGAACTATAGAGCACTTATTATCCAGAAGGCACAGCCGGTCCACAGCTCTTGCTGGTTGTTGTCATTTGGAAATGTGGACCTGGCCTTGTCAGAGATCTCATCTCTTCAAAGGAGCTATAAGTCCAGATTTGTATGACAAAGCTCCTGTACCCTTGACTTAGACTTTCAAAGGCACTTTTATTTCATCTTAGATATTATGCCAGAATCTCAAACAGCTATGGCCAGGGGAACAATTGTGTCTGACATTTGGCTACATGAGTCAGTAATCCAAATTCCCTAAAGCTAGTCAAGGGAGGGGAATAGCACATTATTCAATTGATTACACCCTTATTTACTTATTTATTGAAGAGGACCAACTCTTTTAAAAACAACCTAACGGGAGTTGTAAATGATAGTTATTAATATTTTTTTAAAAGCTAATCTTTTTATTAGCTGACCTAATTGCTAATATGTTTTAGGGATTATATAATTTGAAGCAAAGTCCAGTGATCCATATCCAGTTTCCTGACTAGATGGACACTTTTATTAATTATTAACCTTAGTTTTCTCTGTGTGCACAATAGAGACCTTGAACTCATCATAGACATAGATGATGCAGAGCTGTATCTCAGCCCTTGAATTTGGTACTTTTGGACTCAAGATCTCTTCACTGCAAAAGATCTTACTTACTTCTTTTTTGCCTTTGATTCCTCTGTAGTGGATGAAGCTGTTTACAAAATATAATCAATGTGAGGCTCTTGTAAACTGAATGCAATGAAGTGCTTGTATTTCTTGATGAACCTCATCTACATGCTTCAAATTCCTAACTTGTATAACCTTGAATGAGTCAGTTAACCTCTTCCTGCCTAAACACTAACATGAGTGGGCTTCCTTAAATATCTTGAAGGAGGGTAGGCCACTGCTTCCACACCCACAGGCAATAAGCTATGATTGACTGAGTCACTACATAAAGAGCTCTGCCCAGTGGCAGGGATGGAGGTGGATTATGGACCTGCACACTGCTGGATGCAGACATGATTCCAGTGCTCGACCTACTGTCTGAGAATAAAGCCAGGTATAAACATTCAGTTGCCATTTCTTGGTTTCACTGAGTTCATACTGAACTTGCCCAGGGCTGAAACCCTTGGGTGAGACACCAATGTACTACAATCTCTGTTTTTCAGGTTCACCCTCTGATTAGGTATATCTCTCTCATTTCTATACTTTGATGCCTCTAAACAAGTCTGAAAAGTCTTCTTACCCACTGTGGTTTACTTTGCTTCCTCCTCCAAATTCCCAGTCCCTACCTGTGTGTTATGACCTACCATCTTCTGCAGGACGTGTGTGTGTCTAGTCTTGGAAGTCTTCAAAAATAAGGGCAGGACATTTTATCTTATATTCCCAGCATGTTGTATAGTTTGTGGCACATAATAGACATACAAAGATTGAACAAATTCTCAAATTAGTGTTCCTGATTTTATAAAAAATTTTTCTCTTCAGAGTTTTAAATCACCTTTTAAATAAAACACTGCTTTATTTTTTTTAAATATATTTCTTCAAAGTACCCAATTTCCAACTCATTATGAAAAAAATGAATTACTGTACTGAGTTTGGTTCCCACTTGGGTTCCATGCAATACATACATACATATATGCATATATTTCATACATATTTTTGGATGTTGTTGACACTGATTTGAACAATACAGAAGCTCAGATTTGTACTGCTAACCTAATTTGTCAGTGTCTGTGTTTGAGTCCCATGGACTAGCTGCATATCTAAGCTAACACTCTCTTATACATATTTCATGTCCTGTGCACTGTGTTTCTTGTTTGAGAACAGTTATATAAGTACATAATAGGTTCAGTATATGGAAGGTTGTGGTAATTCTTTAAAAAATTTTAAGATAACCCAATAATGAACAAAGTTAAGAGGTTCTTAAACATACAAAGACTGTTCATGTTTGCCTCAAGGAGATTAAGAAAAGAAAAACATTTTCAGTCTGAGAATCATTGACATTACCTTTAAAGATGTCTCAGCTAGTTTATCATATGCAGAAAAATCTAAAAGGAATATTTGTGCTGTACTTTTTATATTATTTAGCTTTATTAAATAAATAAATAGAAATGTATTCAAGATTTCAAGAGTGGAACCTCAATTTTTATAACATAACTTTACACTGTTAAGAAAAAGTTTCATTTAACTTAGCCATCACTTGCCTTGTGACCATAATGCAGAACCAATCAGAATTTAAGTCTCTTCCCGACCTATTCCAGATCCAGAACCTAGAGCTCTGAGTTGCTCCTGCCTGGTTCTGCTGACCTGAAGGCCTATGGCCATCTCATCCTATAGAATTAGGAAGCTCTGGATTTTCAGTTCAAATCTTCAGGATTTGTGTCTTCAAGAGGAAGTAGATCATTCTAATTTACTGTTCATAAGAGGTAAATGAGAAACAGAGGTGGAAATACTACTTTAGTGTTTTGGAGACAACTGTGTGAATGGGCAGTGGGAGCGCTGGCCTTCGTCAGCACCGGTACTTGTATCTGGGTCACCGTCCTCCATGAAGGGCAATCTTTTACGTGCTAGTGTGGACAGGGCTGGTTGTCTGATGATTCCTGACCACTGGGACTGTCGAGAATTTACTTGTCAGCTTGCATATTCTCAGAAATTCACTCCAACTCACATCCATCCTGGTCATTGTCTTGCAACAAGAGTGGAAGATTCTTTCCAGGCAGCTTTTGGGCATCTATGCACCAGACTTGGGTGAGGGGCAGATATTTTCTAGAGATATGGGATTTTTTTGGTGCCATCACTGCAGGGGACTGAGGCCAAAGCTGGAAGAAAAGTAAAAGCAGTCCATTGCCCACCACTCCCTGTTGAATTCTCATGAAGAATACAGGCTTCTTCTGAGGTCTAATGAGCAATAGGCCCTGCAGGGAGCCTGCCTTCTCAGTCTCATGGATGAGAAGATTGGACTTGGCTTCCTTCTCCAGCATTTTCAGACCAGTCTTTAAAATAGCTTGGCCAGACGAAGGACTGCTCCATGAAGGACTCACAAATAAATTGTTAATAACTTACCCCTACAAAAAGTAGAAATCTATAAATATTTCCATTTAAATAAGTATATCTTCCTGTCTCTAAAATAAATTTTATTTAGGTAATTCAATTTAATAAAAATTCAAGATATTCAAAGGCCATTCCTTTCTCTCAAAGGCCTTGCATTTATGAAGATGAGCTCACAAACCCATAGAGCCTTTTATTTAAGCATATTCTCAGAGTGGCTCTTAGTAATATTCCTAAGCTTTTACCCTAGTGTCTTATTAACAGGTAGTATCAGGGATCTGGCCTTCAAGGGAAATGTCAGAGCCTTGGCCATCACCATTATTGATTCTGGAATGAGTCAGGTTCAAGTTTGATTTAGGATTTAAGTCATTTCCTCTGATGAACTCTTCCTGGATCCCCCTGGATATTAATTATCTGACAGGAGTTAGTCACAGTAGTTAAAACTGAAATCTTAGAAAAAAATAGGTTCTAAAAAGAGGAACATTACTGCCCAAACTCATGGGGACAGAGGCAATGTAATAGTGAATGTCTCCTTTAAACATGTCAAGCCTCTGCTCTGGGCCAGCACACCCATCTCCATGTGCCTCGGGTCTTACTCTCTGCGTCTCTCCTGGGCTTCGGCTGGTCTTCCCTGCGCCAGTACCCCTGCATGTGCTCTGCTTATTCAGACATAGCCTTTGCTCTTCTTCCAGCAAATTGGTAAAGAACTCATGCTCCTCCCCTCACCTGGAGAGCTCTTCTCTTTGGCTAAGGGCAATGTTTTTGAAATCAGTCCAAATCCCAACTTCACTTCTTACAAAGCTTGTGATATTCTATGAGTTTTAAAACTACTCCAAGCTTCAGTCTTCCCATCTGTAAAATGGGGCTAATTACATATGTCTCACATAGTTGTGATAAAAATGAAATGAGGTGGGGTATGTTAAATGCTGAAGATAGAGAGTGTCAGATAAGTCCTTGATCGTGTATTGATCTGAATATCCCACCTTTTTTCTTCCTGATGGTCTACGTCACTTGTGAAGATCTTTCTAGTACTCCGCTGATTTGCTGTCACCACCTTCTGCACTACTGCAGAAACTCACTCTCAATACTCCTTTGACACTAGTACCACATTGGTGGCTATGGCATACTGGAAAGGGCACTGGATTAGGAGTCCAATGCTCTGGGCTGGATTTTTGGTTCTGCCATGTACCAGCTTGAATTTGAGAGTCATTTAACTTTTTAAAAAATTTTTATTAAGGTATTATTGATATACACTTTTACCAAGGTTTCACAGAAAAAAAAATGTGGTTACTATTTTTACCCATATTATCAAGTACCCACCCATACCCCAATGCAGTCACTGTCCATCAGTGTCGTAAGATGCTACAGATTCACTGTTTGCCTTCTCTGTGCTACGCTGTTTTCCCCATGATTCCCCACACCATGTGTGCTAAACATAATACCCCACAATCCCCTTCCCCCTCCCTCCCCACCCACCCTCCCACACCCCTCCCCTTTGTCTGCTACTATTTTGTTCCTTCAGTTTTGCTTCATTGTTATACTCCACAAATGAGGGAAATCATTTGGCACTTGTCTTTCTCCGCCTGGCTTATTTCAATTAGCATAATATCCTCCAGCTCCATCCATGTTGTTGCAAATGGCAGGATTTGTTTCCTTCTTATGGTTGAATAGTATTCCATTGTGTATATATACTACATCTTCTTTATCCATTCATCTGCTGATTGACACTTAGGTTGCTTCCATATCTTGGCTATTGTAAATAGTGCTGCAATAAACATAGGGGTGCATATGTCTTTTTGAATCTGAGAAGTTGTATTCTTTGGGTAAATTCCAGGCAGTGGGATTCCCGGGTCAAATGGTATTTCTATTTTTAGTTTTTGAGGAACCTCCATATTGCTTTCCACAATGGTTGAACTAGCTTACATTCCCACCAGCAGTGTAGGAGGGTTCCCCTTTCTCCACATCCTCGCCAGCATTGGTTGTTCTTAGTCTTTTCGATGCTGGCCATCCTTACTGGTGTGAGGTGATATCTCATTGTGGTTTTAATTTGCATTTCCCTGATGATTAGTGATGTGGAGCATCTTTTCATGTGTCTGTTGGCCATCTGAATTTCTTCTTTGGAGAATGGTCTCTTCTTATCCTCTGCCCATTTTTTAATCGGGTTATTTGCTTTGTGGGTGTAGAGGCGTGTACGTTCTTTATATATTTTGGATGTTAACCCCTTATCGGATATGACATTTACAAATATATTCTCCCATACTGTAGGATGCCTTTTTGTTCTGTTGATGGTGTCCTTTGCCGTACAGAAACTTTTTAGTTTGATATAGTTCCATGTGTTCATTTTTGCTTTTGTTTCCCTTGCTTGAGGAGATGTGTTCAGGAAGAAGTCGCTCATGCTTATATTCAGGAGATTTTTGCCTATGTTGTCTTCTAAGAGTTTTATGGTTTCATGACTTACATTCAGGTCCTTGATCCATTTCGAGTTTACTTTTGTGTATGGGGTTAAACAATAATCCAGTTTCATTCTCTTGCATGTACTATCCAGTTTTGCCAACACCAGCCGTTGAAGAGGCTGTCATTTCCCCATTGTATGTCCATGGCTCCTTTTCATTTAACCTTTTTGAACCCTGATTTCTAACATAAGATAGGGAACATACAGTGCCTACCCATTGGATTGTTGATTAAATAGGGTAATCTTTATTGAAGGCTAGGTTCTGTTCTCAATTCTTTACATGCCTTTACCTCCTGTAAATCTCAGAACAACCCTCTGAGGTTAGTTATCATTATTATGCCTGCTGTGCTGACAAGGAAACGGGCACAGAGAGATTCAGTTACTTGCCGGAGGTGGAGGTGGGCTTTGAGCCTTGGGTGGCTGATGCCAAAGCATGTGCCTGTGACCATCCCAGTATGCCATTCATGGAAGAACTGTCTAATCTCTCCGGTGTGACGCCAGTGAGTGGCTTGGATATTGTTCCATGCTCGGCACTGCCAAACTGCTTCATGTGTGTACTTCATCTTCAGAGAATACAACATGTTTTGTTTTCTGGTTTGTTCCCTTTTTCCCAGCACCTAGAAGAATGCTGCATTAGAACAGGCATTTAATGAATTTCCTGTTGGTTTAATGTGTACTTGCAGACTTCTTTCTTCCTGAGGCCTTTTTTGGAGCCTTTCATGATAGGGCAAGGCAACACTGTGTGAATGTGTGGCTGACAGTAAGAATGACAAGGTAACGAGAATGACATGATAGTTAGGAGTTTGTTCCTGAGCACCTACTTGTATACCAGACAGTTTATGTGGATTATCTCATCTACCCCTCTCGATAGGTCAGGTTCCATACTGTAATGAACTTTTTACGAGTGAGGAAATGGAGCCTTGGGCAATTGTGTAATCTGCCTAATGTCATGAGCTAAGAAGACGGAGAGGTCAGAAGTTTCAGTTTGAAGCTACGAGTCTGATTCTGGAGCCTGAACTCTTGACTTCTTTAAGAATCGGCACTAGATGGTCTGAACACCTGTGATTTCTTGTTTTACAACCGTTTGCTGTCAAAATTTTTTCTGTAAATATTTTTTACAATATATTTCTTACTGTAACAGTAAAATATACATGACACAAATATCCCACTTTAACCATTTTTAAGTGTACAGTTCAGGGGCATAAGCACATTCACAGTGTTGTGCAACCGTCCCCACCACCCTCCTCAGAACTCTATCCCCCTGAACCGACCCTGCACTCGTAAACAACCCAAACCCCCTCCCCACCATCTGTAAACACCGTTTCTTTCTTTCTAACCATGTCAGTTCTTGAGGACCAATCTGGGAATTATTATGGAGGCCATGACACACTCTGCACCCCTTACTCAGCTTGGCTTGACCTTGTGACCCGACTTTCTATCTGATAACAGCAGGCCAAGGATTAAAAGGTGACAGACAGCTTCTCCTATTTGAATCCACCTTTTTGCAGACTTTCCCACCTTCAGGGCTTGTTCACTTTTCGTTCGTCACTACCATATCCCCACAACATGGGCCCAGAATTCTGAGTCACCAGCTCGACCCACGTCAGAGAAAGCCATGATGACCAAGGGAAACTGCTATGAGTATTATTTTCCATGAACTGTGTGCAGATTTGCTGTGTGAGGGAGAATCACTATATTTTGGGTGGAAAATTTTAGCATAATCCATAACACAGCATGGTCAGAGCTGAAATGAAACAATCTGGCTAGAAGTACTAGAAATAGTCCATCTATATGTATAATGAGAATATAGAGGGTAAGCGAGACTTGAGGGCTTCTGTTCCTACTGTCCTTTCCAGACATTCCCCTTCAGGTCGTGGATGACATGACATCTTTCATCTCGACAAGCCCGTTGGAGAAGCAAACGCAGATGCAGAGCCAGAAGACCATGGCTGCTTGATGCATCTGCCGAGTGTGCTGTGACAGCCACTCAAACACCGCGCTCAACACAGAGCTGATGTTCACAGGCCTATTTTGCATATGCTCTGTAAGGATACAGATTATAATTATAGATGATTTTAGTCCCTGTCTTCAGTTTCCAGGTTGATACAGACTGTATTTTTGATTCCTCCCTTCTCAATGCATATACTGAAATTCAATTTTCCTCCATTTTCCCAGTTTTCTGGCATTTATGTCTGCTCTTGCATATGATATAAATCCTGTGCCCTTTGCATCTAGTTTTACTGAGCAAGATTCTTTTGTTTTTCAATATGTTTTAAAATAATTCCTTCATTCCACGAAGCCTGCCTTGACAAACCTGAAAGATAGTTGGTCATTTTTTTTTCATTTAGATCCCTTGTAATTTACTTTTATGGACATGGACCCAGACATATGTCATTTCAAAGGCTTTTTATTGAGTGCTAATATGTGGTGCATGTACGCACAGTGACTCTGCAGGTCACTCCACCTTCTCGCCTGAACACATCCAGGGGGCTGGGGCACAGAGGAAGCAGCAGAACATTAGAGTGACTTTTAGGGGCACAGATTAGCTCTGTCTATTTTTGAACTTTATATAAATGGAATCACACCATTTATACTCCTGCTTAAGATATTTTTTCCCCAAAATTTGAAATTGGAATCTGCAAAAGACTGTAATGGGTTGTTCTGTCACTTAGGTCTTTCATACGTAGGTCTTCTCTTTTATTTTCCTTTCAATTTTTTAAAGAAGAAACTGAGATGTTAATCCCATCGAATCTGACTTTCCAGTAGCATCCTTTAATGTTTCTTTAGATGTGTGCTTGTCTCTAGTATTTCCTGCAAACTGGTGGTTCACTGTGGAGGGTTGGCCACATTCAGGAGGTGTATGAAGTCTGGCTTCTCCTTTCGTGGTGCCGCCTGCCACTGAACATCATTGCATGGCTCCCTGAAGCAGGCAGAGGGTAAGTGATTTGGCCGAGTGCTCAAAACAGAGCTGAGGGCTCCTGGAATCTTCTCCAGTGCACTGCATACTACAGACCAGCATTAAAAACGAAACTGTAATTTCTGAGTGTAATTCAAATATATTTTTACTTACTAGTGACTCAAGTATCTGAGTCTGCTTTCATGTGCCCTCTGGAAGGCACGGGCCATGTTCCTTTATTGCTTCTGTAGTGCACATTATGAATGCAGTGGCTTTGTGTGAAAATAGAGTAGAGAGGAACGACCTACTTTATATGGCATTTTTATTTTAGGAGGGTGTCAATTAAATACAGTTAATATGTATGAAAGAAGCATGTTCTATGTGCTCAGCAGAGTGACAGTATAAAAAGGACAAGATGACATCCCTGCCATTGAGGTGCCCCAAATCTCTCCCATACGATCTTATGTCTGAGAGGCACTACTCACATATATATGGTCAGTGGAAAAAAGAACTAGCCTCTGAGTCTGAAGACAGATTAATGTTTTACCTGTGCTCCTTTCTTGCTCTGTGACAATGGGCTGGTGGTTTGCCAGCTGTGGGTTTTAGTTTCCTCATCTATAAAAACATGGGTCTGTCCCTGAGGGTGTCATGAGTCTTAGAGGAATAATTGTGAAGAGCATTATAGCAATGATACTATTACATCATCCCTGCTTGGGTGAAAGGGAGGACCCGTTACTTTAAAAGCTGGTATTTCATTTTTGGAAAAACTATAATTAGTATAAATTTTCCTTGAATGAACTCAAATCTGCCTTCCTGTAATTTCCATCTGATGATTCTGGTCAGTGTCTTCCAGTATAAGTGAAAATCTCTCTTCCCAGTATAAATGTGTATCTTTCTTTCTCGTACTGGTTCTTCAGGTATTTGACCACTAGCCTCATGGTCTATTTCACAGAAAAACCACCCCCAATTCATTTCATCATTCTCCCTATGCCAGGGCTCCAAACTCGTGATTTTTATCATAGGATCACCCAGGAGTTTTTAAAAGTGTGCAATTTGAAAAATCTCTTCCGTTGACTTTTTTTGTTAAAGTATCATTGATATACAACCTTATGTTAGTTTCAAATATAAAACACAGTGGTTCAACAGTTACCCAAATTAGATGATTTAAAAAATTCTTAACATCTTAAACTGTCTCTAAAACTTTTCAAACTTGCCAATATCTCACTTAAAATATGACCCACTAATCCAAACACATGTTACAGATGTACATGGACCTGTTGAATTAGTTAGGGTTTGCTAGCTGTTGTAACAAAGTTATCTAAAGATGATGGTCCATAAACAAAAGTTTATGTCTTGCTTATTGAGTTTAAAGCGGGCTTTTCTGATGGGTAGGTGGCTCTCTTCCAAACATTGATTTGGGATGCAGACTTACCACCTCCTACAATCCTGCTATTTTTAAAACATGACCTCCTGAGTCATTGTGCTCATGTGCATCAAGTTGGGGGCGGTGGGGGAGGGAAGAGCATAAAGCATACAGAGAGTTTTATGGACCTAGCCTGAAGTAGTGTGCATCTCTTCAGTTCCTAAAACCACATGGCCACATGTAGCTGCAAAGAAGTGTATCTAGGAACAAGAGAAATTGAGTTCAGAGACAGTGAGTCAGTCTGCACTGCTAATAGTGTATAATGTGTTATGACTAGTTCTTCTGCAATATGAGTACCACCTATTGATGAGGTTATAAGGATTTAAACTGCCTGGATGACAGAAGATACCTTATACAAAGTTAGACAACTACAGACTGGGAGGAAATGTTGATAACGTCTCCCCGTGTGGGGTAGCTATTTTGTGCTACTAACTCACTGACGTAATAGTCAACTAGATGTTTTTGAAAGAAATGCTAAGTCATATTTCCCTGTCTATAATCATTCAATTGCTCCTTAAAAGCTGCTCATAGGTCTTTGTTTACGCCCCTGATGAACCTTTCAAACCATTATGTATCGCAAAGCTTTATAGCAGGCATACATTTAGTAATAAATTTTCCTTTCTCTTTTAGCAGAGACATCATATACAGAGAAAAGGTACAAGCTGTGTCATGCAATCAAATGTTATTAATATAATCTATCAATCATATGTCAGATTTGTATTATATAACACCAACTTCTATTTACTTAACGTTTATATTTTTTCTAGGCACTCTACTAAATGTTTCACCCACATTTAGTTTTTAAATATTCACAAACACTTCATTAAGCAGATATCACTATTTTCCTTTTAAAAATGAGGAAATGGAGGCTTACAGAGACACATGACTAGCAACTCAGAGTTGGGCTTCAAATGTAGATATCTTATGTCAAAGATGAATTTTTAATCATTCTTCTATGTCATCTTCTACATAGGCAATGCCTTTTATAAAATGCCAAATAGGGAGAAAGCAAATGTGAATGTAATCAGGGAAGATTTTACTGAAGTTAGACTTGTTATGATCCTAAATAAAAGATAGGACATAGATAGAAGGATAAAGAGCAAAAGTTTATCTACAAATTGTATTTCCTCTAATGAGACCCAACCATTCTATAAGCAGCAATCTCTTGAGCCCTAAGAGATCAAGAGAAATAAGGACGACTGAGCTCCAGGAGAGTTAGGTCTTGTACTGAGGCACCACAGCGGCCTGAGTCTCCTCAGGACACATAGACTGCCAGTGTCTGTCTTTCTATAGATGTATATTTTCATTGCCCTACTTGAGGAGACTTAAATATCCCTACAGGAGGTATTCACGTAGGAAACCACTAAAAAAGTACACGTTAGAATGGCTTCTCCAGCCAATTCGCTGAATTCTAGGGCTAAGTCTCCGCCTGGTGGGCAATGATGGGATTACAGTAAATTCATAGGGGCTGCTAGGGTAGAATGATTGCATGCACCATAAAAATCAGTCAACTAATTACAGGAAACAAGAAGAAAAAAAAAGCTAACAACAACAAAAATAAAAACTGTAGTTTCCTGAAGTTATATTTTCTTATGGCAGTGAATTACTGAAGATATATTGATATTTTCCCCATAGAGAGCTATACTATTTTCTTGCATGTGCTATTAGGAACATTGATTGGAAAGCATCGATGCTATTCTTATTAAGGGCTGTTGAATGGAAAGTATCACTTCATATGCTGGTATGTATTTAATGAGAGGCTAAACTTGGTCTAAAATGTTATCAACATCAATTTAAAGGGTGCAAAGTGCGGTAGGGGGAATAAATCAGAAATAAATTTCATAACTACTCCATGGATTCAGATCACTCACACACATGATTATTATAACTGAAAACTGTAACAGTACTGATTACAGTTTAATTAATTTTGGTTGCAGTTAGTACATCTCTGCCTTTATAGCTTTTATTAATCATTTTCTTCTAATCCCTGGGAAAAACATAAATTAACATATTATCAGCCTCTTGGTTTAAAAACAGAAATGAGCATTTGTTTGCTTTCGAATCACCCATGGACTCTATGGGTATAAAAGCTGGATTTGGAAAGAGCATGCAATGTTTTTATTGTATTGGTTATGTGTTGTAACACTGAAAACAAACTGATACCTGTTTTAAAAGGGCACCTGCCATGTGAAATGAAAATGCTTACTAGAAATAGAAACATAAATACCTTCTGTAGGTATGTAATGTCTCCTCTCTGTAATATGCATCAGGTTACAAAGGCTCTTATAGACATTATTTCCTTTGCTTCTCACGGCCATCCCAGGAGGAATGCAGAGCTAAAAGAGTTTTTACAGGTCAGGAGACTGAGGCCTGGGGAGATTATTTTTCGCCCAAGACCACTGAGCTCCTTTTGCTGTGTGATTTCTCTGTGGCGTGAAGAAGGGAATTGTCACACTGTTCTGCTCTCCAATTTCTGTCCTTTAAACCTCATCATGGCTTTCAGTGGTGGCACAAAGCAGAGCAGCAGTGTGAACAGTGTCCCAGAGGATTTTACCCTCTGGCATACTTCTCATCCTTGGGTCCAGAACCCCGAAGGTTTAAGATAGAAAGTCATGCTATGCATTAACCCAATACTTGGTATATCTTGAACAGTTGCTTAAAAAAAATAGTAATGCCATCTGACAAGATACAATTCTAAGTTAAATAGGAAGATAATAATTTTAAGCTGCTGGAAATTAATTGGTTCAAATCAACTACATGTAGTTGATCATCAACTATAGTTTTGAGGTCTCCTACTTTTAGATACATGTATTAAAAAATTTTGGTCAAATTAATTAGTTATTGACTCTAAAGTGCTTAATGGAGGGCAGGACTGATGGAGGGCGGGGGACCAGGTCTGCTGCCTTCTAGTTGTGAAACCCTCTGCAGTTCGATATTTCTTAATTATTCCTAGTAATGCCTATTTCATAGGACTTTAGTGAGGATTAAATAATGACACATGACTTCTGGGAAGATGGCGGTGTGAGCAGGGCGGCAGAAATCTCCTCCCCAAACTATATAAATCTATGAAAACACAGCAAATACAACTATTCCTAAAAGAGAAATCGGAGCACACAGGAAAGTGCACAGCGTGCAGCCCCACCTGGGAGGACTCAGCACCCCGCGAGGCGGGTAAGATACAGAGCCGCAACCCGGCGGCACCCGAACACTCACCCAGCCCAGCGCGCCGGTGGGAGGAGAGGAGTCGGAGCCGGGAGGGATTGGAAGAGCAGGTCGGCGAAATAACCAGCCCCGGTGGTCTGCGCCGGAGCACCAGGAGCGCGGACACACATCGCACGGTGCATCAGACATTGGAGAGGCAGAAGGTGCAGGTTTTGAGCCGGGAAGGTGCCGGGACTATGCAGCCAGTGCCCAGGGACAAGAGAAAAGCGCACACCATTTGTAGCAGTCTCGGAGAGGCGGGGGGCCCAGCGAGGGAACACCAGTGCCCCGGCGGGCTCAGCCCTGCAGGCTGGAAGTCCTGGGGAACTTCGGTCCCCTTCGCTAGTGACAGAAAGAAGGGAGCAACCACGCTGGAACTTTATACAGAAAACAATAGCGTCCCATTCATTCCTACCTACAAAAACGGCATGGCTGCAGCTGCGAATTAGTGGAGCAACAGTGACACCTACAGCATGCGTAGAGAATCCACTCCAGAGCCCAGTGGACATAAGTGGCACCTACCAGCGACCACTCCTGCCAGCATGACAAGACAGAAGAAAATGATACAGACAAAGCTCACCAAGATTCAGAGCCCCTCTGAGAAGGAATCTGAAGAGATGGAAATGCAGCATCTTCCAGAAAAAGAATTCAGAATAAAAGTCATAACCATGCTGATGGATCTGCAGAGAAATATGCAAGAGCTAAGGGAGGAAGTGAGGGAAGTCAGGAAAGATAATGCAGAAATGAGACAAGCCATCGACGGGCTCAGCAGCAGACTGGACGAGATGCAAGACACTGTTAATGCAATAGAAATCAGAGAACAGGAACACAGAGCAGCTGAGGCAGAGAGAGATAAAAGGATCTCTAGTAATGTAAAAGAATACTAAGAGAACTGTGTGACCAATCCAAAAGGAACAATATTCGCATTATAGGAGTAGCAGAGGAAGAAGAGAGAGAAAAAGGGATAGAAAGTGTCTTTGAAGAAATAATTGCTGAAAACTTCCCATGCTGGGGAAGGAAATAGTCTCGCAGTCCATGGAAGCACACAGATCTCCTAACACAAGGGACCCCAGGAAGACAACACCAAGACACATAATAATTAAAATGGCAAAGATCAAAGATAAGGACAGAGTATTAAAGGCAGCTAGAGAAAGAAAAAAGATCACCTTCAAAGGAAAACCCATCAGACTAACATTGGACTTCTCAACAGAAACCTTACAGGCTAGAAGAGAATGGCATGATATATTTAACACAATGAAACAGAAGGGCCTCGAATCAAGAATACTGTATCCAGCACGATTATCATTTAAATATGATGGTGGAATTAAACAATTTTCAGACAAGCAAAAGCTAAGAGAATTTGCCTCCCATAAACCACCTCTACAGGACATCTTAAAGGAACTGCTCTAGAGGAAAGCACTCCTAAGGCTAAAAAGCTGTCACCAGAGAAAATAAAATCATAGCAAAGAAAGCAGACCGTCCAAAACTAACTAAAGGCAAAGAATAAAACACCTAGTATATAAAGAATGGAGGAGAAAGAATAAGAAGGGAGAGAAATAAAGAAACATCAGACTGTGTTTACAATAACTTAACAAGAAAGTTAAGTTAGATTGTTAGATAGTAAAGAAGCAACCCTTGAACCTTTGGTAACCATGAATCTAAAGCCAGCAATGGCAATAAGTACATATCTTTCGATAATCACCCTAAATGTAAATGGACTGAATGCACCAATCAAAAGACACAGAGTAACAGAATGTATAAAAAAAGCAAGACCCATCTATATGCTGCCTACAAGAAACTCACCTCAAACGCAAAGATATCCCAGATTAAAAGTGAAGGGATGGAAAAAGATATTTCATGCAAACAACAAAGAGAAAAAAGCAGGTGTTGCAGTACTTGTATCAGACAAAATAGACTTCAAAATGAAGAAAGTAGCAAGAGATAAAGAAGGACATTACATAATGATAAAGGGGTCAATCGAACAAGAAGATATAACCATTTTAAATATATATGCACCCAACACAGGGGCGCCGGCATTTGTGAAACAAATACTAACAGAATTAAAGGAGGAAATACACAGCAATGCATTCATCTTAGGTGACTTCGACACACCACTCACTCCAAAGGACAGATCAAACAGACAGAAAATAAGTAAAGACACAGAGGCACTGAACAACACACTATAACAGATGGACCTAACAGACATCTACAGAACTCTACACCCAAAAGCAAAGGGATACACACTCTTCTCAAGTGCACATGGAACATTTTCCAGAATAGACCACATACTAGGCCACAAAAAGAACCTCAGTAAAATCGAAAATATTGAAATTCTACCAACCAACTTCTCGGATCATAAAGGTATTAAACTAGAATTAAACTTTAGAAAGAAAACAAAAAGGCTCACAAATACATGGAGACTTAACAACATTCTCCTAATTAATCAATGGGTCAATGACCAAATCAAAACAGAAATCAAAGAGTATATGGAGACAAATGACAACAACAACACAAAGCCACAGCTTCTGTGGGACGCAGCAAAGGCAGTTCTAAGGGGAAAGTATATTGCAATCCAGGCTGATCTAAAGAAAGAAGAACATTCCCAAATGAATAGTCTAAAGACACAATTACTGAAATTGGAAAAAGAACAACAAATGAGACCCAAAGTCACCAGAAGGAGGGACATAATAAAGATCAGAGAAGAAATATATAAAATTGAGAAGAACAAAACAAAAGAAAAAATCAATGAAACCAAGAGCTGGTTCTTTGAAAAAATAAACAAAATAGATAAACCCCTAGCCACACTCATTAGGAGAAAAAGAGAATCTACACACATAAACACAATCAGAAATGAGAAAGGAAAAATCACGACGGATCCCACAGAAATACAAAGAATTATAAGAGAATATTATGAGAATCTATATGCTAACAAGCTGGAAAACATAGAAGAAATGGACAACTTCTTAGAAAAATACAACCTTCCAAGACTGACCAAGCAAGAAACAGAAAAACTAAACAGACCAATCACTAGCAACGAAATAGAAGCGGTAATCTAAAAACTACCCAAGAACAAAACCCCCGGACCAGATGGATTCACCTCTGAGTTCTACCAGACGTATAGAGAAGAAATAACACCCATTCTCCATAAAGTTTTCCAAAAAATAGAAGAGGAGGTAATACTTCCAAACTCATTCTATGAAGCCAGCATCACTCTAATACCAAAACCAGGCAAAGACCTCACCAAAAAAGAAACCTATAGACCAATATCCCTGATGAACATGGATGCAAAAATACTCAACAAAATATTAGCAAACCGAATTCAAAAATACATCAAGAGGATCATACACCATGATCAAGTGGGATTCATCCCAGGGATGCAAGGATGGTACAACATTCGAAAATCCATCAACATCATCCACCACATCAATAAAAAGAAGAACAAAAACCACATGATCATCTCCATAGATGCTGAAAAAGCATTTGACAAAATTCAGCATCCATTCCTGATTAAAACTCTCAACAAAATGGGTATAGAAGGCAAGTACCTCAACATCATAAAGGCCATATATGACAAACCCACAGCTAACATCATACTTAATGGCAAGAAGCTGAAAGCTTTTCATCTAAGATCGGGAACAAGACAGGGATGCCCACTCTCTCCACTGTTATACAACATAGTACTGGAGGTCCTAGCCACGGCAATCAGACAAAACAAAGACATACAAGGCATCCAGATTGGTAAAGAAGAAGTTAAATTGTCACTATTTTCAGATGACATGATACTGTACATAAAAAACCCTAAGGACTCCACTCCAAAACTACTAGAACTAATATCTGAATTCAGCAAAGTTGCAGGATACAACATTCACACACAGAAATCTGTTGCTTTCCTATACACTAACGATGAACTAACAGAAAGAGAAATCAGAAAAACAATTCCATTCACAATTGCATCAAAAAGAATAAAATACCTAGGAATAAACCTAATGAAGGAAGTGAAAGACCTATACTCTGAAAACTACAGGACTATCCTAAGAGAAATTAAAGAGGACATTAACAAATGGAAATGCATCCCATGCTCTTGGCTAGGAAGAATAAATATTGTCAAAATGGCTATACTACCCAAAGCAATCTACAGATTCAATGCAATCCCTATCAAACTACCAACAGCTTTCTTCAATGAACTGGAACAAATAATTCTAAAATTCATATGGAACCACAAAAGACCCCGAATAGCCAAAGCAATCCTGAGAAGGAGGAATAAAACAGGGGGAATTACGCTCCCTGACTTCAAGCTCTACTACAAAGCCACAGTAATCAAGACATTTTGGTATTGGCACAAAAACAGACCCACAGACCAGTGGAACAGAATAGAAAATCCAAACATTAACCCAAACATATACAGTCAATTAATATTTGATAAGGAGCCTTGGATATACAATGGGGAGATGACAGCCTCTTCAGCAGCTGGTGTTGGAAAAACTGGACAGCTACATGTAAGAGAATGAAACTGGACTACTGTCTAACCCCATACACAAAGGTAAACTCAAGGTGGATCAAAGACCTGAATGTAAGTCATGAAACCATAAAACTCTTAGAAAAAAATATAGGCAAAAAGCTCTTGGACATAAACATGAGTGACTTCTTCATGAACATATCTCCCTGAGCAAGGGAAACAAAAGCAAAAATGAACAAGTGGGACTACATGAGGCTGAAAAGCTTCTGTACAGGAAAGGCCACCATCAGTAGAACAAAAAGACTTCCTACAGTATGGGAGAATATATTCATAAATGATGTATCCGATAAGGGGTTGACATCCAAAATATATAAAGAACTCACACACCTCAACAAACAAAAAGCAAGTAATCCATTTAAGAAATGGGCAGAGGACATGAATAGACACTCCTCCAAAGAAGAAATTCAGATGGCCAACAGGCACATGAAAAGATGCTCCACATCACTAATCATCAGAGAAATGCAGATTAAAACCACAATGAGATATCACCTCACACCAGTGAGGATGGCCAACATCCAAAACACAAACAACAGCAAATGTTGGCGAGGATGTGGAGAAAAGGGAACCCTCCTACACTGCTGGTGGGACTGCAAATTAGTTCAACCATTGTGGAAAGCAGCATGGAGGTTCCTCAAAAAACTCAAAATAGAAATACCATTTGACCCAGGAATTCCACTCCTAGGAATTTACCCTAAGAATGCAGCAGCCCAATTTGAAAAAGACAGATGCACCCCTATGTTTATCGCAGCACTATTTACAATAGCCAAGAAATGGAAGCAACCTAAGTGTCCATCAGTAGATGAATGGATAAAGAAGAGGTGGTACATATACACAATGGAATATCATTCAGCCATACGAAGAAAACAAATCCTACCATTTGCAACAACATGGATGGAGCTAGAGGGTATTATGCTCAGTGAAATAAGTCAAGCTGAAAAAGACAAGTACCAAATGATTTCACTCATATGTGGAGTATAAGAACTAAGGAGAAAAAAAAAACTGAAGGAACAAAACAGCAGGAGACTCACAGAACCCAAGAACGGACAAATAGTTACCAAAGGGAAAGGGACTGGGGAGGATGGGTGGGAAGGGAGGGGTAAAGGGGAAGAAGAGACATTACGATTAGCAGATGTAATGTTCGGGGGGCACGGGGAGGGCTGTACAACCCAGAGAGGACAAGTAATGACTCTATGGCATCTCACTATGCTGATGGACAGTGACTGCAATGGGGATGGGGGGGAGGGGAACCTGATGAAGTGGGTAGTGTAATCACCATAATATTACTCATTTAATAGTAGATTAATGATACCAAAATAAACTAAAAAAATAATGATAACGACACATGCGAAGGACTTTGTGAAGAGAATTGTGCATAGTAGGAGTTCAGTTATTATGGGTATTTAGAAGACATTTCCTGAGTTATCTAAGAAATGATGTTTAAAAGGGGAAAAAATTTGAAATTCCATTAATAAAATTAATAGCAGAGATATTTAAACATTTTTATTGTAGTGATATGTGGGCATAATCCAATGGCATATATTGGTTCTCAAAGAAAATATGACATTTAATTTCTCCTTCCATAATGGAAAGAAAGTAAAGTTAAGAGTTCAAAGGAGTCCTGGCTCTATTATTTAGCATCTCTGTGACACTGAGGAAGCCACTTAGATTCTTTGAAATTCAGTGTCCTTATCAATGAAATGAGATTATCTATCCTTGTTACTGCCTATCTATGTTGTTACGAAGACAAACTGATTTATGAATGTGAAAGTCATATTTTTTCTGTACTGTATTATTATATAAATCTATCCATACATAGCATTATTTCCTCAGTTCTCATGTGAGGAAATGGGGTCTCCTTTCCAATTTTTGAGTCTCAAATTCAGGAACAGTAACTCTGTTCAGATACTTTATGTCAAAAGAAAAGTGACAGATTATTCTGAATTCACTGTTTCCATTGTATGTTCTTTGGGGGCCTCTTGGGTCCAACACTCATTCCCGTCCAATATGCTGTATTGGAAGCTGCTTTTGGGAGGGGCTTCCCGGGTTGACATCACGCCCTTCTTGGGCTGCTGCTGATGCTGTGATGCTCTGGACGCAGCTGTGCTCCCAGGATGCCCAGCGCCATCTCTCAGTCCCAGGAGTGACAGTCTGGATCGGATTAGCTTTGGCTCTTCCATCACTAATTAGATGGCACAGCAGGCCTGCCTTGAGGCACAAAGGCATTGATTCAGTCCCTGTAATAAGCCTAATGAAGTACCTTCGCCATGTTTCAGGGTGCCAGTTCTCTAAATTGCCCTGAAATACATAGCTTAAGAAATACCACAGTACCCAGTCCATTTATGGACATAAGAGAAAACAAAAAAAAAAGTTTAATAAATATTTTAAAGGATATGCTTACATTTTCTCCAACTCTAGGTTTGAAAATAATCTTGTGATAACAACTAATTTATTCCCATGGTGGATCATGATGGAATCGTCTTAGGAGTCAGAATCTATTCCAAATTTCTAAATGCTTAAAGTGCCACAACTGTTTCATGACATCCGACTCTCTGACAACCTTCACTATTCTCATTTGTGTGAAATATGACTCTTATTTATAACTGAATGTCACCCACTTGCCCAATATTGTCTTGATCCAAGAAACTTCCAAGTTAGGTTGACGACCTGATAAGTAGAAATGAAAAAAAATTAGTGGGGTAATACAAAATTCTCAATATAATGTAGTATTTTAAATAGTGCTATGTGTTTTGCAGAGCATTTTCACAGCCAATTTCTCATAAAAGAATCTGCAGTGAAATTCATGAGCCTGAAACAATAGACTGAGGGAAAACCAGTAACAAGGAGACAGGAAAGAGAGATGAGGTGCAGATGTTCAGCATCTTACTGGTGGAAGCAATCTTAAATTTTATCAACTTCAGCTTCTCACCTACATAGGAATTCTCATTGTATGCCCAACTGGTAATCAGCCAGCTCCTGTATGAACATTTCTAATGCAGGGATGCATCGAGGTTATGAGGCACCACTGTCCATCATCGAATGGCTCTATCTGCTAGAATGTACTCATTATATTTAGCCAAAATCTGCCTCCTGTAACAACTTCCACTTCTTCATTTGCCTCTGGTGGCAAGAAAGCCCAAGTCTGTTCTTTATTCATACAAGAGTCATTGAGAACTGAAGGACTACGGATATTTCCCCACCATACAAGTCCTCTTCATGCCCTTAGTCCTGTCCTTTCAGAGTTTCTAAGTCTTCCAGGAGTAGGCTTTTCTCTGGAAGGACACTAGCATTTTGCTATTCACCAAGCATTCTGTCAAAAAGACTCTCTGTCTTTAGCATCACTAGGGAGCTTAAGTGCATACTCTTAAACTCCATGCTAGATCTACTAACACGATGGTTTGTGTGAGCATTAAAGTTGGGGAATCACTGTTCTAGTTTGTTGGACTATGTCTTAAAATACAGCAACTAGAATTACATGTTGTCTGAGGACCACAAAATACAGTGAGACTATTTATATTGCTCTGTACCTTGTATTTGTATTAAATCTCCTATCATTGCTTGATTAATTATTTTTTTTTCAGCAAATGCCTTACACAGTTAATACCTCCTAAGTTTATGGCCAAGGATAAGACCCAGGCTTTTCTCATCATGAACTTTGCTCATCAGATTCGCTTCTTCTCACAGTGGTCTAATTGCTATTTTGTGCTTATATGAGAATATACACATATTGTTATTAAATTTTATCCTGTGTGTTGGAGCCAATCTCTACTCTGTTGGGATAATTTTGAGCTTTGTTTTATCAACCATCATAGTATTTATCACTCCCAACTTGTATTCCTTTTAAAAATGGATAAGCATGTCTCTCTTTATTTAAAGCACTGATAAAAATAGTGAATAAAACAGTGCTAAGGGCAGACTTCAGTAATATACTTCCAGAAACTTGCTTCAGAGAAAAACATTAACTTCTGATAGGTTCTACGTTGCTGGGAATGTTGCATGTGTTGGAAACTACCCTGAGTTAGACACCTGGAATGCACAGAGAATGTCCTGTCCTCGAGAAGCTCATTGACAAATGTGAATCTGGGTCTGGAGATCATGCAAGGACATCTCTTGCCAGGGCTACCATCTCTTCATTAGGCTAATTAAGGGAACAGAGTCCATGTCTATGTGCCCTGAGGCAGGTCTGCTTTCCTACCTAATTAGTGATGAAAGAACCCAAACTAATTCAGTCTGGTTTGTCACTCTCTAGACTGAGGAATTATCCCAGACATTATGAGAACACAAATTTTCTCTTGAAATTATAAGACAAGATAGCTGATACAAGATTTTCATTTCTTTTGAGTAGTTTGCTGAATCGAAGAGTAAATGTGACCTTCTAAAATTTATACCTCGGAGGAGGGTGATAAAAGAAACTCATCATACACAATGCACACAGCAAAATCTCAGACCAGTGGCATAGGCAGGTGTTAAGAAAGACCCTGAGATGGTCAATTTTGTGTTACTGGACTGACATCTTAGAATAGATTCATCTTCAACTAAATAAGTCAAGCTCAAGATCTACAGCAAATTTAGATATATGTTAAAAAAAAATCTAGATCTGTGTAAGAAAGATCTGAATAAAAAATTTTGTAACTGACCGATGCCTTGACCATTTGACCCCAGTGCTAACCTCATTCAATTTTCAATTACTTCAGAATAGAACATTCACTGTCCCAGAGGGCCTGCCCACCCTGCTCTGTTCACAGCCTGCTGTGCTACCCAGTTCACTGGCATCTTCCAGCCTGGCCCCTCAGGCTAACACTCATTTAACAACCATTCAACAAATGTTTATTACATGCTTGTTATGAAACAGGCCACAAAATTTAAATGCTGGGAGGGAAACAGAGAATAAAGAAGTACATTGGTAAACAAATGAGATAATTTTAGTTATTGACAAATGCTGTGAAGAAAGTAAAACCTGGCGAGCTGTATGCCATGGGGTGCGCTCCTACGTATGTGACCAACAAAAAGAAGCTGTGCTGTCCAATTCTAAGGGAAGAATGTTCCCATCGAAGAGAATGGGAAGTTCCATCCTCTCCTATCCGCATCTCCCCAAGCCTGAGTCCTTGGCTCCTGCAGCCAGATCCCCCAAGTTCTCCTTGTGCACTTGGATCTCAGCCCAGTATCGGCCCTACCTCATTGTCAATGAGCACCTTAGATCTTGTAGTTGGTTGGGGCATTTTATTCATGATATCTGAAAGTTCCTTCTTACCTAGGCCTGGGGACCAAATTCCTGGCTTAAGGTCTCCTTCAAAACTCCCAGCTCCCAGTCATCCTCATTAGAGAGACACATCCCAGGCCTGCCCCTCTGATTGGAAGTTCCTGGGTGCTTGGCCCTTTCCTTTCTCATAGAACTTGTCATGCTTTATTGCTGTCATTTACATGGCTGTTGTCCCCACCAGACAGTGTGCTCTTCGAAAGCTGACAGCCTGTCATCTAGCACAACACCTGACACATGCTAGATAGACACTTGGGATGGGAGGATAAGGAGTTATGAAGTGACTCTAGAATCAAATTAACTTACCTCATTTGGCTGAGTCACACTGCTGTGTATTTATGTATTTTTCGATGACATTAACAACCAAGAGTCATTTCATGTGGTTATATTTTACTTTGTTGAAGGTATTGTACAGTTTGCAATTTAAATTTAATTCCACTCTACTTAAAATGGCTTTGGGTAACCAGTCTTACCGGACAATACAAAATTCAGTGGGGTTTTGTGACACAAGATCTATACTATTTCTGATTCACCTTTGGTATATTTTTTGCTCAGTTTTAAACAACATGTGTCAATAAATCTTTGATTTTTCAGTTTAGAAAACCAAAGTATTTAATATTTTCTGAATCATTAATTGCATTTGTTCTCCAGGAAATCTCTTGAGGTTTCTTTCAACCTCTTTGAGATAAGAAGAAATCATAATTTTCTGAGAAAACAAGCAGTTTTAAGCTGGGCTTAAAACTCAGAAACAAGGACAGTCTTACAAGTATAAGTGATGAAAAAACGAATGTGATTTGGGGAAGGAAGAGAGTCCTGACATCTCTCCCCAAATTCACCTCCAGTCAGTGAGTCTTTCTCTGATAGTTCACATTTTAAAAATTTCCTTGTTAAAATGCAAATTCCCACAGGAGGGATTAGACATTGAGTTTTGTTCACACTGAAATTTAAGTGGTTAGTATCAGATTTTTTTTCCTAAGGAAAAGCTAATAGCTTATAAAGTCCTGAGCTCTTGATGGAGAAGGGAGGGAGTGAGAAAGAACGATGGACATGAGGATGTATCAGACATGAGGCAGGGACCCTCGAGTCAAACTTTGTCAACTGCGATTCTGCAGGGATTGACCCGCCATCTGGTCAGGGGCCCCAGGCTATGCCTGCAAGAATGTGCTACTCTGTCCCTACCCTTTGCAGTTAGTTTTCAGATTCGATTTTGCTAAAACCTTTAATCATTTCCTGATGGCATTCCATGAAATGTGACGAAATAAATTCCATGTCTATTGGACTTTCAGAGTGACATATCCTCAGTTTATTGATTTTGAGTGTGCAATTGACTCTGGCTGGTCATTCATTAGTAATGGGCAAAGTGATTTTAAATATTCAATAACTGTGCTATGTCCATGCATGAATTTACGTATGTCTTCATAAGAATCACCAAGGGTAATTTAACTTATCTATTCAAGCTCTGGCCAATGCTAAGTTTGCAATAAACTGCTCACAGGCACTTTTTATTTTAAAGCCAGATTACGATTCCAAATTGTATGTGTTTGTCACATACTGAATAATTCAGATGGCTTTTAACCAGTTGTCACTGCAAATGCTGAGGGTGGGGAATAGGACTTAGGAAGGAAGGTATAGAGCCCAACAGGAAAAGAGCAAGCAGTGAATTAGCCACAGTGATTAGTAGGAAAGTACATGTTGAATTGGAGATAGTTGACCATACTAAATTGATGGAAAAGTTCATCTGGGCTGATGGTTAGAGAAAGGCTAGAGAATAAAAACAGCTAACATTATTAAGTGCCATGTTCTCAGATATGTGCTAAGCCCTTTCCATGCATTATCTCATTGAATCGTTATAGAAGCCCTAGGAAATAGATATGTCCATAATCCTGCTTATATAAATAAGGAAATTGTTGTTGAGAGATTACAGTTAACATATCTGTTCAGAGAGCTAGAGAGTGAAAGCTGTCTAACCTGATGGATGATGGTTATCCAATTGGTTAGGGACCATATAACTTTGGAGCTCTAACTTGAAGGCACTGCATTCTACTGAGAGGTATCAAGATAAGGGCAAGAGGGAAGAAAATGCAAAATAGATGAGGCTGTTGTGGTGCAGATTATTTGGGTTAGAGGTACAGTCACTGCAACTCGACTTCTCTGTGAGGTGTCCTCAGTATTTGCAGTCAGAATTAACCTTTTCATCTCTGATATCCTGTAGCACTTTACATGTAACTCTGTTATAACACTTTCATAGGTTGATTTTTCCTTAATATATACTGACTTTTTCCTCAAAGTTTAATCTTTAACAACTGTATTGAGGTATAATGAGGTCTCTTTGACAGAAAATTAACTTCACACATTTAAAACATGTATTTAATACATAGTTTGACATACGTATAAAACCATCACCACAGTCAAGATAGGGAACATATCCATCACCTCCAAAGTTCTTCTGAGAAACAGAACCAGCAGGATGTATGGTATAAGGAATTGACTTATGCAATAACAGAGACTGAGAAGTTTAAAGATCTGTGGTTGGCCAGCTGAAGAACCAGGATATTCAATGGTGCAGTTCCAGTCCGAGTCCTGAGAACATGGAGAGCCAACGATGTAAGTTCTGGTCCAAATGCTGGCAGACGTCAGCCAATAAGAGCTGATATTTCAGTTTAAGTACAAAAGTAGGAAAAGGCTAATGTACCTGCTCTAACAGGAAGGAGGCATTCCCTCTTACACAGCCTTTTCATTCTCTTGAGGTCTTCAGTTGTTTGGATGAGAATAACTCACATTAGGGAGGGCAATCTGCTTTATTCAGTCTATAGATTCAAATGTTAATCTTACCCAGAAACAGCCTCACACCCAGAATAAAGCTTGACCAAATATCCAGGCACCCTGTGGCCCAGTCACATTGACGGATAAAACAAGCCATCACACCTCTCCTCCCGGCTCCTGTTCCCCAGAAACTACTCATCTGCTTTCTGTCACCATACATTAGTCCACAGGTCTTAGACTCTTACATAAATGAAATCACACACTATGGACTCAACTCATTTTTGTCTGATTTCTTTTTATTCAATGTACTTATTTCAACCCACACTGCTGCACATAATTTCATTCCTTTTCATTGCCAAATAGTTTCCTATTATATAGATGTACTGCCTTTTATTCATCTGTTGATGGACATATATGGGCTGTCCACAGTCCTTAATTCTTACAAACAAAGCTTCTATGAACATTCATGTACAAGTCTTTGTGTGAGTGTATACTTTATTTACCCTTGGGTAAATACCTTCAAGTGGAATGGATGAAACATCTGGTAGGTGGTTGTTTAACTTTTTCAAAAATATCCACCCTCTTTTCCAAAGAGGGTGTACAGTTTTACACTCCTACCAGCAGTGTATGAGAGTTTTAGTTCTTCCAGAAACCTGCCAGCACTGGATGTGGCCAGTCTTTAACTTTATCTAACAGGTGTGTAATGATATCTTGTCTTAGTTTTAATTTGCATTTTCCTAGTGACTAATAGTATTGAGCATCTTTATGTACTTATTAGTCATCTATATATCTTCTTTGGTGAAAGTATATATTCAAATATTTAGCTATTTTTATCAGACTTAATTTTTTGTTGATTTTTGAGAGTTTGTTACACATTCTGGTATAAGCATTTTATCAGATACGCTATTTGCCAATATTTTTTCTCACAGTTTATGGTATGTCTACTCATTCTCTTCAAGAGAAGCTTTGCACTGAAGTCCAATCTATCAGTTTGTTCTTTTATAGATTATGATTTTGTTCTTTCAAAAAATAGAAATATTTGCCTAACCCGAAATTGCAAGAGGATTTTTTTATGTTTTCTTCCATAAGATACATAATTTTAGGTTCTGTGATCCATTTTGAGTTAATATTTGTTCATGGTGTAAATTATTATTGAAGTTCTTTTTTAATTTTTATTTTTACTAAGAAAATTGATTTTTTTCCAGTACCATTTGTTGAAAACACTATCCTTTCCCTATTAAATTACCTTTGTACCTTTGTTGAAAATCAGTTATCCATGTATCTGAGAGTTTGTTTCTGAATTCTCCATTTTGTTACATTAGCTTCTTTTTCTGTCTACATTGCATTACTGTTGCTTTATTACAAGTGTTAATGTTAGTTCTGAAACTTTGTATTTTTCATTTTCAAAGTTTTTGGCTAATCTAGGTCCTTTGCATTTCAATACGAATTGTTAAATAATTTTGTAATTCTACAAGAAAAGCCTACTAGAATTTGATAAGTATGACATTGATTCATCAATCAATTTGAGGAGAACTGGCATTTGCCAACCATGTCTTCTGACCCATCAACCTCATCTGTATCTTTGTGTATTTAGGATTTCTCTAACTTCTCTCAATAATGTCTTATATTTTGCATTGTACAACTATGTCGCATCTTTTGTTAAATTTATTTCTAAACACTTTATATATTTGATGCTATGATAAATGGTACATTTAAAAATCTATTTCTAATTATTTGCTGTTACTGTAGAAATGAAACTGATTTTTGTACATTGACCTTGTATCTTGAAGCCTTACTACTCTCAGCTGTAAATTCTAGGAGCTTCTTTGTAGATTGCATTGGATTTTCTACATATATTTTCATGTTGTCTTTGGATAAAGACCATTTTACTTCTTCCTTTCCAATTTGGATTCTCTTCCTTCCTTTCCTTCTTCCTTCTATCTCTACCTCTATCATCTCTATAGCTCATTCATTTTTTTCCTTTAGAACGTCCAGTATAATGCTGAATAGAAGTGGTGAGAACACGGTTTCCTCTAATTCTTCAGGTTGTTCTTCCCCAAGCCAGGGGTAGTTTCTTCTCAGGCATGGCTGAACAGGATTCAGTGGAATACCCAGAGGGCTCCTTTCCAGATATCCAGAGCTCCTCTCCACGCAGCTCTCACCCTCCACACTTTAAGAAGTCCAGCTTTGGTCTTGCCAAACTCTCAAGTCTATGTTTTCACCTCAAGGATTTTGCTGGATTCTAATGCTCCCTCCTCCCCACACTGCTCTCTCTCTCTTGGGTTTAGGGTTTTCCTCATTTATTTCCCATCTCTCAGGGGTTACTGTCCTTCAATGCCCAGTGTACAGTGCTTTGCAATCTTTTGTATATTGCCTTTTTTTAAACTGTTTCAAGCAAGAGGGTAAATCTGGTCTCATTAGTTCTTAATAAAGGAGTTATGTGTACATTAATTAGAGAGTACTATGATGTTTATAGCGAAAAAATAACAGTTGTTACCATCCACATGCCCAATTCTTGTCCCCTGGAATCAATCACTCTTAATGTTTTGAGCTATTTCTTCTGAAATTTAACTCCATATTTTTAATTGCATGCATATATTGCTTTTTTTTTCAATTTTAGGTTTTTGCTTCCTATTCCCCATCCTGCCAATGACATTCCTATACCCACATACTTCTCCTTTCCACCTCCACATTTTCCACCTTGTCTGTCAGAATTTTTGGTTAAATATAGAGTAAGTTTCACAGTAATATAACCCCATAAGTATTGTTTACAGTTAAGCTACAGAGTGTAACAGAATTAAAATTTTATTTTGTTTTAAAATAATATTTCTTTCTCTTGAGGTTTAAAATTAAACCTGCCTGGGCATCAGACCACCTAGAAAATTTTATAATACATACTTCTGGATCTAAATTTGGATCTACTAAATTTGGACTTCTCTGCTGGAACCTTAAGCAATGTACTTTTAAACACTCAGTGAGTCACCCTGACTCAGGGGTCTTCTGCAGTTTGGGAACAACTTCCTTCGAGCGCATCTCATTTAAGAAGTGCATGGCTGTTGTAACTGTGATAACATCTTCATTGTTACTGAACTGTCAGATCACACTGACGTTTTCCTGTCCTGGATTTCCCTGACACTATCAATCAGTCAGAATATGCAATGGCCTCATCTGTCAACCAGCACTGAAATGCTAGCCTGAGCTTTGCTAACAATAACTGGACTCAAATTGGACCTGAACTTGTGGACCTTGGGCATGGTACTCATATTGCTGGATTCACTGAACTGAAATAAGAGTTAACAGCCTCTTTTGAGAAGTCAATTATGTGGAATTCACTCAGTTGCTTGTGTGCACCTATATTTTAGTGCTATTAGTTTGCAGAATGTTCGGTTTTGGTTAGAGGTAGCCTTGGATTCAGTGCGCTGTGCAAATTCGCATTAGCACCACCTGTCTCTCCATTAGCTTCTGCAGCCTAATTAGATTTCTACCATATCAGGAAATATTCGAAGTGTGCAAATGGCAAGGCTTCACCCTGTTTAGCCATTCCAGAGGGAACCAGAGTATAACAAAGTGAATTAACTTTCTGCCCTTGAAAATCTAGGAACTGTTTTTCAGCAGTAAATATTAAGTTAGAAATATTTGCTCAGACATAAACTCTAGGTCCTTCCTGGAAGATGTGGCAACTTTTCCCAATAATCATCACAAGTGCTAATGCCAGATGCATTATTAACAAAGCATATGCACATATTGGAAACTTTTGACAGTGAAATTTGGCTTAATGACCATGTAGACTCCAGTATGTAGGTGACACAGTCTCTGAACAGCTGTGCTGCATAATTCACCTTCATCTTACAGTTTTGAAAGTCAATGTCCTTGCCTCATAGTCTGCTGCAGACATGAAGTAATTCTAACAGTTTCAAAGCCAAAATCTTCATAAAGTACCTTCCTTGAGGGAGTATTTCACACTTCATTAGTGAAAACTGGTATAAAATTTTGATCTGCAGAAATACTATAAAATCTCACATATTCTGTCAACCACACTTTTCCAGAACATTTGGAAACTGAACTTGATAGCATCAACCCCTGCTCTTACATGAAGCTGTTCTGCCTTTCAGACAGCACATTAGATGCTTTTGGAAATGATAAAATTGAGTTCTTCAGAAAAAGGCCACTGACCATTCACTTATTATCCATTCATTCGTTCAGGAAATATTTAATAAGTCCCTTCCACATGCCAGGAACTGGAATACTGAGAAATATTATGAAGAAAAAAATAACACAATACAGGAAAGAAGATAACAGGAGGCTTGGTGGGGTGTGTGTGTTGTTTTAAAGAGACAAGGACCCTTTGGTGAGATATCATTCTAGCATAGAGTTGTGTGAAGTGAGGAAGTAAGCATAGGAATACGTTCCAGATAAAGAAAAGAGCAAGTGTAAATATCCTGAGGCAGAAGTCTCTTCCAATAATTGAGCAATAGCAAAGAAGACAGAAGAATGAGAGGCGTAAGAAATGGGTTCATATATAGGAAAAGAGACAGGTCTTGCTGGAGTATGAAATATAATTTGAGTGTGATTTTTAATGTGAAGGGAATCTTTGGTGGGTCTTAGTCAGGAGACTGATATGATCTGACTACCTAGGTTTTTAGAAGATCCCTGTGACTGTGTGACAGATTTGGTGGGAGCAGGGGTAGAGAACCTAGGAGAGGAGTAGAGGCAAGATTTTAAGTTCCTGGGACCCTTATACCAATGCTAGAAATATACCAATAAAGAAGAAACAGCAGATCTTTGAAGACAGGTTATATATTACTGATTTATTCCTATAGCTGTGAGATCCTCAGAAAAACTATGCATTTCTGTAATTCAGTTGTGCAAGTAAGTACTAAAATAAAATGGACCATGTTTTAAAAACTAGGTCCTCCTGCCACACTCTATGAAATGGAAGGGCAGTAAAATAAATGAAATCCTCCTTTTTTTAACTGCACAGTAGGCATAAATTTTTACTCATGCAGAGTATGTAAGAAAGTGTTGTTTGTAAGGCAGAACTGTTAAGTGTCAATTGTGTAGGTTGCATAACAAGTTACTCCAATGCTTAACGGTTTAAAACAATAATGTTGTGTATTATCTCTGGTATTTATAGGTCAGGAATTCAGATATGTCAGTGGGTGGCTTGTCTTTGTTCCATGATGTCCGGTGCCTAAACTGGAAGATTCAAAGGCTGGGGCCTGGATTTATCTAAATCTCATTCACTCTTATGACTAGTGGTGGTTGCTAGCTGCTGGGTGAGACCTTACTTAGCTAGGTCTGATGGTTGGAGCACCCTCACATGCCTCCCCACGTGACCTGACCTTCCTTAGAACACGATGGCAAGCCAGCATGGCTTGTGTGGGTTTGATCAGTTTCCTAGGACATGGGAAATTCAGTGCTACAACTAGGGAAACCCCTGCTAGAGCAGGATGAGTTATTTACCCTACATGATGTCTGGGTTCCAAAGGCCATTCCTGAGAAAGAGAGAAACAGTATGTCAGATGGAGCTGTATCTTTTCTTTTTAAAACCCAGTCTTGGCTGTCAAATGGTATCATCATTTTTACTGTAATCCATTGGTTGGGTCTATCATAAGTTACAGCTCAGAGCCAGGGAACAGAACATAAACTCCACAGCCCTGGGTGGGAGGAGTGCCAGTCACACTGCAAGAAGGGCATGTGGGAACGGCTAAGTGGATCAGTGTGGCCATGAACATGGCCACAATATTCCAAAGCACAGTTTGCTGCAGTATTCTGCCATAAATCTCTTTTACCTTAGGTCATTTGAAATTGGGCTTCTGTTACTTGCAAGCAAGATAATATTTAAAAAAAATCTTTCAACGTTAGCAGTTAATAATATTTTAGCAATCAACTGAAAGTTTGGGTTGAATTACAGATATCAAGGAGCCTATCCTCCCCCTAAGAACGAGCCAGTGTATCAGCCAAGGAAAGAGGACTGAGGGAATATCTGCAGACACGGTCAGAGTTTCTCCTGGAAAGAGCCTGGATCTGCCTCAGAACATGGCCAAATGCATTATCAAGGCCCTCTAAGCTAAGAAACATTATGAAAAAAAGGTATTACTAATTTCCTAACAAAGGCCTAACAGAGAAGCTCAAGAGAACTCCCCCACCACCAACAGAACCTCGTAGAACTTCGGGTGAACTTTCCAAGTTACAATAATTGCAAAAATTACCTTTAGGTAATAATGATGGATTTATTATAGAACACACTTAATTGTCAGTCAGTTAGAGGGGATGAGCCTCTGGGTGATGGGGCACCGCAGCAGCGATGAGTCAGACTCTGAGGTCATAGAGGCTTGAGGGATCCCATGACTCCCTCCCTGGGTCCGCGGCGGCTCACCCACCACAGCACCACGGGGCCTCACGGGGCGTCACGGGGCGTCACTTAGCTCGCCGGAGCTTCTACTCGGGGCAGATAGAGAAGCGCTTTAGAGGAAGCTGGGAGGAGAAAGTCTTTCAACTACTGTTACCTGCATTGTGACATTCTTCCCCCACTACCGTTACCCATCCTCCCTGTTACTAGCGAAGGAAATCATGAAAGTTAATGTAATTATACTTTAAGAAAAGATAAAGTTGAAAGTAAAATGATGAAAATAAAAATGTAAGAATTTCAAGAAATGAAAATACATTAAGATACACTTTAAAAAGAAAAAAGCTAAAAAAGAAGTGAAGTTTAGAATGATCAGTACTATAGAAATAAGGAAAATATTCAAAGGATAATGTTAGACTTAAAACTATGAAATAAAAATATTAAGGTCAGTTAAAATAAAAATGAAAAACATGAAAACAGGTCATGACATAAAAATGAAAATTAGATAAAGTCTAAACGTAAGTAGTTGCAAAGGGAATTAAATAAGAATAAATTAGAAATAAGATTTTCTCAAACAATGTACATGTGCCATGACATATTCTCCATGATGGCGAGTAAAACCATACTTGAAAACAGCATGTGGATATGAGTCTTAAGCATGACCTCCTTGAGCATGGAGTTCTGGTAATGAAGAGCTAACGTTAAATTATTGGCCATTCATCCAACTAGTTTGTGTGTCTTATTCATGTTTGTATCCCTGAATCTAATACACTGGAGACTGAGGTGCTTAATATTTGCAGAGTAAGTGAACAAATGTTTACTGAGTGCCTATTAGGGAAGACACCTTTTGAGATATGTTTATGTAAATTAGTCTACTTAAATCTCATAATAATCCCATGAGTGATTTTTACCCTCAATTTATTATTGAGTAGCTGAGGCATCTCTTTTGAAGAGTTTAAATGACTTTGTCCAAGATCACAAAAACAGTAAATATGACTTTTCCATTAGACAAGCCTGTGGCCAAGGCGTTGTAGTACCTCTTGAATAACATGTAAACACATATGTGTGTGCATGCCCACAATAACCATTTTTACAAGCGGGCGTATGGCTATCATCTGTCTCATGGGGATCCTCATTTTAACTTCAGAGAGAACATCCTAATTAATTCTCAGAGATTATCCAGACACATGTGCGTGTAACCAGCTTCTTTCAGACTCAAGACATGAGGTGACTGTAGCACATGGCTCCTCAAGTGTGGTAGAAATGACAAAGCAGTTCAACTTTGGTGATGTGCATGAAAGCCCTCTGCCCATCAGAGGCTGCACAAAGACTACTAGCGTGTCGATGCTGTCAATGGGCTATAGAAAGAAAACTGGGTTTGGCTGAACCAGAATGAAGAATGAAGTATATGCCCTCACAGTAGATTGCAGATGGCTGGTCCTGGCCTTCCTCTGCTGCACAGTGGCAATGAGGGTCAAATGAGATCCGGCTTTTGAAGACAATAGGCAAGGTAGAAGGGTGTTGGCCATAGAGTCAGGAAGATGTTGGATTGGTTTTGCTATTTACTAGCTGCATGATCACGGCAATTTACTTAAACTTTCTCAGCCAGAGATGATTTTCACTTCCAAAGATGATTGGAAATACAGTATTGCCTATTCACAGGTTTCCTGTGAGGACCAAGGGTTAGTAGGCATTCAATCCACAGAAGAACACACATAAAACAATATTTGGAGGACATTCTGGGGAAGGAGGAAGAAGTGTTTCAGGCATCAGTGCTTTCCTGTCTTACCTCCGGGTGTGCACAGGGTACCGTGTGACTCAGGGACCCCATGGAAGATGGTGGAATGGGAAGAGAGGAATGTTAGAACCTAATAGGAGTTAGCATTAGCACAGTCAATCATCAATTGTTTGTTTTCTGATTGTTTTATGCATCAATCTCTTGTTATATTCTCAATGAGTTCCATGGAGGAACTGACAATGTCTTATACATCACTGGATCCCTACGGGTGCCTCACATGGAGCTTGGCCCAAAATAGGCCCTCAGTAAGTTTGTATAATTACTGAGGTAGTTCTGAATCTCTAGCTTACCTGCTACACTCTTGAGGGATACTCAAGCATGGACTAGGACCCTAGGACTTGGTCAGTGAGCTCTAGTCCTTCCTCTGTCATCTCTTTAGCAATGCACATTAAGAAAATCACAGCCTCCTTGGCTTTAGGGTATTGAAAGCAAGGAGCTGGGCGAGATATTTCTGTGATGTCTCCTACACCTCTGAAATTAACCTGGCTCCAGATAGGAAAGGTATTGTGTGGATTAGAGATAGTCTCACATTTCTCCTCTCATCTGAATTTCCCCACCAGCTTTTGTGTCAGTGTTCCAGGACACAACTTAATTTCAACTTAATTTCATACCTGAGCCAGTGGACACTGAGTTCCAGTTATAGTAAATGCAACTTTGCCTAGGGGTCAAGAATGCTCTGCTCAGGGCAACATAGTCTACTTGCTTTTAGGATATGATGTGTGTCAGTCAGGGCTTTGATAAGAGCTGGAGAGCAGTCAACCCAAGATCAAAGTCTCTGGCAGAGATGGCACCGTGCAGTTCTATCTGGCTGCCTGAAAGAAAACCCCCATGTGTTGGTTATTATTTTCATCTTACCAAGAGCAGCTTTGGGAAGATAAAACATATTGTCTGTATAGAGAAGGATTTTTGTTTGTTTGTTTGTTTGCCAAGGCATAGCAGCATGCATCTAGTTAATCAAATAAATACACAAAGGTATTTAGATATTTGTAAGTGAGGGAAATAATATCCTTTGAAAATCAAGTAACCAATACCAATGTGCAATGGATAGGATTATCTATCTGAAGGAGAAATCCTCTATAAAGGTATAAAGAATGTGGAGTTATAATTTGATAAATATAATCCTAGTAAATAAAATTTAATCTTATTTAGAGAATGACTTTGAAGAGATATAGGCACACATACTTGGTTAATGGATCCATTTCAGTGAGCCAACAAAAATCTGGCTTTACCAAATTCTACCAACAAATGGCATCTTATCAGACTTTTGGCAACAGACACTGTTATTTATTAACAGTGTTAATTATTTCTATCACATGCCAAAATATTTGAAATTTCAATAAAGCTATAAGAAAAACAGACTAAATTATGGCTCTGACTCATAGGAATTGAGATTGGAATATGATAAATTAGGGGATTCTAAATGCACACTGTGATTCTTGCAAAGTTCAAAGAATCAAATGCTGATGATAGATTGTTAATGTCCCAAAATGCTATTAATCTTTAGACATTTCTCAGCAAGGTGAAAAAGTGCATAGCAAGCAAAACTTACATGTTCCTGATGTTGGATGCTATATGTAGAGATATGTAGAGAAGAGGGACTCAGTTTATCAATAAAATAATAGTGTCTATTTTTGAGAAGTTTCTGGCGGTCTAATGAGTTTATAGACTTCACCCATATAAGAGAAGTTGTACTTGAGAATCAATTAGAATATATATAGTTTAGCAAAGAAAGAAGCCCATATGCCTGGACAAAATTTGCAGAATACTTTATCCTGAGATCTCTCAACAAATCTCATGTAGTAGAAAGCATAATATTCTTTGGAAGAATGGTAGAAACTAAAAAATTTAGATAAACTGTCCTGAGTCATGAGAAATAATTTATATATCAATGGAAGTCTATATTCTACATTTAAAAAAGAAGTATTTTTACATTTACTAAAATAGTATTAACAAATTTGAGGCCATCCACTAAGATCTGTTATATTCTGGATTTTTCTCAAGAAACAGAAAACAAGAAATAATATTAATTTCATAAATTTTAGGAGAGGATGGTTTCTTCTCTGTCTTGCTTGGGACACACACATACACAAACTTGCAGTGACTTCTCCATTTAGAGTTTATCTATGTATTCATTCTCTCTTACATGAATATATATTCATGGCACATATAAGTCTGTCTTGTAGACCTTATAGCAAATTTTTGAAGACAAGATTTATTTATTTTAAACTAAACACAACCGATGGACTAAGCAAATATCACATAAATCCCAAGGCAAAAGATTACAAACATGATGATTTGTTACTTTTTCTATTACTAACTGAAGCAGCAAATTGGAGGTCTGTATATTCCCAGACAATATGGATCTAGTCTAACAGTCAGTGTTGATATTGATAATCAAGCTTTGAGTGTTTATTCAGAAAACTACCAATAGTGTCTCTTTTGGTTTTTCTTTGCTAGCATGGAAACTGCCCATAATCACTTAACACATGCCACTGCAATCTCCCACAAGGGTCTATCCTGCGGATAGTAAATTTCCTTCTGTATTTATTGCAGATGTCAGTATTCCATCAAAACATTCTTTCCTACTGAACCTACATGTGACCTCAGAATCTTGAATCTTGACACAACCCTTGAATCTGCCACTGTTTTTTGTGTATAAGATGAAACTTATTTGCCCTCTTGGGCAAAGCACAAAATATTCTTGCATTTTTTATTTAAGCTGAATTTCCTTGAATATTTCATTATTTGTGGTATAATTGTGAGCAGATGGCAGACTACAAGTTATCCCCTTATTCTGTGTGAAAGGAAGTAATATCTTGCTCACAAATTGCTCCTCATGGGATGTATTATGGTCAATGCCTAGACTCTTTCCATTTATCCGTTTTATGAATGACCTCTTTGAAGAATGCCAGTGTAGTGCTGTATGTTATGGGATGTCAAATCAATTAGAACAAGTCAAAAAGATTTGTGAACAGACACTAATTTGTTGACATTTTGATGGTCACTAGCACCAAATGCCTTATTATTTTTTTCCTGTTGAGAGAATAAAATCTGAGAATTGCATCAAAAAATAAACTCCAGGAGGTCCAGAATTCTGGAGAGCTGTCCCAACAGTCTTTTGAAAAATAAAATATGACCAGGTATATATGTTCAGTAATGTCTACTTTATTTTTCTTCCAAACTTTAAAATACTTGGAAAAAACACTGGATTAGCTTAAGGCTAAACATGGGTAGAACCTGGGGTTTACTTCCTACTGAGTTTTTAGATAGAGAAATTACCTTGGGGGTAGTGTGGGAAGGTTGATTTTAAGACAAGGTGACGTGTCTGTTTACTGTCCCTTGTTGGAGTAAGTGAACTAATAAAATCATCACTAGACAAAGTAGCATGTAGAAATCAGTTAGTGGAAAAAAAAAAAAGAAATCAGTTAATGGAGAGCAGGCGTGGGCGTATTCTATGAAATGGAGAAGATATTGCTAAATGCATAATTGTAGCTGATTCTGTTAAAATAGCAAGATAAGGTGCTGATAATGTTCAGTTTTTCCCCTTACTTTCAATATTTGATCATTCAAAATGTAGGGTTTTATTCTGAATGATGACTACCTCAATGTAATTATCTGCTCCACTGGCCGAACAGATGCTGCTCTAGAAACAGACAGTTAAGACTCTAAACCACCAGCCTGAGCCAGAGATTAATCCAGTCAATGTTTATGATGTAATTTAGATCTCAACTCAAATTCTAGGGTCACTACAATCTTTAAGAATTTTTTTTTTTAATCTCTGGTCAGAGCTTTGAGCTGGTATGGACCAACTTTCAAATTCCTTCTTCTTTGGGAGAATTTTAACTTGCCAGGGTTATGTCTGTTTTTGTGGATTAATTATCCTAACTTCTTACATCTCTGGGAAAAGTCACACTAAGCAGATGCCAAAGACTTTAAAGAGCACCATTTAATTCCATAAATAGTCTAAAAATATATTTCAGAGTTTATATTACCTTCCAAAAACCTTTCTGGAGCCTATAGAAAAAAAAATCCAAGAAGCTATGTTTATTATTTTAGTCTTTTTGGACAACCTTGAAAATTATCCTTTACCTCTCTGGAGAGTCTAAATCTTTCTTATGCCCAAATCTGAAAGTATTTAGTCCTTTCACATTAGTCCGTGATAAATGCTGTATGTGTTGTATGCTGCTGACTTGTCAACATGTCGACATTGGCTTCCCACCTTTCTATTTCTACCTCTACGCCTACCCCAGAGCCTGGCTCCAAACTCAGCAGCTGTAGCTGCTACATGTGTGTGGATTGTGTACACAGAACGCTCTCCACGAGATGGTATGAGGGGGATAATGCATCAAGAATAAAGCCAGATCTCTTGCCATCAAGAAATTACTACCTTCTTGAGGAGACAAAATATAAATGGAGTCTACTTATTACCTGCAAAACCACACATTTATGTATACAGGTAAAATAGAAAACCTAAATAAGTATATAGATAAGTATGAAGATCAAAAGCAATCTCCATTTTTAGATGCCAGAACAAAATTTGATATGTACATACACACATATACCCCTACCTGATGGTGTCTCTCTCTTTTAAAACAAAGTTTTTAATATGGTTATCTGTTATTAAATGCTCACCCCAGGAAGTGTAGTTATTGTCAAAACAGAAAGATATTACAGTGCTAATGACTACATTCTCTCCGCTGTATTTCCATCTTCCATCCCATGACTATTTTATATTATGATTGAGATTTTGTGCCTCTTTATTCCCTTCACTTATTTCACTTACCTCTCCAACCTGTCCACCATGGTAACCACTAGTGTCTTCCCTGTGTCTATGAGTCTCTTTCTGTTTTCCTTTTAGATTCCACACATAGGTGAATCATGTGGTATTTGTCTTTCTCTGCTTGGCTTATTTCACTGAGCATAATACCCTCTAGGTCCATCCATGTTATTGCAAATGGGAAGATTTCTTCCTTTTTTATGGCTGAAATATTCCATTGTATATATGTACCACATTTTCTCTATCCATTCACCTATTGGTGGATGCTTCGGTTGCTTCCACATCTTGGCTATTGTAAATTATGCGGCAATAAACACAGCACTGCATATATCTTTTCAAATCAGTGACTTAATTTTCTTGGTGTCTCTCTTTTTACAAAAATCACATGGATTAAGCTGCCAACTATCTCAGTGAGAGCTTTCACTATAATAATTTCATTAATTTAAAATGATGCAAACAGTAAGCTTTTTCTGTGTACTGCTGAGTATTTTTGCATTTAGAACTACACCACAGTTAGAATAAATGAACAGAGCTCATTCTCCCTTATGTAAGATTCTTTGTTTTTAATTTTGTATCTTGTTTTTGCACTTTCATAAAAACATAACTTCACAACCTAGAATGAAGACAACTCAGCTTAGTTTCTGGCCAGGAATTCACATTCAGTAAAAGTTTGCTGAATGAAAATATACTGAATAAAATTAGACAAATACCACTGTGACTGATGCTTTACTGGTGGTCCTAGATGAGATTGGTACTATTCCATATACTCTATTTCCTTGTGGAGGTCTCATTTAAGTAGAAGTTGGAAGCAGAAATTGGGAAAAGTCAGCACCAAGCAAGCTAATGAAGATCCCATAAATGGGAAGGGATGACCAGAGAGAATAATGCAAACAGCTGTGTGTCCAGCAGTTGGCGATTGATTTGTCTGGAAATTCTGTCAGATGAAAGACGCCTGAGTATCATTATAAAGCTACTCTTGGCTCAGCTCGGCTCAATCCCTAAACCATGCAAATTCAGGAATAAAAACGCCATGTTAAACTATAGTGACCCTTAGCATGTATTGCATCTGTTCCCTTAATGAGATTTGTATTTTCAAAAAGAGTTCTCTGAAAAAACACTTTTTTTACTTGTGAAATCTAATTTGATCAAACTGTCATAAAACCATTACTGCTTCTTTCTCTTTGTCTTGCTGGAGAAAGTTGGGATGAAAAAGCAGTATCAAATAGCACTTGAAAAAAATTGCTATTGAGAGAAAAAAATATATAGGACTGAGTTCTAATCCTTTTCTTGCCATTATCTGTGGATCTTAGATGAGTCTCTTCTCTCTAGCCTATTTTCTTAAAATTGTATCTTCCCTCACTTTTTCAAGAATTTTTCTACTTTGGTTATCTTTTCTCTCAAACACAATCAGTCTTTCTGTTTCTACAGTTTCATTCCCATGTATTCTGATATCTCCCATCTTAATTAAAAAAAAAGTGAACCCTTACTATGTCTTCATATACTTCTAGCTAACATCCCTTCAACTCAAACTTCTAGAAAAAGTTGCCTGTACAACTGATCTCTCTTTCTCTTTTCTAAGCCAGCTTCTGTTTTCATCATGCTATCAAAACTAATTTAATAACCCAAATGCAAAGGGTGTTTTCTAGGTTCATAAACTACTTCACCTTGAAACATTTTCCTGCCTTGGCTGTTCCAATACCTTGCTCTTCTCATTTCCTGTACCCATAGGCCGCACCTTGTCAGTTCCCTTTATGGGTTCCTCCCCTCACCTGAACCTCCTTATATAATCCCATCCCATTTCCATGGCTCTGTGAACATTGTGGGCACTTGTTCCTACTCTCCTAAGAGGATCTTTCATAAATTCCTTGACATGTGAACATAGTCTTTTTATGAAGGAGCCAAACTGCCAGTCATGACATAACTCCAGACCCATCAACCACTCAGTGCATTGAGTTCTCACCACAAAGGTTAACAAAGGCGAGTAGGGAAGTCTGTAGACTCTTGATCCAGATTGTGTAGATTCTTATCACATCTCTGCTGCTTGTGTAATCTTCCATGGTTCAGTTTCTTCACTTGGAATGCAGCATTGATAATAGCACCTCCATCATAGGACTGTTGTAAGGGTGAGTTAATGAGTATAAAGTGCTTAGGCAAATATGTAGCCTGTAGTAAAGGCTATCTATGAGGAACTGAAGGGTCTGAGAATGACCTTACTTAGCAGTCAGTTAACAAGTTAGTTTGTCACTGTTTCATGGATGCTGTTGGCAGACAGGAGACCTGGTCAGAGACAAAGAACTTTAATATTCATGGAAAAGCAAAGGCCTGAGTATGTTTGTATCACCTCCTCTTCCTCTCCCCATCAAGACCTATGGGGCTGATGTGGAGGGGTCCAGGTAGATGTTACTGTTTCATTGCAAGCAAAGAATCCCACTCTTAGGCAATATGCCTCCTCTATAACGGGCTACAAACATACTTGCTCTTTGCTGCCAAGGGAGACATTATCTTTATTATACTGAGAAGTAAGAAAAGCACTCTTCGTGCAGGAGGGAGACACTAGTTCTATCTTCCAAGGGTTGTATGTTGCTATACCAACATATTTGAGAAGATAGTCCAGAGCAAAGGGGCAGTGCCTTGCTCACAAGATACACAGAAACATGAGACTTCATGGGTGGGCAGGGGAAACTTTCTCCTAACACTATTATTGTCAGAAAATATTGTACCATCTCCTCTGTTGGCTATTTCCTGTTCCCTCAGGAAGAATTCATTGCTTCCTCTTCTGTGCCCATAGGTTTTTTATATACTGTGGATATATCACATCTAATATGTGTAAAGGTGATACACATTTATTTCTCTGACTGTACTATGATATCCTTGAGAGCAGGTATTATAGGTTATTTGTCTTTTATGTTCATACCCCTACTTGCATTCCTTCACCAAGAAGACTGTCTAAAATAGTTGGTACTTAATATGTGTTCAATTATTTATAATTAAAAAATTAATGAGTGTCATGGGTGGGAAATCTTTTTCCCTTGAGTCTATGATGAAGAATGTTGACGTTATTCAAAAGGACCATGTGACATTCAGGACAGCAGAGAGACATAGCTGACTGATTAAGCAAATGAACATTTGATTTTTTTAATATAAAAAATATAATTAGGCTGTTAGTACTGAGCTACTTTTCAAAGAAAAATATTTTTTAGGCTCAAGAAGTAATGGTTAATACTACAATTAGCCCCACAGCATTAAAAATTCTGTAGAACATTATAATATTTTCTTGCTTCAAATTTATTCTGTTTTAAATGGACCTACAGCACAATGGATATTCTGATTTAAATGCATATGTTCTATTTTCTTCATTCTTCTATAGAACTGTCAGATAATTCTTCAAGACTGAGAAATTGTGTCTCTGGGGGGTGAACAGTCACTTACATATGGATGCATGTTGGTCCATAGTTGGAATTTGCTTTGGTATCCATGGAGATGACAATGCTAAAGAAATGCAAGTTGATATTATGATGCAAAGTGGAGGTCTATGATTCAGCATTAAACATTTGACTAACGAGAGTTGGATCTGATCTGAATGTGTATAAGTTTGGTAAAAGTATTGTGTGTTCTGAGTTTAAGTTGGTATCAAATTATGCCTTTGGAAGAGAAGAATTTATGGAGCTTTGTCCTGGAGAAATAACTGAATATTACAGTAATAGTTAGGAACATGGTCAGATCTCTTGATGAGGGTGAAAATTATCTCCAACAGTGAGACTTCAGATGAGAAAGGAAACAAAAAGACAGTGTATTACAGCGATTAAAAGGGCAGAGTCTGGGGGAAATTGTTTTGGATTTAAATTTTAGCTTGACCACTTCCCAGCTACATAACTGTGGGAAAGTTCCTAAAATTGTCAGAACCCCAGTTTCTCTGTAAGGTATCTACATTTCAGACTTCCTGTGAAGATCGAAAGAGATAATGCATGCGCACTACCCAGCCTGGTGCTGATGAGTAAGCATGCAATTGCTGGCACTTTGCATATGCATTTATTCAAGAAAGAATTGGCTCAAATAAAAAACGTCTATTTATCTAATGGTTTATTTTTAGCTACTAAAAGTGCTTTTCTGTAATTCCTGACTGAGACCCCTTATTCCTGTTTCTCCCAGGGTTCTCTAGAATTCTAATTTTTAACCCTTCCTGTGTTTCTCTGATGGGCAGGTTATATTTCCTATATTTAAATGGGGTAATGCATGAAATACACTAAGGATAATGCATAGACTGAGGTAAGCTAACCTTACAGGAAGGTATGTTATCAATTATCATTACCATCCATTTTGCAGTGTTTTACTTCCTTTCTGGAAGAGCCTCATTCACCAGATTTTCCCTACCATTTCTCTCAAAATGACAGAACTCGCTCCTCTAATTCTCTTCAAGCTCCTCTAAGAGCTTCATGTGGATGATTCCTCAGAATCCAATCAGGCCCTACTGAAGGGCTTGTCTTCAACATCAACACTAGTTGCCTCATTCCGGGTACCTGCTCCTCTCTCTGATGACTGCCCCATGTTCCGTATTCTCAACCTGGAATAACAATTGAATGTCTTTATTCGAATGCCTCTTATAGTTCCTGACCTTGAATCACAATGAAATCCTAACCTAGCACTTGATGCCCAGATTTTATCAACTACTCCATTTGTTCTGGGGAATTGCAGCTTTGCAAGTAGCAGAGAATCAAATAGAGTCCAAAAGCATGACACAGAATCCATGGTTTCAGACATGCCTTATACTGATTTCTGTGTCTTCTATTTGTCACAAGACCTCACACTTCCTGAGAGAAAAACACCCCATGCCGACTTATGATTATTGTTTCAAGCCAGGTATCAGCTGGTATATAAAAAATAGAAACTATCTGTTCTTTAGATCCTTATTTTGTTTCTTCAGTGAGAGCTCTTCTTGGAGAGTTTACTTAAGGCTTACATTCATACGGTGACAGTTAAAATGCACTGTGGCAGTTTAAGAGACCAGTAAATGGACGCAACTCACATGTTCTGACAACTCCTTCATGTTCACTTGGATAAGATCAGAAATGTGGGATATACAAAATGTGAGATATATAACAGGAATACCTAAAGGTGAAGAACATAAGACCAAAGATTCTTTTTAGTTGGGAGGGGATGAAGTCAAGGACAGTGATGGAAGATGGAAAGGCTAGATTTGAGGATGTGGGGAGGGACCAAGGGAGAGAGAGAAAGAGAGAGGGACTGAGAGCATATATCCTGTTGAAAGAGGGGGAAAAACCAGGACAGGAGCTGAAATCTTTAAATATTTCATTAAAGGTTCACCTGAAAGTATTGTGTGTGTGTGTGTGTGTGCGTGCGTGCACATGTGCTTATATGTGAGTTTATCCTTGGATGTCAAATGCAAAATTTAAAGTAGATTTAGTATCCTAACTCAGTAAGAGAGGAAAGGTATGGCATAAAGGAAAGGTTACAAGTGGCTGTAGGAGTTAGTGAGTTTAATTTGAGTTTCATGGTTATGCATGTTGTTATTTGTAGTCTTTTCAGGAAACAGATGTGCTGAATTTCGCACACAGAGCTTCTTGCAGACTGTGGCATTTTCTGTTTGCATCTCTCCCTCCACCTTGCTTTTGAATTGTGTTTACACAAAGTAGCCTTTCATTTCTGTCGAAAGCAACACATTCTCTGCCTCAGCCATATTTTGCAAAATAGAAGCTAGAAAGAGGGGTGGAGGGATTTTGGGCTGACCTTGAAAGCCTGGCAGCACATTTCCTCCCTGACTCAGCCAGCCCGCTGCCTGCAGGAAGACAAGCAGGGAAGAGGAACTCAGTGACATATTTCGTCATGTAATGTTATCATTCTGCTTTCCAGAGGAGTGTGGGATTTTGGATGAGAGGTCAAAGCACAAGTTTAAGAAGACAAAATTCTGCTTTACACATTTCTCAGTATCAAGTGTTTGATCTCAGTGGTCAAATTTTTGGAAATGAAGTAAAGGAAATGTGTATCTCATGAGAGCATTCATGATGACATGCTACACTCTGGGAAAATTTTATTCCCTTTCACATTTATTTAATCCTCAGAATAATCTCACAGGGCTTGCAGAGAAGAAAAAGTGAGACTCATAGAGGTTAGATAATGTCTCTCAGTCCCAGAAGGAATTATAAAACCAGTTTGGCCTGAGCCCCAAACTCTATATTCTACTTTCAAATTTTCTTCTTAAAGAAGGCCTCAAAATATGGGGACAATAAAAAGAGAAAAAAATTGTACCTGCTCAGAATATTTGTTACTTATTATTTGGAAGAGGTCTTGGAGTAAGATGTCCAGGTTTGAAAAATAATATTTGTTGTTTTTTGAGTGAATTATACATTATTTATCCAAAATAGAAATTTTGGAACATACAGAAAACCATATAGAAGAGAATAAAAATCATTAGTGAGCACACCATATTAGAGTTTATGTTAATTGCTGTAATAAAGCGACCGTAAAAGGGAGCGAATTACAGATTATAAAAATTAATTTCTGTCTCATATAAGAATTTTGAGAAGGGTAGTCATTTTCAGTGTGGTTTCCAAGTTTACTCTAGATATCCTGCCTCAGCCATCAGCAAGAGAGGAAAGAACATTGGTGCAGGAATTTATGGTTAAACATTATTTCTACTCACATCCTATGTTAAAGAACTAAGTCAATATGGCCCCTTCTAAATGTAGGCAAGTATACTCCCTGGATAACCTGTTCTTCCCCTAATGCTAAGGAGGAAAGGTAGAGTGGATTTCAGAGGAAAACTGTCTCTATCCAAAATAACTGTTATTATATTTTAATTTATATCTCTACAGAATCTTAATATGAATACCTATAACCGCACGACTTAAAAACAAAACATGAATCATATTAAACTCACTGTTTTGTAACATGCTCTCCTTCATTAAGCAACTACATTGATGAGATTGTCTTCTGTCGTTAAGTATTCTGGTATTATATCACTGCAATAAGGCACAGATACTTCATCATCTGGTCCTGCCATATGTTATTCATCCAATCCCCCATGGTTGTTTCTAGTATTTCACTAATATAAAAGTGAGATGGAAGTATTTATATATATATATATTTCTTTCTAGGCATCTCAGGACAAGTCAATAGATAAGAAATTCTTAATGCATACTGTAGAAGGGTTGTAGTAATTCACTGTCCCATCAACAATGAATGAGAGTAAGGACATTTGGGACTTAATGATACAAGAATCAACTGCTCTTGACCTCCTTTGCATAATACGTCCATTACTCTTGAAATGTACTAGACTAGGTGTCTCCCTATAGACATTTGATTGTCATTCAAAAATAGTTACTTCCTCTTCTGCCACATCCATGGAAAGAATATATTTCGCCACCTTTTGGGTTTCGGCTTGGCCATATGATCTTCTTTGGCCAATGAGATTCAGTCAATTTCATAAGCAGGAGCTTGAAATGTTATTGCCTCATTGTGAGCCCTCTTACTTTTTATGATTACCATGAATAATGCTGCCCTGGGTAACCCTCCATGGAAGGAAAATGAGACATGTAGGCAGACTGAGCCCAGTGGACTGCTTAGAGCTTAATGTTATATGCCACCAACATTTAGAGGTTGCTTATTATGTAGCAATAGCTGACTGATACAGTGCCCACTGACAACACCTGTGATAAAGGAAAACCTACCAGTTGTGGAACATACAAAGTGTCTGAGGCAGGCCTGCTGTATCCCTGGCTCTTTGCACCATTTTTTTTTGAATCTCTCTGGGTAAGTGATTGTCCTTTAATTTCCAGGTGTCAGCAGGTGAGTGAGCTAAAGTTGTCATCCCAGTTGTGCCATTTCAGTTTTAAATGTTTTTACATTCTTACTTTCTCACTGTTCTAAACCTCAGTCCCAGTCCAGCACAAGAGGCTAATAGAATGTGGAACATGCTTGGCTTCTAAAATGTCAAATTATAATGAGAAAAGGAAAACAATTATTAACAGAACCAGACACAGACACCCATGGGGTGCATCCTTTTACCCCACGTCTTGTAAATGCAGTACAGTGGTGTCATCAGCAAAGCCTAAACCCCAGAAACGTGACTGCAAGTTCTGTTCTCTATAGAGATATTTAAAGCAAAACTCATTTAAAAGTAGCTAAAGGAGCCTCTTATTTTATTATACCTCTGAGACAAGAGTAGATCATTCGATTATGTGAATCTAGATCACACACGCTATCCGTGTGGGACTCATGCTGGGAGATTCAATGGAGAAGAAAGGAATGCAGTCGCCCTACTTCCTCACGAAGGAGCTCTTGTCTGCAGCAGAACTAGAGACTGTAATCAGGCTCCATTTTTCTTGACAATGATATCAAGACCTTCTGATTAATGACTGGGGAAACTGACCAATGACTTTCTTAGTCATTAGAATAGGAGTGTTTGCAGGTTGTCTAACAAAGTGTTTGCTAGTTGTCTATGTAAAACCTACCTTTTTGTGAATATAAAGCAGTCATTACCAGACTTGTCACCTACTGTCAACCATCGGATCACCTGGGGAACCTTAAGTAAGTAAGGGCTCCTAGGCCCCTCCTTTGGGGATTCTGATGGCTACAGAGTAGATCCAGAAACTCTGTATTCTTGTTAATAAGTCTCTCAAGTGATTTTGATAATCATCTTGACTAGGGAATCAGTACTTTAGAGATGTTTCTGGGGAATACTGTAACTCTTGATACATTTAATTCTCACATTATTTAAGTCATCTCCTTCAACTTCTAGTCATGACAGTGACAATGATTCTGATTTCTTAGACTGCAGGAATAATGGGAAACTGAGGCTATAAACTCTGACATTCCAGGACTCGGCAGGATTCCAGTTTCTTGGGTCCAGTGAGTCTCACGGTTTATGTCTTTCAAACATATGTGCATGGTCAGGAAGGAGGTAACTCCCTGGTCCCACCATTCCCAGAAGGCCCCAGGGAGGCTTCCATGCCGCCAGCTGCCGGGCGCCGCTCATGTCCCTGGGCGCTGTCTCTGACAGCGTTGAAGGGCCTCTTCACTGCAGCTGGTGGTGTTTGCTGCTCCTGTTCCCTATTCCTAGGCTGCTAGCTGGGTCACCGTATTTTGCTTTCTGAAGGTTGCCTTGCTCTTTTTCCGATTATAATTACTCCTGTTGAGGGACCCGGCTCAGCACCCCAAAACTGTGGGGGGAATTCATCCTTGATTTCTATGCTTCCTTTTTTCCCATAACTTCATGGTCCATTATGGGTTAGGGTCTGGCCCAACAAGCTTCCCTTGAAATAGGATACATTCCCCTTCTTAAAGATGACTGGTTCTTAACACAGGGAACTGAGCTCTAAGCTAGTTTAGTGTATCAGTCATAAGCACACCCAGGAACATTGCCCTTATTTACTAAGACCCCTGGCAACCTACACTGAGTATGTGTATAGATCCTTGGGCTTCCTGTGGAGAACCTCACACACACACTTGCACTCATGCATGCACATGCACGGATAAGAAGGTGAAGAGTGGGGGTTGATGGCAGAGAGGAAATAAGTAAAATAAAAATAGATACCAGTATTACCTGGCCTGTTCAGTATGGAATCTATGATTACTAGGCAACACGTACCTGCAAACAGGTGCTGTTTAAATCAAGGAAGAAATATGTTCTCAAGAAATTTACCAAATTTGGCATAATTAACACATCTGAAATAACATGAAGTCATACAAGGAAGAATATAATAAAATGCTAAAGTGTTTGGAAAATACTATAATAAAGCATTTTAGGATTCTATGGCATTATCTTCCTTCTGTCCATTTTCTTATATCATCAAAAAGTAAAGCAAAACAAAGCATCACCACAGAAAACTGAAAATTTGCTTGGCTGGATATGTCACTTTACTAAAATGCCATCCCTCACTCTTCTTTCTTTTTCTTGTTCTTTTTTGTTTTAACCTAGCAGCTAAGCATAACAAATGTAGAAGAACTAAATGAGAAAGTGGGAAAACTGCCTCCTTATTTTAGAGCTTGACAAGATGTGTTAGCTTTTACATTTTGAGCTCTGTAGGATGTCAGGCACTTCAGAGCAGGGGTGGCATCTATCTTTATGGTGCTACTTGCATGGCACCCTATTTGGATGAAATCATCCTTTGTTTCATTTATTATTTTTAAATAGAGTTTGTCAAGGTCCCAAAAGTTCCTTCTAAAGAGGCAATATGTCCTCTAGTCTCATTTGCAAATCTGGGCACCCCACTGTAGAGCAATGTGCTGCTTGCTGACTGCAGAGCGGCCTCCTGTGTGAGCCTGTGTGCATGCATTCAGGCTTCCAGCAGCTGGCAGCTCACCCCTGCCTTTTCCTCAGACCCCGCAGAGACACAACAGTGGAGTGCACATTCCCTGTGGCCCCATGCCACTTGTCATTACCCTCAAATGCTCTGAAATCCCATTTTTGTGAAGCAGTGGCTGTCTTTGTTGCCCAGGGGATCACCTGGGGAAGCTTCAAAGAACGTCAAATTCTGGAGCCCACCCCAGAGATTCTAATGTAATGGGTCTCAGTTCAGTATGTTCTGGGCAACAGCCTTTAAAGGATCCCTGGGAAATTCTCATATACTGCCAAGACTGAGTGGCATGAGGAGGTGTGGGGTTGAGATTGTCTGTACTGAGTGAGTTAAAATGTGAGTGATGCTAAAACAGGGTAAGTTAAAAAAACTCATGAGCCAGAATGTGCACATTCAAATCAGCATTTCTCTTTTGGAAATGTCTTTAGGGACTGCTTCACATTCTCTTAAACCTCTAACAGGATCCCTGTGCTGATTGAGAGGAGCAGTAACTATCAGCGAGCTTTGGTCAAGTTCACAATCAGACCTGGTATTGCTGTAACAGCCCAATAATTCATGTAAGTTAATGAGAATCTATATGTCCTACATGTGTGCAAGTTTCTGAAATGAAAGTTTTAAGGAAAAAGAGAATCCTATATGTGAAATATGTGTAACAGGAATACATGATGATAATTACCATCTATCAAGTGAATGCTATGTACCAGCAGTGAGTCAGCCCCTAATGTACACCCTGAGGCTCAGAGGAGTAGGGAAGGATTTGGAAAAAGAAGAGTCCACACAATTCTTATCTCATCCAGGCAGTGGTCGGAAATCGTACTCACAAGGGACTAACAGATGAGAAGACACTATAAATAAAGGAGGCCCATAGATGAAATCAGCAAAGGTCACACGTGCACAGTGCTGGCTGTATATTCAGTCCTCATTCTCATACTAGACAGTCTTCACACAAGTGAGCTGCAGTAGATATTACGGGCCCCCATTTGAGTGGGAGAGCATGCCATCTCCTGGGACTTCAAGTGATGAGGTTCTGTTTTTGTCTTTTCAGAATAAGACATTGAACAAACTTTCTGATTCAATAGTCAGAACACCTGGTGCAATCTGGAGTCTACTTTTCAAATCCTTGTACTTATGAATATTTAGATTTTTTTCTTATCCACATAGCTCTCCCTGAGAATCTTGAGTGCCCACTTGTCCAGATTCTCCAGTAGGTACTGTTGGCAATAATATTTTAAAAAATATTATTGCTATGCATGAAAAACAGCATGGTATTGCATACCAGGTGGGAACCATGGATTACCAGGCCCCCCCATGTTGGAAGAATCATCTTTCATCTGAAAGTGTTTTCCCACCTCCTCAATTTCCCCTCATGCTTTTTCTTCCTGCTGGAAAAGGGGTTGGATTAGGGCTTGTAGCACTATTCTGTATTCCATTTGTTGCTTTCTGTTCTTGTCATCCCTGCTTTTCCATATGCCTTTATCAAGGACTGGGGATGTACATGGGAGAACTAAATAAGGTGATTTTCAGAGTCCTGGGAGGGACAGTCTGCCAGGCACACATTGCTACCAGCCTGTCTGCCGTGGGTGTCTATGTTACACCATTAGCTAGTATTCTTTATGGGTTTGCTTGTGATTTAACTTATCAGGTAATCTAAAACTTTTAAATGGGGAAACGGGAGTGCTGAGGGGGAGAAAGCAATGAAGAGGGATGGTTGATAAATCAGATGTTGCCCTTAGAAAAGGTATAATAGAACAACCCAAGAAGACTGAGACTCTAAGATAGGAGACAAGGAGCCAGGAAGGGGAAAGAGGAAGACAGTAAGCATCAACTCCTGGGAGTGTACTGAGTCCTCACATATGCACTGCCCTTCCTCCTTGGAGAAGCGTCTCTTTCTCAACCCACCATTGACTATTGTCATGCAGTGCTTGTTGCTGGATCCCCTTCTCACCTCCTCTAAATGCCTTCCCAAGGTGATCTCTTCCACACCCGTGGCTTCTGTTCATTACTTGATGCTCTCAGAACTAAATTGCAGTTCAGATGCTTGTTCCTGAACATCTCCTCTTGGATGTCCCCCAAGAGATATTTTGCGCTTAGAGATTGTGCTGTAAAGCACATGGTTCCAGAAATTATAAAATGTGTTCATAAATTTGTTAGTCTAACAAATGCTTGTGTTAACAGTTTACAATAGCCTACTTATCAGTGTGCACTGAAAATTGAAGTTCCTAATGGTTTTAAGTTCTAATTAAAGCTACTTCAAATAATAAAGAAAACATTTCTGCATGCTAAAAAATGTGTCTTTTGATAAAAGAAGGTAACTTTGTTCTAAAGTACAGACGTTTATTTAAAGAGGGAGAACTCTAAATGTGAAAGGAAGGTTGTAGAAAGCTTGTGGAAGAATTTAATATGGTCATGCTATGTGAAATTAAAGCAAATGAATTTTAATATCAACTACACAGCAAAACTAGAATTTTTTTCTGTTTGTTAAAAAGACAAGGGTTTATTAGTCTACCATTAATGTTAAAAGATGGCAAAGGATTTTCTAACTGTTTCATCAAAGCAATTTCTCATGCCTGAAGTGTCAGTGAGCTGTCTGAGCACTGTGTAACCTTCTGTATTTGCCTTTAAACTTCTTATTGTCATTCTTTTTACAAAGATGATTATTTTTTCATAGTGACCTATGATTCTATTTAGGCAAGTGCCTTAGAAACTTTCTTCTGATGGCTTCCTAAAGTCAAACTCAAAAAAGGGTGCTTTTGCCTCTAGTTCACTCTGATATTTTCTAGAGGCCCCTGGAACGTTGTCAGAGAAGTTTTTTCTCCTCATCAGGGAAAACATTTGGCTAAATTGGCTTATTTATTTGACATATAATTACCTGCTTAATTACCTGGAAAGCACTGTCAAAGGGAATGATGCTGGATTATTCTCTAAGCCCATACACAAAAGTAAACTCGAAATGGATCAAAGACCTGAATGTAAGTCATGAAACCATAAAACTCTTAGAAGACAACATAGGCAAAAATCTCCTGAATATAAGCATGAGCAACTTCTTCCTGAATGCATCTCCTTGAGCAAGGGAAACAAAAGCAAAAATGAACACATGGGACGACATCAAACTAAAAAGTTTCTGTACAGCAAAGGACATCATCAACAGAACAAAAAGGCATCCTACAGTATGGGAGAATATATTTGTAAATGACATATCCGAAAAGGGGTTAACATCCAAAATATATAAAGAACTCACACACCTCAACCCCCAAAAAGCAAATAACCTGATTAAAAAATGGGCAGAGGATATGAAGAGACAGTTCTCCAAAGAAGAAATTCAGATGGCCAACAGACACATGAAAAGTTGCTCCACATTGCTTATCATCAGAGAAATGCAAATTAAGACCACAATGAGATATCACCTCACACCAGTAAGGATTGTCACCATCCAAAAGACTAAGAACAACAAATGCTGGTGAGGATGCAGAGAAAGGGAACCCTCCTACACTGCTGGTGGGAATGTAAGCTAGTTCAACCATTGTGGAAAGCAATATGGAGGTTCCTCAAAAAACTAAAAATAGAAATACCATTTGACCCAGGAATTCCACTCCTTGGAATTTACCCAGAGAAAACAACTTCTCAGATTCAAAAAGACATATTCACTCCTATGTTTATTGCAGCACTATTTACAATAGCCAAGATATAGAAGCAACCTAAGTGTCCATCAGTAGATGAATGGATAAAGAAGAGGTGGTACATATACACAATGGAATACTATTCAGCCATAAGAAAGAAACAAACCCTACCCTTTGCAACAACATGGATGGAGCTGGAGGATATTATGCTCAGTGAAGTAAGACAGGTGGAGAAAGACAAGTGCCAAATGATTTCCCTCATTTGTGGAGTATAACAATGCAGCAAAATAGAAGGAAAAAAATAGCAGCAGACTCACAGACTTCAAGAAGGGACCAGTAGTTACCCAAGGGGAGGGGTGTGGGAAGGTGGGTGGGGAGGGAGGGAGAAGGGTATTGAGGGCTATTATGTTTAGTACACATGGTATGAGGAGTCACGGGGAAAACAGTGTAGCACAGAGAAGGCAAACAGTGAATCTGTGGCATCTTACTACACTGATGGACTGTGACTGCATTGGGGTATGGGTGTGGACTTGATAATATGGGTAAAAGTAGTCACCATATTGTTTTTTCATGTGAAACCTTCATAAGAATGTATATCGATAATACCTTAATAAAAAAAAAACAAAGGGAATGATGCTAAACTTTGTTACTGAATGTTTTATGTTACAGAAATATCCAAATTTCCTTGTGTCAATTGTCTCATAGTAAGCTCTCATTAGTTCTTTAAGCTTATCAGCAATTCATTGTTGAGGCTGTCACAATTCTATTTTTCATATGATGCTAATAGGTAATATGGAAAGAAAAAGAGTGAGTGAAACACCTTACCAGGTGAGAGCTGTATCACATTTTCTAACTTGTTATAAGTTATATACACACACACACACATACACACACATATATAAGCATCCTTGTTTTATTGTCATTTTCTTTACTGTGCTTTGCAGATACTGTGTTTTTACAAATTGTATGGCAACCCTTCTTAGAGCAAGTCTATTGGCACAATTTTTCCAACAGCATTTGTTCACTTTGTGTCTCTGTGTCACATTTTGATAATTCTTGCAATATTTCAAACTCTTCCATTATATATTTGTTATGGTGATCTGTAACCAATGATCTTTGATGTCACTATTTGGGGTGTGTGGGGAAGTTGGGGTTCCTATGGCCAGGATCCTCACTGAACTTAAACCACCTGATGATGTAACTGGCCTGTTGCTAGGCTACTGCTTCCACACCTTTAGGCAATAAGCTATTATTGCTCTATATAGAGAGTTCGGCCCAGTGCTCTGGGGGGAGGCACAGACGCTAGTGCTCAACCTACCGCTGGGAGAACAAGCCAGGTAATAAACTTTTTCACCGCAAAGAACATTTTGCTGTCAATTTCTTTGTTCACACTGAATCCATAGCGAACTTGCCCAGGGCTGAAACCCATTGGCAAGACAGGGTGCTTGCCACAATTATTTTGGGGTGCCACAAACCATACCCACAGAAGACAGAAAATTTAATAGATAAACATTGTGTGTGTTCAGACTGCTTCACTAATGACTGGTCCCCCATCTCTCTCCATGTCCATCAGCCTTCCTATTTCTTGAGACATAACAATACTGAAAGCAGGCCAACAAATAACTCTATAATGGCCTCTAAGTGTTCAAGTGAAAGGAGAGACACATCTCTCTATCTATTTTACAAAGCTCTTTTTATTTATCAGTTACTTTTCTGGCAGTGATAGAAAAAGTAGAAAAGGTAATAAAAGAGCACCTTCCGGGAACTTAGGCAAGACCTGCACTTTAAATCAAAAGCTAGAAATGGTTAAGCTTCATGAAGAAGGTTAAAGATGAGACAGCTGAAGGCTGAGCCTCTTGCATCAGTTAGCCAAGTCGTGAATGCAAAGGAAAACTTGAAGGGTATTAAAAGTGCTATTCCGACGAACACATGAATAACCAAAAAGCAAAAGTGCCTCATTTAAGAGGCAGTGATCAAATCTGTAATTTGATTATGATGTGTCTTAATGAAGTTTTCTTCCTGTTTATTGTTTCAGTTTACCAGGCCACCTGAAGTTGTCTCACCGCTCACTGAATGCCTGCTACTTTGTTTTCTGGTCATATTTTCTGTCTGTCTTTCTCTCTTTGGGTTACCATATATTATTGTATCTGTAGGTTTCCCAGTTTTTTCTTCTGTAAGGTAAAATCTGATGTTAATCCAACTTTTCATTTGTATTCATGTGCATTTTTCATTTCAGACACTATAGTTTTGATTTTTAGAAGTTCAATTTGGCTCTTTTATATCTTTCATATCTCAAATTGACTTGCTCAGTCTTTCTTTAGCTTGAATATGTAGTACAGTTTTTTTTTGTATATTTCTAGGAATTTATCCATTTCTTCTAGGTTATCCAATTTGTTAGCTGTAGTACAGTTTTAATAGGTGTTTTAATGCCCTTGTATGCTAATTGTATTGTCATTTTTAGTTGGTATCAATTTATTAGTATTTATTCTCATTTTGAGTTGTATTTTTCTGCTTCATGGCTAGTAACCTTTTATTTGATGCTGGACATTATGAATTTTAACCTATTAGATTTTGGATACTTTCTGTTCTTATAAATATTCTCGTTCTAGTTCTGAGATACAGTTAATTTTCCCTGAAATAATTTGATCTTTTCTGGTAATGATTTTAAACTTTGGGTTAGGTAAGACAGAACACAGTTAAGCTAGGGCTAATTTTCCTCTACTACTGAAGCAGAATCTTTTTTGCTTACTTTGTCTGTGGTGGTTCATCTTATGTGTCAACTTGGCTAGGCTAAGGGAAACCCAGGTAGCTAGTAACATTATTTCCGGGTGTGTCTGTGAGGGTGTGTCTGAAAGACATTAGCATTTGCATTGGTAGACTGAGTAAAAATCACCACCACCAGCATCAGCAGTGTGGATGGCTGGGCCATATCCAGTCCGTTGAAGGCCTGAATAGAACCAAAAGGTGGAAGAAGGGCAAATCTGTTCTTGTTGTTTAAACAGAGATACCCACCTTTTGTTACCTTTGGACAGCAATGTTCTTGGTTCTTGGGCCTTCAGACTTAAACCAGGATTTATACCATTGGTCCCTGATTCTCCAGCCTTTAGACTTGGACTGAATTAGACCACTGGCTTTCTTGGTTTTCCAGCTTGCAGACTGCAGATTGTGGGACTACATAGTCTCCACAGTTGTGTGAGCCAGTTCCTGAAATGAATCATTTTGGATGTTTTATTCCAAGCTGCAGTAAAATGAGTCATAAGAAATGCATATTTGGTCATTCACATGACCAAGTGTGTATTTTCCAGGGGTATTTGGGCAGGGCCTGGAGGCTGAATCGGCCGGTGGCCAACAGCTTAGTCAATCATGACTATGCAGTGAAGCCCTCACCAAAGCCCCTGGGAAGAGCTCATCTCCTCCTGCTCTCTTGGTTCCTGCTTCTCAGTTGGTGAGACAGCGTCTATGCCTGGGGAGCCAGAATGCCCCCACGTGCCACCAAGCCAGGGCCCAAGTTCCACAAGGATAGAAGCTCCTATATTTGGGACCTTGCCCTATGTCTCTTCATCTGGCTGTTATTGTAGCCTGGTATCCTTTATTCAACTGGTAAACATGTTTTCCTGAGAGTTCTGTGAGCCACTCTAGCCAATTAATCATACCTAAGGGGGAGGTCATGGAAACCTCCAATCCGTAGCTGGTTGGTCAGAAGCACAGGGAACTGCCTGGAGCTTGCAATTGTCTTCTGGAGTAGGGGGTGGATGTCAGCCTGGTAGGAGAGGAGCCCTTAACCTGGGGTATCTGGTGTTGTGTCTGGGCAGATAGAGTCAGAATTGAACTGAGTCCTTGGACACCCTGCTGGTGTTTAAGAACTTCTTGGTGTTATGTGTGGAAGACCCTCCCACACATTTATACACATTGGAATCAGGTCCGGGAACCTGAATGGAGTTATATTACTATTACTGCTGTGTATAATACTATTATTGTTGTATATATATGTATGAAAAGAACAACATGTAACACCAGCCATAGAGAATCTCTTCTTACAAATCAACTGATAAGTACTCAGTTGAAGACTCAGGCAGATTCTTTGTAGATGTCTGGACTCTGTGTGTAGCTCTCTTTTCTCCAGTGTGGAGAGGTTTAGCTTCTTCTGTTTCCCTAAGGTCCCAGTTCTGTCTTTTCAACTCAGATAGCTTGCTGGAATCTTCTTAGTTTCCCACTCCGTGTAGTGTTGCATATGAATTCTCTCTGGGCAGTAAATAATCACAGGGCTCACTTTGGTTTCCTGACTCCCAGAGATCATTATCCTTTGTTTCTTGATGTCCAGTATCTTGAAACCTGTCTTTTCATATATTTTGTCCAGTTTTTAAATTATTTCTTATGGTCAGGTAAGACTAGTTTCTGTTTCTCCGTTTTGGTTGATGGTGAGAGTCTTGTCAAACAATTTTATTTGAGAAAACATTTACAAACATTGCCTTTCCAAACTCAGTTTGATTACAGATAAGTGATTTTTCCTCCCTACATTCTAATAATTATGAGTAGCACAAAAATATACTTAGTAATTAATGTTATACAGGGCTTCTCCCAAGTCATTTAAAATCTATTTCACTTAGTCTAACTGTGCCCCAACAAAGAGTAAATGTTCTACAGTAAGCAGTTCTTCCCAGGAAACTGCTTCTCAAGGATTCATAGGCTCATAGAATTTATTACTGGAAGTTTCATTTGAGTTTATTTTTGGCCACTCTTATCTTTTGATGAAGATACTGAGGCTCAGACTACAGAGATTCTTGGACACAAAGCAGCAGTGGCAGACATTTGGCCAAAGTAAATGACAGACATACCTGTACCAGCAGGCCGCCAGCTTGTCATTGTGTTTTGTTAATATTTAATTTTTAATTATGTTATGTTAATATTTAATTTAGGTGGTTGTGTTGCAGGATATATTTTCAATAGAAACAATACAATGAATTGGGTCTATGTTGTTGACACTGTATATGGACACAGCCAGGTACATTTTAGGTTAATAGGGTTTGGAAAATGATATCTGAAGCAGTCACTGGTGTTACTAGAAGAAAATGTATTAGAGTTCTAAGTCAGAATGCAAAGAAATCATCTTCCCATCTTGGTTTCAATAGGATTCTGACTGCAGCCTGAGTTGGACAGAGCTCCAAACAACACTTCTTTTCATCACAGCAAATTGTTAACTTGCTTTATTTCTTCATCGACATTAAAAACTTTCTCTTGAATGAAAAGCAAAGGACATTTCTCTGGGAAGGCATAGGGTGTTTGGATTTAGGCTCATTTCATTCTTCTCAGATAGATTTATCTACATTTCTATTTGGTGTGTAGTGCTTGTAGCTGGAGACTTGCTGTATCTGTCAGGCTGAATTACCCTTAGGCTCCCTGGCTTGTATTTTCTTTCCACTTAGTTCTATATCAGGTGTTACAGGGAATAGAAATGAAGAAAACAAAATATTCCCATCAAGCAATTATAATTCTAGGAACTTATTCTAATGAGATTATTAGAAACATATGAAAAGGCATTTGTACAGAGTGGTTTCAGCATTATTTATAACAAAAGTTAGACACATTTAAGTGCCTATCAATGGGAGACTGGCTAAATAAATTGCATATCCTTACAATTGCAAACTTTATAAGTGATAATATTTTATATTTATCAGTACGAAAAGATATCCATAAAGAATTATTAAATGAAAAGAAGGTTAAAAATATCTTTTAATTGTGAACTAATTTACTTAAAATATATGCAGGTGTGTATGCACGTGTATATGTATATGTGTCAGTGTGTGTGTGTGTGTGTGTGTGTTGTAGAGTGAATTATCTATAAGCTTATTAATAAAAATGTTTGTATGATTACTTCTCTGGTTGATGGGAATTTGTAAATTTACTTCTTCATACTTAATTTTATTTATAAATTTTACTACAAATTGCACAATAAGACTTTTCTTTTTTTTTTTAATTAAGGAAATCTGTGTCCCATGAGAATTCAGTTTCAAGTCAAAAGCAATCAACAAAGAATATAAGACAATGCAGTATATAAATAAGTACCAAAATATATTTTACCAGACATGGGGCAATATGAGTTGAAAAAAGGGGAAATATATGCAACTTTTAGAGAGGAAATAAGACTGGACTTGGGCTTTGGGAAAAAACATAGACATTGTCTAGGGAGAGAGAAAGGAGAGCACTTCAGCCACTGCGGGAAATATAAGTTAGAAAGGAAGGACTGATTGGTGAGCAATGGTGGAAGATGAAATTGTGTAGAAAATTCAGAACCAAAGTATTCTCTAAAATCTGCATCAATGACAGCATGTGCACATGATCGTCACATCCTTTTCCTGGTTATTTTAAAACAGAACTTCAATGCTATTGTGCTTTTCTTGTCAAAATATTCAGCAAGTCCCTCATAATTCCCATTTTTTATCTTTCTTGTCTTAGTCTGTTCAAGTGGCTAAAACAAAATATAATGGTTTTGGAAGCTGAGAAGTCTAAGCTCAAGATGCCAGTAGACTCAGTGTCTGGTTAGGTTGGCTTCCTGGTTCATAGACCGTTGTCTTCTGGCCATGTCTTCCATGAAGGAAGGGGTGACATGCGGACTCTTCTGTAAGGGCACTGATCCCATTTTCAGGGCTTAATCTTCATGACCTAACCATCTCCTAAGGTTTTCACCTCCTAATACCATCACATTGGGGATATAAATTTGGGAGCACACAAACATTCAGTCTGTAACACCCATCTGTCTCTTTAATCCTGTAGTTAGGGGGTCTTGTGACTCCTCCAATACTCATTCTACCTCTTATCCTCTGCCCTATTCTTTTTCTTATAATAGACCATAGCCTTTAAGAGCATGTGTTTGGAATCAAATCTGATTTGAATCTTGGTTTTATCACTTACTATCTGTAAATGTCAGGCAAGTCATATAGCTCTTCAAAACCTGCATTTTCTCATATGTAAAATGGAAGTAATAATAGCTAAAGCAGCTTTGGAGACAAGAGAGAAAAAGGTAAAGCATGTCAGCCATTTTCTCCTCTCCTTCCCTTTCTCCTCCTTTTTACTGTTGTTTTCAGTCTCTAACCATTCAACTAGGACATACCACAGAATTTTTGAAATCTGAAATCCGTACTTCACTGAGCTCATTACTATCATTTATTAAGTTATGTGTTGTGGCAACTAACAGCTAAGCTTCACATATCATGCTCTCCATGTTTTAACAAGGACCTTCTAGAAACACATTTCTTTAAGGTAGAACAGTGTCTTAAACAGTAAGAATGTTACGCCAATTGGAGAGAAACGTCTATAAGAATACTGAACACATATAGAACAAGTTCCCTCCCATTTCTGCATCTCAGATGCTAGAGGCTTTCACATATGTTGAATGATTTGATTAGCATATCCACCATCTGAAATGGATTCAATGGAAACCATTATTCCCATTTCATAGTTTAGAATCTAAGGCCCAAAGAGAATAGTGACTTGCATAAGATGATTTTAAAAATTATAAAACCTACAATTTATCGATCATCTACTATGTACCAGGTACTTTACATGGATATATCTTCAATCCCAATCCACATTTTATGGATAAGGCTGAGATTTAGAAAGTATCTCATACAAGGTTACGTAGGTGATGAAGCCAGGCTTCACACCATGTCTTATTCTAACTGCATTGCTTCTAGATTAATTTATTCAAGAAATATTATCTATTAGGCACTTTGATATATCATTGAACAAAAAAGATAAAAATGAAGCTTACATTTTAGTGCATATTAATAGCTAACATTTAAGATAGGGCTTTCAATGTGTCAGGAACTGTTCTAAGACTTACCATGTATTTACTCGTTTGATTCTCCCAACAATTCACTGCAATAGGTATTATTATTATCATAATTTTACATGTAAGGAAACAAAGAGCTGATGTTTTGGCCAAATCACAAAGCTAGTAAGTTCCAGAGTTAGGTTTAAAATAGTAGTCTCAAATCCTTCGCCAGTGCTTTCTGCTTTCTTCCATATCATATGCTAGTGTTTTTAGCCACAGTGATGGTACCTGGGCCAAAGACTGGGAATCCAGGCCACAGATTATTTTTATATGGCTGTGCCATGCTATACCTATAGTATCCTGTAGGCTCCTAAGCCTGCTGGTGCTTCCTGTGGGCTGAGAGTTCTCATACCTGTTTCAATTAACACCCTATAGGAAACTGAAGTGGAGTAAACTTAGGTCAGTTGTTCTCATACTTGCCTACACATGGAATCAGTTGAGGAGTTTTAAAAAATACTGAAGCTTGGGCTCTACCTCCAGAGATTTTTATTTAATTAGTCAAAGGTGTGACCTGGGCATCAGGATTTTAAAAATCTTAGATTACTCTAATGAACACCTAAGTTTGACAATATTGACCTAGATCAGCATTCTCAAAGTACGGTACATGGACCCCAGGAAGGTCTTTATACAGGATTCACAAAATGAAAAGTATTTTCATAGTAGTATGGAAATATTAGGGGTCTTGCCAAACAGTTGACATTTGTACTGATGGAACAAAATCAGTGGTGGTTAAAGGCATCAGTGCCAAAGCATGAATCAAGGAAGTGGCACTACATTTTATAGAGATGTATTTTTTCACTGGCGCATACTCAAATAAAGAAAACTAAATTTTACTAAAGAGTGCCCTCAGTGAAGCAGTTATAAAGTATTGATTTTATTGAACTTTGAGCATGTATAATTTTAATATTCTGGATGATATAAAATGGGATGTATGTATAAAGCATTTCTGCTACATATTGAAGTACAATGCTTGTCTTGAGAAAAAGCACTTGTGCAATTTGAGTTTGAGTTGCAAGCTAAACTAGAGTTTTCTCTTTTTTTTGGTGGAACAGAAATTTTTGCTTGAAAGAACATGAGAGCAAGAGTAATGCAAATCTGACATTTGAATCTACCATGTTGACTGATGGATCACCTTATCCCTCCTTTCCTTTGACACACAAGTATTCCTAGATAATCTTCAGCTTGGAACAATTAAAACTGTTCCCTGGGGAAAGACTCGTTGCTCTAAATTCCAGCCATAATACTCAGACTCATGTCAGCACTGCCTCCATTGTGCACCCAAATGGTCATCTTGCACATAGACCCTTCCTCTGTGCTTCCTCCTGCACATAGACCCTGTCTCCTTGCCTCTAACATTAGCATCCCTAAACACAAAGCAGCACAGAGATATATGCATCCTGCTCACCCCACCCCCGCACGGAAAGCTTCTGTGGGTAAGATCCCCGCAATAAACCTCGGTGGAATTAAGCTGGACTTGTCAGCTGCTTTCTTTGATCTTATAGTCTCTTCAGCCTTTGAGAGTGGGTTTTCCCCCAAGTGGAGCAGTATGCCAGGCAAGTTATGATTATTTGGACTTGGGTATTTGGCAGACATTTTCTCAAAAACGAACAAAGTAAGTCTTTCCCTTCATGGAAAACAACAGGTAATTTTGTTTGTTGCCAATTATAAAATTTCAGCTTTTATATGAAAATTAAAATTTTAGAAAACTTTCATCTGTCATTGTGAGCTTGGCTGCTTCTTCATACTTAGAGACTTTTCTGAAAGGATGAGCGGAGATGTTAAAAAAGTAATATTTTTGATTGTGGATAATTAAATATAAGATTTTATTTGGAAGATCATTTGAAAGATCAGCATAACTCAGTGAACCAACATTTTCCAAATGACCAATACGTGATGCTACAAAACTCATGCCTGCACAAAAGATTATTCACTGGGCAACATAAACCAATAGATATTAATGGAACAGAGTGTATGATAAGTCCAGTGATATATTTTCAGATTTCACACTGCAATTGACCTGTAAGAATCCACTGCTTTCTGAGTTTGAGTCTAGTCTGAAAAAAGACCTATCCATAGTTCTCTGAAAAGACCATTAAAAATATTACTCCATTTTCTAACTACATATTTGTGTAAGACATTTTTTTCTTCATCTCTTTCAATTAAAACAATTTATCCTAAGAAATTGGATGTGATGCATGTTTGAGAATCCAGGTGTCTTCTTTTAAGTCAGATATTAAAAAGATTTGCAAAAATGTAACATAAATCACTTTTCTCAATATTTTTTTTGTTTGGGATAATTTAGACATTTTTTATAAAAATGTTAGCATGCAGTGGATTTAGTTATTATTTTAAGTGAATAAATATTTTTAAATGACCAGGTAGCTGTAACCCACAGAAGCAGACATTCTTTGGGGTCCTCAATAATTTTTAAGACCATAAAGGTGCCATGCCAGAGACCTCAACGTCTGTAAATTGCTGACCTAAATAATGCTGTGCTTCTTGACTCTTAATTTTCCTCTTCCGGCTATGACTTGCACCCAGCATTGATCCTGGACTGCCTGCTCTATCAGCCCAGTCATCCGTACAATGGCCTGGTTGCAGTGACAGTCTCACACATTCCTTGCAGTACCATCACCTCTTACCTCCCCAGCTTTCTACCTGCCAGTTGCTAACATGTCTTTGCTTTTCTTCCTGACAGTGGTTGAACTGCCTCCTCTCACATCCTGTGGAGACTGTATTTGGGTGAAATGTCCCAGTGTGGCGGTTTGGTCACCCAGGCACAGGGTTCGTTCAGCTCTCTCCAACCCCAGAAGCCTGGGGTTCCCTAGAGGGGTGAATCAAAGTGAGCTCAAGAGCCTCACACTGCTTCTGGAAACACAGCTGCCTTTCCTCTCAGCCATGATTGCTAATGAGCGTCCTCCTGCCTGACTCCCTCGCATGTGGGAGTTTCCCATCTGAGGTGCATCATTCCTTCCTGAACAAATCCATCATATATGTATATGTACACCTTTATTATGGGCACGTCCCGAGCTGTGGGGTGAAAACCGAATTTTGCATTAGGTCTCTGCTAATTCCACTATATGACTGAAAAGAGAAAACCTTTCCTAATGCTGTGGGCTCCTTTATCTCTGACCTAGTGCTCCCTGCATTTCTGTTCTGGGCTAATGAATCCTGGAAGCACATATTTTATGACTTCCACCTTCGGAAGGCCCTGCTGGTGCACTGCCTTGAAGGGGACTGCACGTTCTTCTGGGTTTTGTTAGCTTTCTCCCCAAGCACCGCTGGTGGTAAGCGCTGGGAAAGGCAGCCCTGGAGCCTTCTTGGGGGCATTAGAGTCCTCAGTGAGGCTTTGTTTTCTGTTTTTTAATCCAAGGACTCCTTTCTCTGTTCTTCCTTTTAAACGTTCTACTTGCTATTTTAAACTAAAAACATAAACTCTTTCAGAAGAAAGATACTTACTATATGTGGCTCACAAATAAATGAATAAGTGTGCTACCCTTTGGCAAAATCTTTGGGGTCAGTAAATATAGTGGACTCTCTCTAGCTGCCGGGTCAGCTACTATATTCTGTGAGAATTGCAGCATATACCCTGACTTCCTATAACTGTGTGAAGTTCAGTGTTTACCAATTCTTTTGTGTTCCAAAACTCCCTGTGGCCTAACTGGAGGCAGCTTGTCTGAGTCAGCAGGTACAACTCTGTACAACGAAGTGAGAATCAGTCATAAGAGTATATTTTGGAAAAGCCCTTGAGAAGCTGTTTTTATGGCAGCACCCACGATCTCACGGCTCGCTTGCAGAGACTGACCTCCTTGGTGGGGTCACATCATTCTCTCTTGTAGTTCAGAAGCTAATTTCTCAGCATTTTTCTCTAGGTTATAAGATCTTCATATCAATTTTTATTTCAGTCCCATCTTTACTGCACAAGGTCTGTCATATCACAAATGGATTATACCGCCCCTTACTCCAATTCAAAACCCAACCTCCATGTCATCCTTGTGTCCACTGACTGCCAGTGCTCTCATGCTGACTCCAGGCCTCTTGAGGCAGGGCCTGCTGCTCTTGTCTCAGCTAGTGGTGCTCAGTCTTTGCCTTTACCTTCCCTTCTACCCGGTTAGACAGACGGGGACCAAATCCCTACATGTATTGTTTAGGGAATGCTAGCCACTGTAACAACAGACTCCAACTACAGTAACTTAAAATGAAATTATATTTCTCGCTCTCATAAGCCCTGTGCAATTCTCTACCACACAGTGATTCAAGGACCCAGGCTCCTGGCATCCTGTGACCCCCCCTTCCCCTTCAGGGTCTCAGCATTGTCTGGGGACAGCCAGTAAATGGTGAAAGACAGGGTGGAGAAGACATATTTGTTTCTTGACTGCCGTGGTCCTGAAGCGATATATCTACTTTGGCACACATTCCGTTGGTGAGTCATCTGTGTTTCAGCATGTGTCAAGGTTTACCCTTTTTAGGGCTGAAGAATATTCCTTTGCATGTATACACCACATTTTGTTCACCTATTCATCCATCAATGGACACTTGGTTTCCTTTCACCTTTTGGCTACAGTGATGAATGATGCTATGAACATGGGTGTATAAATACTTCTTGGGGTACTTGCTCTCAGTTCTTTGGGGGTATATACCCAGAAGTGGACTTGCTAGATAATAGAGTAATTGCATAAAAATTTTTGAGGAACTGCCATACTCTTTTCCACAGCAGCTACAGTTTTTACAATGAGGTAGCACAATTGTTTATGAACGGTTAGCTATCTCTGCAACTCTCATGTTTGGTAGTTCTGTGACTTTGTGGAACTCAGTTGACCTCCATGAGTCTTTTTCCTCAAAAAATACCTACATCACAGGGTTATTGAAGGGGTTAAATAAGATAGTGTGTGTAAAGCCCTTAGCATTGCAGCTGGTACATAATATGTGATTAATATGTAATTTTTTTCCTCCTCATCTCCTCATACACACAATATCACCATATCTTACTTTTCCTATATTCAATTTCCTTAGCTACTTAATTGGTAAAAGTTAGGTACTCATGGATGAATGGTTTATCCAGTCTAACCACACCAAATTTGGGACATGTGCTTTCAGGAGGAACATCTCAAGTGCTTGGAGATTGAGCGTTTCCATGACTGGCACATGAGGAAGATACTCTAACACAGTGAAGGCTTCAGCTCCACCCCTTTGATTTACTAGGAGATGCTATCCCTGCTTAATTAGTGCTGGATCTCTAGGGAAAACTAGTTAACAACTCAGTGACTAAATCATTCTTCTTAAGCTTCCCTCTTTACCATTTTAATTAGTATTTCTCCTCCTGCTTGAATACTTTTCAAATTCACATCTCTCTTTGTTTCTCATTATTTCAGACTGGCCATGCTGATTTATTTAATAAACTTAGACTAACACTTGATACCCACCCAAAATGCCAACTCAGTAGTCCATGGGAAATGTTGGAGTCAGACAAAATGTTGATGCTGTCAGACAAATCAGTCCTGGCCTGCCTTTACACTCTTCTTTCCCTCAATTTCACAATGGCCTGTGGGGGCTTCAAAAATTTTCTCTGCTGAAGCAGCCAGAGGCAAGGCCATTCTGTCTCCCAATCATCAATTGGTGTCAGGATTTTGATTCTGGCCCTGACACCCCCCATCATTAAGGAAGCAGTCACTAAGGACACTCATTTCCCATCCAGGCATTAGTTTCTTCACTTGCAAATTTAAAGAGGTAAATTACACTGGGAATTGAATTAGATTCTCTTGCAGGCTTCTCCAAACTCTAAAGAAACTATAAGTCTCTGCTTTCCTTGGCAATTTGAGGGGCTGTGTGATGTCTTCCACACCTTTTATCAAAGCTAAGGAGACATTTACCAGCAGGAAGACATTTTTCCTTGCACACAGATCTACTTGTGATCAAAATGTTTGAGGATTATTGTGTTCTTACATGGCAATACACAATCAAACACCAGATGCTCAGCATTCAAAACTAAAAACTAAAAAGGCAGCTGAATAATTTGATCTCTTCCATCTGATAAACTGATAACTAATAGGCTAACACAGAAACTTGACAATGGCTCAGCATGGGCTCCCCTCAGACAGGCTGTTCTGTAACCACACATAGAGCATTTCTGAAGCTGGCAAAACAGAAACAGCATTTGATTTGGGGAAGTCTGAGTGGTGGGGATGGGGAGACATGAGCTGTACCTCCCTACATACAAGACAGCAGGTTCTGAAGTACTAACAACAGAGCCCAAAGTACAAACACAAATGGAAATGGATGATTCCAGAGAGGCCAATGACACTGTCATATTTTCTCTAGTGCTTTTAAATGGAATTGTAAAATAAGATTGGAACTTTTTTAGCAGAAGGCAAAAAATGAAAATACTGCAGCAATGCCAATATATGTTTACAAAGAAAAGGAATGTTGTAAAATGATCTCCATCTATTTGGGAAAAGCATCAATTTCCTCTGCCATAGGAAATAATGTCATGGAAAAATGCATTTCCTATGGCCACAAAATGCCATATAAAAGAGCATTTTAATATTGATGTAATAGATTGTTAACATAACCATATTTCTTTGCATTTTTAGCAAATGAATGTTACTTGTTTAAGAAAATCTATGCTGTTTATTGCTAACCTCATCTTTCGGATTTTCTCAAGAGTTAGAAAAATGGGTGTCCTCTGATGTGGCCTAAACCACTCATGTGGAAAACCGACCCCTTCTGGTTTTCTTCCTCTCACTTCTTTCAGGTTTTCTCATCAGCAGGGATCCAGTACTCCCCAGGCACATCCAAGTTCCTCTATCAACAAGCAAAATGATTTCTTACATTCATTTATGCTGGAATTTTACTGACTTCATGCTTTCTACCTCCGGGAGCTCTGCATTTGAAAGGAGGAGGTTGTTTGTGGGTACAATGCCTAAACTTCAGAAATAGGTCTCAAATCATGGAATTCTGGGCACAATGGCACCTGGCTTGTTTAGAGAGATGATGAAGGACAGATGAAGTCTCGAGTCATAGCACTTGGCTGACTAGCATTCTGCCCACAATTCAGACATCTTCCAGTGTACACGTCACATTATCTTTTCTATTAACTTTATAGGAACTATGAGCTGGGTTTGAGGCTAAATTAGGCCAATATAAATCTCACTGATGGTTGCAGATTCATGCCCTAATAAATGAGATCTAGTATGATTTGTCTGGAGGTACGGCTTTGTGAGCTTCCTCCTTTAGCTTCCACTTTCCTTCTCATCAGCCTTGGCAGACGATTTTGCAGTCCGTTTCAACCACTCTAGGGAAGCTCTCTGCGCCGAGCAACCGCTGCCGTTAGAGCCTCTACACAGCAGCGACAGACTCCATGTCCCTCAGAGAGATGAGTGAGGGAAGTCTGAATCGGCGGATTTGAAAAATGACTGTTCTGATACACAAAACTGCAGTAATTCCACTCACACCAGGAGCCAGTGACAAAAATTAATGAGGAGCCACCTTTCAGCTTTTATTTCTATTTGCGTATGAAGGCACACTTGGAGTCACATGACAATTGTTTTTGAGATGAGGAGAAAAGGAGGATCAGGAGGACACCCTGTACATTTCAAGGGGAAAAGGAAATCCAGTTTGGGACGGGGAGGTCACCGGGTTTTTTTCTAGATGCATTACTTCTGAGGTCTGGGGCGGGGCTATGAGGTGGGGGGTGGGCTTAAGACAGGCGGGTGAGAATCTCCTCGGGGTGTCAGCTCTTCCCCTGAGCCGGTCACTCAGCCAACTGGCTGGTCCCCCTGCTCCCACAGAGTCAAGTCTCTAGGCACTCTGTGCCTCAGTTTTCTCATCCTAAAAGGGAACGTTCTTTTCAGAGTAATAGCTGAAAGAGAAGTACTGCATGAGTCTGAAGGGTCAGCCCACTGGACGCGAGAACCCAGATGTCGGCTCTCATCGTAATCTCGGCCTACGGGTCCTCTTCATTCTTTACTGTTTCTGTCCTTTTCGGCCAAATTTAGATCCTGAGCTGTCTTTAACCTTGGATTGGGATAACTCAGTGTTCTTTGAAAGTCTCACTGAATAATAGACACTCTGGAGCATCTCTTGATGTTTAATAGATGTCAAATAATAGTAATATGCTCTTATTAAAAATGTTAGTTTCCTGAAGTGACTCAGAATTGAGTTGTTTTTCTTTCTGCACATAGAAATATATTGTCTGTGCAATGGCATGCCAGAAAGATGTGGAGTGGTGAATAATTTAATAATTGCACAATAAAATCCAGTTTGCACTTTAACAAAGCATATAAAAATAACCTTTAAGTTTGAAATAAACTTTATCTCATAATCGATTTTTCACCTTTTTTTATATACTTTCAAAAGTCAGAAAGAAGAGTGAAATTCTTTTTCTTGATATATAACGATCAAAGTTTTATTAAAAACAGTCCTAATTAATCGGGTATATCTGACCTGCTTACTCCACAGAACAAAAGCCGGAGGGTTTACCTAGAGCTGATGAGCTCTGAGTTTCACTTATGGCTATCAACTATAAATGTGGTATCAGGTGTTAACACAAAAGTGATGCCTGGTAAAAAATTATGAGAATTAGCCAGCTGAACCAATTGAAGTTATTCCTACAAGGAAGGGTATGATTGAAAGGGGGGTTCTTCAGCTACCTGATACACTCATTCAGGAAGAGAGGACACGAGAGCTCCAGCAGCCAAGTTTATTGCCTGAAAGACAGAACGGCTGTCTCTAAAGGAGAGAGCAGCATGGGCAGCAAGGGGGGAAGCTGCTTATAAAGGAAATTGAGGGGGAAGTTGGTCTCGTGACTTCTATGCATTACGAGGTTCAGGAAGAGGGGGTGCTGTTTGGATGGTTTAAAACAAGTATGTCTTGTACATTTTCTATATGTTGAGCTCACCTGGCGCCGAGCTGCTGGCTGATGTAACTTAGAAGATATGTAGGTAAAGGGAAGTAGGTACCTTTTATGGTAAGGGCAGGTTACCTTTGCCCTTTATGGTCAGGTGGCTGGTCGTTGCTAGGGAAACTATCTAGAATGAGAGTCACTAGAACAATGGATGGATTTTCCAGTAACTAGAACACATTTTTCTTAGAACTAGGTTGAGGGTAAGGCCTTGGGGGATTCAAGGCTGGGGTGCAGCTGCTGCAGGTGATACAAAGGGGGGGGGGCTTGCTATGCCCAGAGGCAGTTCTGGGTTCTAACAATGATAGGTTAAACCTGAACAATATGTATGGCTTTCTGATGATTATGATATTGTATGGTTCCTCATTTAGAACATACATAATTTAAGATTGGGTTTTCTCACTCTCTCCAAAAGCAAGTATTGGGAAAAGCTCAGAATTCATGCCAGTGAATCTAGATTTGAGTCTTGGCTCTATGATTTACTCATTGTATAAATGAGAACAGAATAGATTTTGTACTCTGCAACCTGAGATAAAATGAGTTCATTCTAGTCTTCCTACCTTTCAGGGTTATCATGATGTTCAAAAAAGATAACATGACATTCTTTGTAAATTGTAAAGGACTTTATAAATGATAGATTCTATTTACCAATGGTATATGTGTAAGGAAACAGTAGGCTTACGGTGGAAATGAAAAAGGAAGGAAGGAAAGAAAATTAAATATTCTTTTAAGTTGTCACTGTGTAACAGACATTTTGGAATTTTTTAGCACTTTTAATTCTCCCAACATTGTAAATGAAATGGTAAGCAATCTCTCAATTTCCAGATGAGAAAAATGAAGGTCAGAGAGTTTATGGAACTTAAGACCACACAGCTAGTAAAGCACTGGAGTTATTACTTTTATTTTATGATCTCTCTTTTCGAGCAGAACCCTTTTCCTCTTTCAAACATAGTTCCACAATGGAGAGGCTGATATGCACATTTATTTGCTTATTTGTTTGACCAATAAACTTTCTTTTTGCTTTGTTGAATTTTTATTTGAAGGATCTTAAGAAGTATTAAGAAAATATTTACCTTTTTTCTTGGAATATTTATCTTTCCTCAGGTAATCATGAACTATTATAATCAACTTTCATTTATGTATTTACTTATTTTTATTGAGGTATAATTACCCTATAACATTATATTAGTTTCAGGTGTACAACACAATGATTCAATATTTGTATATATTTTGAAATGAAATTACCACAGTAAGCCTCAATACCCACCACCGGGTTCAACAGCTTCATCAACACCAAGTCATTGTCCTTGGTTCTGCTGAGGGAATAGACACAAGTGAAATGCCATCCTTGTGATTATGAAGTTAAAGTCCATGGTATACAGTCAATTCTTGGCTTTCCTTGCTAATGGCAGGGTGAAGAATAATGAAGAACTCTGGGATAGAGGCACTCTAGAAGTGGATTCTCAGACCATGTATTAAGTTCTCTAATTTGTTGCAGTTTCTAGTAAATTAATAGCCAAAGTAGAAATCTTTGTTGTTCTTTGGTTGAAAATCTAAAATGAATTACCATACTCTTTGGTAACTGGAGTCTTAAGAGTATAAACAGAGTCATTTTAAGAGTGCTGTCTCTGGTCAGAAAGCTCTGGTTTAAATTCTATCTACACTTACCAGTTGTATACACTTGGAAAGCTCTTTCTCCAAGCTTCCATTTCCTTCTCTGTAACATGTATGTTTAACCATAGAAAAGGAGTAAACTCCCACTACCAAGGTTGTTAAGAAGATTAAATGCATGAGTGTATGTGTGTGTGTGTGTGCACGTGTGTACATGGTTTATTATGTATGTTAAGCACTTAGCACAATGCCTGTTTGGCAAACAGTTCTCAAATAATAGCAATTATTATAATAATTTTGTATTTGAGGACTCAGGATTTACAGAGACAGAAATCATTATTCACAATGTCAGTTTTGATTGGAAAGGACAGCCTTCTTAGTAGACTGGGATGAATCTAGGAATATCTTAGATTTGTTTATATTGGATTGTTTATTATTTTTTAACAGGCAACACTTTTTCTTGGTGGTGTTTTTATAAGGTGTGACAGAAAGAAAATTCTAGCTAATTAAGGGTTTGAATTACCTTTAGAAAGTTCTATTTTATTGCCTTTGCCTTTAAAATACTCCCCCCTTTTTTTTTAGGATGACCCTGAAGGGATGTGGCGTATGGTCGGAAGGTTTTGAAGGTGCTGGCATGAAGGTGGGAGGAGGCAGATGCTTAGGACCTTACAGAGCCACCGGGGGGGGGGGTTAAGGATGACAGTGGGCTGCCTGTGCGAAGCAAGAGCCCAAGGGCTGGGTTAGAAAAGCTGTGGTGACTCTCTACTCTGTACTTCTAAAGAGAACACACTCTTCTGTGGAGTTTTTCTTTCTGCAGCAACCAATTGTCTGGGAGTTGACATGTCACTTAGGTTGGCCAATAAAAATACTTCCTTGGGATTTTTTTTTTAATTCTGACTAAAATGGAGGAGAGAAACTCCTATCTGACTGTGACATGTGACACACAGAACCTGTCAGTAAACTTATTCTCTAATTTGTGGAGGAAGCAATTTAGAGATTAGACTTAATCTGCAGAGAGAAGCATATCCTGGTAATATCAGATCTCTGATTCCATTTGTTCCAGAAGCCAAGCTCACACATCTTTTTCTTTTTCTTTTTTCAGATAACTATAACCACTTCTTAGACTCTCTAGGCTAAAAAAAATCTCCTTTTGTCTAAGCTAGCTGGGTTAGATTTCTAGAACTTGAAAAAAGAATAATTCAAATCACTAATAATTGAATTCAAATCAATTGGACTCTGAACTCAGAATCCATGAACCACCTAAAGAAGGTTGTAAAACTGTATTGACTGTAGCATTTTTCTGTTGTAAAGATGCACAGCTTTCATCAGCTACTCCAGGTGGGGTAGTGAACCAAAAAGCATAAGAGCAATTGTACCAGGGAGCTGGCGGCAGGGGTGAGGTGGTTTCTGCAGGAGTTCAATAAACAGCCATTGTGTGAATTCAGCACACATCAAGTAGGCACCTGCTGAGCTTCAGATCTGGGATCAAATTCGTGAAGGACGGGAGATGAATGGCCTGGCCTCAAGCAGAGTGCATCTTGTGGATGAGAGACATAGCGAAAGGGAACCAGAGCAGAGTGAGTTTTGGAACAGAGGCACATGGCGTGGGCCCTTGTGGGAAGGAGGAACTGGCAGCTGATTCTTGCTAGGAGGTCAAGAAGGCTGAGCAAAATAGTCTGCGCGTGTGTGAGGCCCCAAGGCCAGGCGTAGCACTGCTCACCTGTGTGGCATAATGGCTGGGGACTCAGAGTCTGGCACCAGCCAAATGGGGTCGAACCTTCCCCAGTCCATTTAACCAGCTGTGGGACCTTGGACATGGCACTGCTGAGCCTTAGTTTCCCCCATTTTAAAAACTGAAATGATAATACTTTCCACCTCACAGGGTAGAAGGCTGGTCACAACAGTTTGTACAGAGTGAGGGCTGAATAATGGTGGTCATTGTGACAGTGGTGGTTCAGTGAGGGAGATGATGGAGCAGTGTGCAGGCTGGGAGGGCAGTGAGGACAGGGCAGGAGGCAGGGGATTGGATATTATGAATGAGAGCAGCAGTTGTGGTTTTACCCAGTGTCCATCAGATAGCTTTGGAGAGGCAAATCAGAACGCCTTGGAGGCCACTCTGAAGTTTGGGAGGCAATGGGCAGCCATCACAATGTTCTATTCAGAGACATAACATGATTAGAGCAGGGCACTAGTTGGATGAAAACTGGCTTCAGTGCAGAGGAAGGACAGCCCAGGGGAGATATGATGGGTGACACAGTGGCATAAGGGCAGGGTTGCCCAGTGGTTAAGAGCTTAGTCTTTGGAGTCAGAGAGACATGGTTTCAATTCTTGCCTCTGTCCCATATTCATTACATCACTTTGGAAAACTTCATCAAATTCTCCAAGACTTATTCTTTAAAATGGTGGGAATAGTACTTACCTCATGGGATTGTTTGAGGTATAAACGAGATAAAGCATGTTAAAGAATTAAATATTTTACCTGGCACATACCAAAACATTTATTTTGTAGTTATTGTTATTATACTCTTGCAGAAAAATGTGAAGTATTTCTCCTAAAGCTGGATCTTTCCTGGTTCTGAGCCCACTTTCATTTCAGAAGCAGCAGATAGGGCTTGTCCGGTAAATATTTCCCAGACATGGGCATCCAGCAGGTCCAGAAATAAGGCCCTGGCAGCTCTCCCTCCCTTTCTGCCAGCATCTTCCCCAATTTAGCATTACCCCCACCTAGGATTCATTGTTCTTTATGGCCTATGTCACTCTGGGTGCTGGCAGGCCCATAGCAAATGGATGCCCAAGCTTGGCTATAAATGTGACTCAGAAGTGGCCTTCATCACATCAGGCTGTTCCCTGTTGAGCACAGGATCTGAGTAGCAATCAGGCCTCTCCATGAACAAAGGCAAATATGTGGGCTTGTTGCTTAAAATGAGCAAAATCTCTGTGATATCTGTAACGTAATTCTAAGACAGGGAAAAAGGCATTTCAAATGGAAAGTGAATTGTAAGCTAAAAAATGAGAACTAATTTCTTCCTTTTTGAAATCCAGGACTGTAAGGGTTGATTCTCCTTTGAAAATACTGAAAAAGAATTGGTAAGGAAAAAAAAAAGTGTAAAGGAGGTACTTCAGAGCATGGAGCAGGTATATACGGCCGCATCATTCAATCTATCATTCGTTAACTCTATTGATCTAAGAAAAGCTTTCCTCCACTTATACCCTTCTTTCAATTTAATCTTTGAAATTAATAAAAAGCCCCTTCTCCTCACACAATTTGCTCCCTCAAAAGCTTTGGACATTCAAAAGGCTCAGGATAACATCCCAGAAAAAATTGATACACATGGCAATGATCTAATGGTTACTAATTTTCTTGTACTTCACGTTGGTGATAATAATTGTAATAAACATTTGCTTATCATAATCATGATATCATGATAATTATGATTTTATGTTATACTCATACTCTAGGCACTGTTCTTAGAACTTTATGTTTTATTAACTCATTTGATCTTAACAGCCCTATGATGAGGTAATATTGTCATTTTATTTTGCAAACCAGGAAACAGGAAACTGAGTCACAGAGAAGTTAAATGATTTTGGCAAGGTCACCAGCTAGGAAGATAATGGGGGTAGGATTCGAACCCAGACAATCTGAATCATATATCTTTAACCACAGTTTTTTGGTGACCAAACCCTTTTGTACTGTATTTTATGTTGCTACCATGTCAGTTTATCACCTAAATTAAGATTAATGATCACATCTGTAATAGCTTTATTAAAATTTCTCAAGATAGGAAGACAATCTGGCACGCCATATAAACACAGCAGAATATTTCCAGTCTCTGAAACTCCTTAGTCCATGTCATGAGAGGCTGAGGCCCTTTGTCAAAAGGAAGGATGCCATCTTTGTGTTCCTGGCCTTTAAAGTTCCTTGAACTTGTAGGTGATTTCTTCCTTTCCTCATGGCTCCTCAAATTTCTTTCTTCTTTGTATTTTTCACCTATGCTTTTTTTCTCCCAGTCAGCTTGCCTTCCTATTGCATGTGTGCTGTAGCACAAATCTTTTTTCCAGGAAAGAGGACAAATGTACCTCTTTAGGAACCATTCTGCTATACTTGGGATAGTGTGTCAAATATATCAACAATACTTTAACCTATTCTGACACCACTTCCAATGTGTGGGTTCTTTCTCCACATCAAGCAATTCTCCTCTACTAGCTAGTGTCCCACCATTCAACTCAGCTCTGATCCTGTCTCCCTGGAGGTAGCATCAGATCCCACAGGCGAAGGGCTCGGTCCCATGAGACTGTCCCCATTGCAGAGGCCAGTCCCAAGCCCAGCTTGCTGCCTGTGCTTCTGACTGAAGGGCTACAAACCAGAGGTTCCCATGGCTCCTTCCTTGGGTTCCATGAATCAGCTAGAGAGGCTCACAGAATTCAGAAAACCAGTTTACTCATTAGATTACTGGTTTATTACAAAGGATATTAAAGGATACAAATCAATAGCCAGTGAAGAGATGCATAGGGTGAGGTCACAAACAAAGGAGCTGTGTCCTTGTGGAGTTTGGGGTCCCGCATGGAGGCATGTGGATGCCTTCTGGTTCACCAAACTGGAAGCTTTCAGAACTCAGTCCTTTTGGGTTTCTGGGCATGATTGATTAAATCATTGGCCGTTGGTGCTTGAGCTCAATTTCCAGCCCTACTCCAGAGCCCTACCCAATCCTCTAACCACTGATTGGTCCCCTGGCAACCAGCCCCCTCCGAGGGCTTTCCAAAATTCACTCATTAACATAACAAAAGACACCCTCATCAATCTCATCACTTAGGAAATTCCAAGTGTTCGGGGAACTGGGATGAAAACCAAATATATATTTATTATAAATCATAATATCACACGTCTATTATTTTCTGCTATGGTGTAGATAGACAAACTAGTGAACCTATTAGTGGAAATTTTCTTGAAATGGAAAAGTGGGGGAGCTTTTTGCTTTGCTCTAAATCTTGATCTCTTATTAATTTTTTCTAACAAGAAAGACTTAGCCACATATATTTATTTTCTAGGGCTGCCATAACAAAGTACTACAGACGGGAGGCTATAAGTAAAGGATATGTCACCGGGGTCAGTTCTGGGCGGCGAGGGAAGGATCTGTCCAGGCCTCTCCCCTTGGCTTGTCTTCTCTTGGTGCCTTAACACAGCTTTCCCTCTGCATGTGTCTGTGTCCAAACTTCCTTTTCCTTATAAGGATACCAGCCCTATTGGATTAGGGCCCACCTTCCTGACCTCATCTTAATTATCTCTGTAATGACCCTGTGTCCAAATATGGTCACATTCTGAGTTATTGGAAGTTATAACTTCAACATATGAAGCTTTTTTGTAAGAGGGCATAATTCAGTCTGCATTAGCTCACACCATACAAAATAAAGATTGTCCATCAGTTTATCCAAAAAATAAAAATTCCTACGGAGAGCGTTTTCTCTCACTGGCACTGGCCAAAGCAATGATTGCATGCTGTATTTCTGAAACTCATCACAATGTCAGCAGAGTGTCCTAAGGTGGACTTTTTTTTTTCCCCAGTAAAGACAGTGCTATAACTGGGGATTGCATTTCTGACAGAATATTTTTGATACTATTCTGTTTCTCCTCCATTTTCTGCAACTGGTATGAGGTCCAGCTTGGGTTTCACCTTTTCTATGTCTTCTCTTGCTTTCTACCCCACTTTTTTGTGCTTTCTGATTTTTTGGATCACAAGGACATTCCAGTGTTCTTTACTGAATTTCCCTCCCCTCACTTGTAAAATAGTGATGGTAGTGGCCTCTCCTACAGTTGTCCAGGGTTACATGAAATTAACTATGGGAAAGTGTCTTCCTTAATTATGTATAAATTTGCTTCCTACTTAAATTGTGAGCTGCTAGGAAACAGGGAATACATTCAGTTCCCAGTACATAAAAATAGGGACTAAAATAAATGTTGGATAAACAATTCTATGATAGAGTATATTATACTTTATTATGAATTATAAAATAACCTAGTTTCAGTAAACTGCAAGATCCAAGGAGTATAAATCTGGAAGTAAGCTGAAGGTATCACTTTGGAAGTGGGGGGTTATAATGACAGGATTATCAGATACAGAGCTAAGTCATTCAAGAAAATGTGTTCCTAGTAGTCTAGGAAAGAGTGGATATATGTGTTGAACTCTGTCTCCACTACCAAAAAAAATCACGTATTGAAGTTCTAACCCCCAGGACCTAAATATGTAGGACTGGCTGTTTGGAAATAGGGTCACTGTAGCTATAATTCATTAAGGTGAGGTCCTACTAGAGTAGGGTAGGCCTCCCAATCCAATATGACTGGTATCCTTATAAAAAGGGAAATTTGGACACAGAGACAAACTACTGGGAAAATGCCATGTGAACATCGGATTGGGGTGATTTTCTACAAGCCAAGGAATGTCAAAGATTGCCAGCAAACCACTACAAGACATGGGAGCAGATTCTCCCTCAACATCTTCAGAAGAAATCAACCCCCTGATGACACCTTGATCTTAACCTTCTGGCCTCCAGAACTGAGACAATATATTTCTGTCTTTAAGCCCCTCCGTCTATGGTGCTTCGTCGTGGCAGCCCTAGGAAACTCATACCTGAGGGCCAGCAGCAAGGAGAGCCACCTGGGGAGGGCACAGGCTGAGGCTCTCCCATCATAAGAATCGAGGTTTGGGGGTAAGAGAAAGGTCAAGGTATCTGCAATGAATGGGAGTCTGGTGGATCAATGCCTAAGGCTGGCCTGGAGGACAACAGCTCTTCTGAAAGCTGGAGTCAAGACTAACAGGGATAAATACCAACTATAAACTTTTTGTCAGGATGCTGCTGAGTTTCAAAGAGTTGAGGTGAGAATGAATAAGAAGGTTGACGTCAGATGGCTGTTGCCTGTTATGACAATAGAGGTTGGGTGGGGACTGAAGAGATGTATCAATGAGTATATGTTCACTTTTATGTTATGTAGGAGCAACAGATCTTGGTGGTTTTTAACAGCATATGATTATTTTGTATTCAAGCCATTCCAACATGGTTTGCAGTAATCTGTGTTCATCAGGGTATCAGAATAATGGGCTCTCCATTTCAAAAGATGCTTCTACGGTCACCAGAGCAAAGGGTATGATACACAGTAAATGACGTGCTAACTCTTAAGGTGTCTACCTAATAGTGGCATGTGTCACTTCCACTCACATTTCATTGACCAAAGAAAGGTTCTAGGGAGGGAATCCTGGCAGATCCCCAGGAAGCAGACAGCCACTATCATTTGGTGAACAGCACTAAGAGGGGCCAGAGATAAGCCACCTCTATTAAGTGGCAGATCCAGGAGCTCTGATGCTGTCTTCTCTCCACTGCATCCTGCTGCTGCTTCGGCAAAGGTACAGTGAACTGAGCACAGTAGTACGAAGGGCCTCTTTGTTCTAGAGAGTGTATGTGACACACACAAAATAATTCTTGGTTTAAAACAGTGAGATTTATCTATGATAAATATGTTAATGTGTTCTATAATTTAATAGCCAACCATGAATTATTCTCTAGTGCTTCCTGTCCCTGATGATTGAAAAGGGCTCTTCAGGGACATACTAAAACTTCTAGATCTACCACATTTTTATCAACTTTGTATCCAGATACTCTAGAACTACTTACTACAAGCCTACTCAATTCTTGAATTAATGAAGATCATCAGCATAAAGCTAGCTAGAGAAGTTTAAACCAATATTAAAAATTCTTGTTATTAAGTCTCTATACAGGAAAAGAGTTATCTTAGCAGGCTGGGAGAACTAAGTACTATCTGATGACGCCACTGGCAGAGAGCATCTGGAAACTCATGTTGGTTTCCTCTGGATTCTTCCCTATGTGTCTTTGCCTTTGCTGATCTTAATCTGTATCCTTTCACTGTAATAAACCATGAGCATGACTATAACAACTTTCCTGAGTTTTGTCTTGTCAGTCCTTCTGAAATTGAGGGTGGTCTTGGGGATCCCCAGTAAAGCATCCAGGTAGTAAGAAGAGGCATTCAGAATAACTCCATGGATTAATCTTTAAATTATCCATCAGGAGAACAGAAAGGATGCTGGAGAGATGCTGTGAGTGGGGGAACTGAATTGGGTAAATGGGGGTATCATAAGTTTGGGGTTTCACTGTGTGACAACTTGATACAACTTGCAGAGGGTCAGACCAAGATGGTCTGGGATTGGAGAGAACATTTAGATGTACATGAATGTAGACATAGATAAATAATCAGTGTACATGGTTCATTAATGATACAGCTGAAGGTTATGTGAAGGTTAATGTCCACTATAGGAAAGAATAACAGCACATCTCCAAATTGTCCCTAAAAGAGTACTTTTAACCAAAGGTAATTATTTGCTTTTTTGCTAAACCACCCTTTTCTAATTATTCTGTAAAAAATGTTAATGGAGTCTCGCTCCAGGTTATAAAACTGAAGACTTGTGAAATGCAAACATGCCATGTTTGTGAAAGTGCAAATGTATTTACAGTTAACAACTGGCAGTAATTAAGGTCTCTATTTTCTCAAACAATTGGTTACTTTAGAGAAAGAGAAGTAGAAACTATATCAGGTTTAATGAATTTGCCATTTGTTCTTACTGCATATTTGAATTTGTATAAGTCTCTCTATAATCAATATTGAATAGAAATAAACTTTGAATTAAAAAGAGAAAAAACCTATTAACTACTTCTATAGATTTTTAAATATGTATTTTACTGTTAGTGAAATCAATTCCCTTGTTGATTTGGGAATGTTTTGAGTGCTGGTTGTACATGTACTGGTTCTCCTGCAGAGAGTCAATTTTGTTATTTGAACCTTGAAATATTCATTCATGTTGAATGAGGTAATATGCTAAATTGCTTTGCCCACTATAAAGTGTTACACATTACTAGTCATTCTTTCGGAAGTGGCCCACAGTATTCTGTGTATAGCTTCTTATGTATCATGCTTCTTCCATTGCAAGCATATCTTTTGGGTAAATGGGGGTATCATAAGTTTGGGGTTTCACTGGATATGGTCTGATTGACAAGAGCAGGTACGGGCAGACAGGAGGGGCTGAAGCCTAGAAAAAGATCTGTCCACGAGAGTGGAGAAGTCACAGAAGTGAGAGAAATAACAAATAGGAAATATTTTGGTAGATTGAACCATAATGCACGGGTATAGTAACAGAATGATGGATATGTGTCATATATGTAGACTATGGGGACAGGCAGAATAGTATCACACAGAATAAGGAGGTTGAGAACAGGGTTTAAAAAGTCACAAAGACATAGATTTGCGTTTCAGTTTTACAGTCAAAGGCTGTATAGTATGAGGTGAATGAAAGTCTCTAAGTCCAATTTTCTCATATAAAATTGTATAATATCAAGTGCATGGCAACTTGGCTTAAAGATGGTAGTGTGAGAAGTGAGACAGAAACTTCCTCCCTAAACCACATATGATATGAAAATACAGCAAATACAACTAATCCTGAAAGAGTGACAGGAAAGAAGACTGTGACAGACTGCCTACATCTGGGGAAAAGAGCAAATCTCATGGAAACAGGTAAAGTAGCAAAGCCATGTTCTGGTGGGACCCAAGCCCTTCCCCCACCCCAACTCATCTGCAGAAGGAAGAGAAATGGATCAGGGGGGTGGTGGAGGCCTAGGACTGCTGAACACCCAGCCCTGGAGGTCTGCTCTGGGAGCATGAATCTACGTTACAGGGTGCTCTGGAGATTAGGGGGTTTAGAAGCTAAAATAGGCAGAATACTTGGAGACACTGCGATTCCAGCCACTTGTGGAGAACAGGTACCCACAGTTGGCCACGCTGGGACAAAAGAAAGGTCGACACTCTGAGAGACTTCCCAACAGTAAGAAGGCTGCTAAAGGGGCAAGGACTACACAGAACTTGCTGCTCAGGAGAAAGGACAGGTGGATAAAATCATCCCAGTGCACTCAGCCCAGCAGGTTAGGAACTCTCAGAAACTTCGAGCACTCCATCCCCCTGGCTGGCAACTCAGCCCTAAGGCACACCCTCCCCACCCCCCACTGTGATGAGCAGCCTGGCATTCCTTCCTCCAGCTACCACCTGCTCACAAATCTACTGCCTCCACCATTGCACCAGGCCAGCCAGAGGGCAGCCCCACCTATGGCAGTCACAGGAGCAAAGAAAGGAGGCTCCTTCCTGCACTCAACCTACTGGCCCTGGCAGTGGAGGCAGGTACTGTGGCTGGGAAGAGCTCTTTCATCCTGACAGGCACCAGTGCCACTTTCATGCAATGCCTGCCACTGCTCCAGCTGCTGGGCAGCTCCAGAGAGTAGAGGTTCTGGGCATTAGAGGGCACTGCCTACACAAAGTTATTATTTCATATTATTCATTACAAATATGAAATGTAAAAAGAACCTAGTACAACCCCAAATCCCCCAAACACCAGAAAGAGAGCCAAGTGAAACTGAAATCACCAACTTCATCATGAAGATGTCAAAGTATAAATCATAAACATGCTCATGGAGCTACAGAAAAATATTCAAAACCTCAGGGAAGACTTCAAGAAAGAGATAGAAACAGTGAAAAATACAGTATCCAAAAGGAAACATACAATGGAGGGATGTAAAAGCAGATTAGAAGATGTAGATGGGATGGTAAATGAAATAGAAATTAGAGAACAGGAATACAAAGAATACATCTGGGGTAAAGAGAAGACCTCACGGAAAAGGGTAAAGCAGCAAAGTCGCAATCCAGCAGGACCCAAGGTATTACACCGCCAAGACATATAATAATTAAAATGGCAAAGATCAAGAATAAGGACAGAGTATTAAAAGCAGCCAGAGAGTGAAAAAAGATCATGTACAAAAGAAAACCCATCAGGCTATCATCAGACTTCTCAGCAGAAACCTTACAGGTGAGAAGGGAGTGGCATGACACATTTAATGCAATGAAACCGAAGGGTCTCAAACCAAGAATACTCTACCGGGCAAGACAATCATTTAAACTTGAAGCAGGGATTAAACATTTCCAGATAAGCAAAATTTGAGGGAATTTACTTGCCACAAACCATCTCTACAGTGTATTTTAGAGGGACTGTTCTAGATGGAAGTGCTCCTAAGGCTAAATAGATGTCACCAGAGAAAATAAACCTACAGTAAAGGAAGTAGAACAATTAATTACTAAGCAAATGCAAAATTAAATCAACTACCCCCAAAGTCAGTCCAGGGATAGACAAAGAGTACAGAATATAACACCTAACATACAAAGAATAGAGGAGGAAGAAAAAGAAGGGAGGAAAAAAAAGAACCTTTAGATTGTGTTTGAAATAGCTTACTAAGTGAGTAAAATTAGACTGTTAGATAGTAAAGAAATTGCCCTTGAACCTTTGGTAACCATGAATCTAAATCCTGCAATGGCAACAAGTATATATCTATGGATAATCACCCTAAATGTAAGTGTACTGAATGCACCAATCAAAAGACATAGAGTCACTGAATGAATAAAAAAACAAGAGTCATCTATATGTTGCCTACAAGAGACTCACTTCAAACTCAAAGACATACACAGCCTAAAAGTGAAGGGATGGAAAAACATATTTCATGCAAATAATAGGGATAAAAAAGCAGGAGTTGCAGTACTTGTATCAGAAAAAATAGATGTCAAAACAAAGAAAGTAACAAGGGACAAAGAAGGACATTACATAATGATAAAGGGGTCAGTCCAACAAGAGGATATAACCATTATAAATTTCTATGCCCCCAATATAGAAGCACCTACATATGTGAAACAAATACTAACAGAATTAAGGGGGAAATAGAACATAATGCATTCATTTTAGGAGACTTCAACACACTCCAAGGGAGATATCAACCAGACAGAAAATAAGTAAGGAGACAGCAGCACTGAACAACACATTAGAACAAATGGTCCTAACAGACATCCACAGGGCTCTCCACCCAAAAGCAGCAGGAAACACATTCTTCTCAAGTGCACATGGAACACTTTCAAGAATAGATCATATACTAGGCCATAAAAAGAGCCTCAGTAAATTCAGAAGAACTGAAATTGTACCAACCACCTTCTCAGACATAAAGGTATGAAACTAGAAATAAATTATGCAAAGAAAACAAAAAAGCCCACAAACACATGGAGGCTTCACAATATGCTCCTAAATAATCAATGGATCAGTGACCAAATAAAAACAGAGATCAAATAATATATGGAAACAAACGAAAACAGTAACTCAACACCACAAAATCTGTGGGATGCAGCAAAGGCTCTGCTAAGAGGGAAGTATATTGCAATACAGGCTTACCTCAGGAAAGAATAAGAATATCAAATGAGCAGTCAAAACTCACAATTAATGAAACTAGAAACTAGAAAAAGAACAAATAAGGCCCAAAGTCAGTAGAAGGAGGGACATAATAAAGATCAGAGAAGAAATAACTAAGATTGAGAAGTATAAATCAACAGAAGGAGTCAGTAAAACCAAGAGCTGGTTCTTCAAGAAAATAGACAAAATAGATAAACCCCTAGCCAGACTTATTAAGAGGAAAAGAGAATCTAGACACATAAACAGAATCAGAAATGAGAAAGGAAAAAACACTGTGGACACCACAGAAATACAGAGAATTATTAGAAAATACTATGAAAATTTATATGCTAACAAATTGGATAATTAGGAAGAAATGGATGATGTTATAGAAAAATACCCCCTTCCAAGATGGACCCAGGAAGAAACAGAAAATCTGAATAGACCAGTTACCAGGAACAAAATTGAATTTGTAATAAAAAAACTAACCAAGAACAAAATCCCAGGACCAGATGGCTTTACTGCTGAATTTTATCAAACATTTAGTGAAGACCTAACACCTATCCTCCTTAAAGTTTTCCAAAATGTAGAAGAGGAGGGAATCCTTCAAAACTCATTTCATGAGGCCAGCATTGCTCAAATATCAAAACCAGGCAAAGACACCACAAAAAAAGAAAATTACAGGCCAATATTCCTGATGAATATAGAGGAAAAAATACTTAACAAAATATAAGCAAACCAAATTAAAAAATACATAAAAATGATCATCCATCATGATCAAGTAGGATCCCGGGATGCAAGGATGGTACAATGTTAGAAAATCCATCAGCATCATACACCACATTAACAAAAAGGACAAAAACCACATGATCATCTCCATAGATGCTGAAAAGCGTTTGACAAAATTCAACATCCATTCATGATAAAAACTCTCAACAAAATGGGTATAGAGGGCAAGTACCTCAACATAATAAAGGTCATATATGACAAACCCACAGCCAACATCATACTTAACAGCGAGAAGCTGAAAGCTTTTCCTTTAAGATTGGGAACAAGATAAGGATGCCCACTCTCCCCACTTTTATTCAACATAGTACTGGAGGTCCTAGCCATGGCAATCACACAAAACAAAGAAATACAAGGCATCCAGACTGGTAAAGAAGAAGTCAAACTGTCACTATTTGCATATGAGATGATATTGTTACTAAAAAACCCTAAAGACTCCACTCCAAAACTACTAGAACTAATATCTGAATTCAGCAAAGTTGCAGGATACAAAAATCAATACACAGAAATTGATTGCATTCCTATACACTAATGATGAACTAGCAGAAAGAGAAATCAGGAAACAATTCCATTGACAATTGCATCAAAAAGAATAAAACACCTAGCAATAAACCCTACCAAGGAGGTGAAACATCTATACCAAGACACTCATGAGAGAAATTAAAGAAGATACCAATTAATGGAAATACATCCCATGCTCATGGATAGGAAGAATTCATATTGTCAAAATGGCAATCCTGCCTAAAGTAATCTACAGATTTAATGCAATCCCTATCTAAATACTGACAGCATTCCTCAACAAACTAGAACAAATACTTCTAAAATTCATATGGAACCACAAAACCCCCAAATAGCCAAAGCAATCCTGAGAAGGAAGAATAAAGCTGGGGGATTATTCTCCCCAACTTTAAGCTCTACTATAAAGCCACAGTAATCAAGACAGTTTGGTACTGGCACAAGAACAGACCCATAGATCAATGGAACAGAGTAGAGAGCCCAGATATAAACCCAAGCATATATAGGCAATTAATATATGATAAAGGAGCCATGGATATACAATGGGGAAATGACAGCCTCTTCAACAGCTGGTGTTGGCAAACTGGACAGCTACATGTAAGGGAATGAAACTGGATTACTGTCTAACTCCATACACAAAAGTAAAATTAAAATGGATCAAATACCTGAATGTAAGTCATGAAACCATAAACCTCTTAGAAGAAAACATAGGCAAAAATCTCTTGAATATAAACATGAGCAACTTTTTTCTGAACACATCTCCTTGGGCAAGGGAACCAAAAGCAAAAATGAATTAATGGGACTATATCAAACTAAAAAGCTTTTGTACAGCATGGAACACTATTAGCAGAACAAAAAGGCATCCTACAGTTTTGGGGAGTATATTTGTAAATGACATATCTTACAAGGAGGTAACATCCGAAATATATAAAGAGATCACATGCCTCAACACCCAAACAGCAAATAACCCGATTAGAAAATGGGCAGAGGATATAAACAGACACCTGTCCAAAGAAGAAATTCAGATGGCCAACAGACACATAAAAAGATGCTCCACATCGCTGTTCATCAGGGAAATGCAGATTAAAACCACAATGAGATATCACCTCACACCAGTGAGGATGGCCAACATCCAAAGACAAACAACAACAAATGCTAGTGAGGATGTGGAGAAAGGGGAACCCTCCTACACTGCTGTGAGGAATGTAAATTAGTTCAACCATTGTGGAAAACAATATGGAGGTTCCTCAAAAAACTAAAAATAAAAATACCATTTGGCCCAGGAATTCACTTGAAGGAAACAAGATCCCAGAGTCAAAAAGACATATGCACCCCTATGTTTATTGCAGCACTATTTAAATAGCGAAAACGTAGAAGAAACTTGTGTCCATCAGTAGATGAATGGATAAAGAAGATGTGGTACATATACAGAATGGAATATTATTCAGTCATTAGAAGAAAATAAATCCTACCATTTGCCACAACATGGATGGAGCTAGAGGGTATTACACTCAGTGAAATAAGCCAGGTGCAGAAAGACAAGTACCAAATTATTTCCCTCATTTGTGGAGTATAACAACAAAGCAACACTGAAGGAACAAAACAGCAGCAGACTCACAGGCTTGGCTCTAGCGGGACTAGACTAGCGGTTACCAAAGGGTAAGGGTGAGGGAGGTCGGTTTGGGAAGGAGGGAGAAGGGGATTAAGGGGTATTATGAATAGCACACATAATGTAAAGGGGTCATAGAGAAGACAGTGTAGCACAGAGAGGACAAGTATTGACTCTTCAGCATCTTACTATGCTGTAATGGGGTGTGGTGGGGACTTGATAATATGGGTGAATGTAGTACGCACAACGTTGCTCATGTGAACCCTTCATTAAGTATGTATCAATGATACCTTAATTTAAAAAAAAGTGTACATGGTGGTAGCACACCACTAAGTGGACAGCATAGTTATAGATTATTAAAAAGAAGAACGAGAAATACAAAAAAAATCATCAAGTGCCTGAAGGAGTTATGGTAAACTTAGATATCTATCACACATTGCCATAGTGCCTGATGAGTAATAAGTGTTCATTAACTGTTGGCTGATATATTTGGGAGTCCTATTTTCAAGTCAGAATCAACTGGTTTCAGCTGTGTAGAGAGGGTCAGTTCTGCTACTTAGGGCCTGCAATTTCTCATAGGGGGGAGGAGGAGGAGGATAGCTCAGCCAAGCGTGCAGACCACCTGTTACCACGTGCAGGAGGATGTCCATAGCCTGGATGGGGGAGACACGTTTGCTCTTTGTCTTGCTGCTGTGGGACGTGAGTCTTTTCCAAACAGCGGCTGCACCTCACCTTGCCCATGGATGAGTCAGCTGTCGGTGCTTCAAGGCTTGCTGAGCACCATCCAGGCACCAGTCTCCTTCCCATCAGCCTCGATAGTTTTATAATATCTGGATCACAGGTGTGTGTTGGGGTGGTGGTTTCTTGACACACAGAGATGCAGAGGAGGTGTGGAAGGATAAGTACTTCAATGGAACTGAACAGAGCGGCAGTGCACCCTGGCACACAAGTGTCAGAGGTAACGAGACATCGATGGTGCACTGGGTCCTCTGACAATGTGTTTAAGCACTTCATTTGACTTAAAATGATCTTAATTATTCTTCACACTTGGGCAGAACAGATCCAGCCATTTGCAGAAAACACATAGGCTATAAAATGTATTAAATGAGCCCAGGGAAAGTGTCTCCAGGAAACACAAAGCATTTGCTTTAGCTCTTCATTGTCAGATGTGGGTAAGAACAGTTCCTCTAACTAATGAAGGAGCTGACACTGAGTCCAAGTGCCACTCAGGCAGCTAAGTGGGCAGCTCGGAGGCCACACAGTTCATCGTTACCATGCGTGCACCTTACCATGGTAACAATGAACAGTAGAGATGGTGCCTCACTCTGAGGAAGAAGAACTTGAGAGGTGGAACAGATGGTCTGTTGTCTGTTTCTACTTTGGGCATGACAGATGAGCAACGGATCCAATTATATCACTGGAAGTGGAAAGCCACCTAAGACATTTGCAATCTACAGGGCTAGCTGTGGAGCCACAAAGCAGCCCAAGCGCATTCATGCAGTACCTGCTCAGGAGTAGCCATGGTAACTATAGACATGCTCCAGGAGCCATACCCTGGACCACACATCTTCTGGAAAAGGAAGTGTGAGGATGGGAGGGGCTACCTCCGAGCCCGGCTGATGGTTCCTGCAGTCTGTGCAGACAATATGGATATGGACACTTCACCTTCATCACAAAAAACTAAAAAAAAAAAAAAAAGACTTTCATTTTTTTATCTCTTTGTCAAAATAAAGTACTGTTGATTTTACTTAGTTTTAATCAGTGATGCTCTGTTTCCCCTGAATGTTAAGAAGAGAGATGATTATTTATATTAAAGTAAATGATGAGGACATGTCCTAAAAGAGCTCTCTCTAAAGTTGGTTTTATAGTACATTATAAATGTAACTCAGTAAAAGGCTCCTTGTCAAATAAATTTTGGCAGTCCAAAATTAAATAGGTCTCTTCACTAAAATACCTCTCGGTCTTTAATTTATAACATGAATTATGGATATCCAAGCACAGCATATAAAACATGGCATTCCCGAAGCTTATTTAACTAAGTAGCATTTTTTATTTGGAGTACTTGTCTGAAGAGGGAGCAAGGGTATATTTTAAACTAATGTTCTGCAGAAACCCCTTTGGAAAAGGCTACTTTGGAGCCCTTTAGGAATAATTAGAATTGGGAACTGGTGAAAAACACCACAGAAATTAGCACTGAAAAGATGGTTGGGACTGAACTGCTTTATTTAAGACCATGAAGAGTTTTTACTTGCACTTTCTCCATGTGTAAAATGAGAATAATACAGCAGTTTTTAATTTTTTTATGAAGTCCTCCATGCATGTGGCCGTACTCTTCTGGCTTCCTTAATGTTTTTATTTGGTCCATCAAGTCATAAGAATAGATAGAAGCTGACTCATGAAGGAGCTTTCCAAAAAGGAGAAAATAAATGCAAATAAAAGTTATTTAATGATTGATATATTACATACTACTTTGTATTTCAGAAGGTATAAATTCCAAATGCTTTAACATTCTCAAAATCTTTGTTGAAAATGCCATATGCTAAGAAATGGGGTCTATGATCTTTGTAATTAAATAGTTTATAGTCATCCCCCAATAATCTTTTACAGAGATAGTATAGTGCATTCCCAATCATAGATGTGATAAAGAGGTTCTGCATCAGAAAACATATCCTGAATAGTGTAGGATTAATAGCTGTATAATTCCCCCCACGAATGCTAGGTAAATATATTCAACTACATATGTTTTCAAACCACTAATAGTCAAATCAGCCTAGATATTCTGCTTTGTTTGTATTCTAGTGGCACCAAATTGATAGCAGACTTCTGGCTCAATACTTAATGAATCTTCGCAGGAAATCCTCACCGATAATGAAAAGGACAATGGAGCCTGCAGGGCAGCAAGCACACAGCCAGAAATAATGCAACTGGGCTTGGTGAGCAGGATCCAAAAAGGAGTGTGCTCGCTTGGAGGCCACTGGTGTTAAATGTATTCTGCAGGTGAATCTGCTAATCCCCATCAGTCTCAGGCCTTAGATAGTTGCCTCTTTTGCACTGGACAGAGTTGTAGTGGTTCAGTTAGAAGATGAGTGAGCATTTTCAGGTGGAGAGAAGGAATGCTGGATTTGAGGTACAAAGGACTGAGATCCAGTCTCTGCTCCAAGCTCTGCTGCTATTTGCCATTCCCTTGGGCTAAGTCTCTGCCTTCCATACTGCACCTTGTAAATCACAAGCCAGGTGGCCTCGGGGCCTCTGGGTCTGCTAATGTGGCTCTCCTGTATTGCACTGAAAACTGCCCACTGAGATGACCTCTACAAATCTTGTTACTTGGAGGTAAGTATGCTAGAGAAGTGTTGTATTTAGAAAGAAAAATTAATCATCCAAATTAAGTGGGAAGTTTCTGCTCTGGTGCAGCAAAAGCATCATTGAAAGGGAATGAACTGGTGATGGAGGGCTGTGCAGAAAAATATTCACATATACATTATTAGAAATGAAATTACACTGAGTAAAATTAAAAGAACTGATTGTCTTTATTCGGTGATTGATGAATTGGGCAGAATTCCCTCTAGCAAATAGAAAGAGCTCTGAGGAGCTGTAAGAGATGAAAGACTTTTATAGGCAGACATAAGGTAGGGACAAGGGAGGAGCCGGTTGTTTCAGGCAAGGTGGCCTTCCTTGGAGGGGAAAGAAGGGGTCAGTTGCATTGTCTTCAGGGCTGACCCCGTAATTCCAGACTGAATGGTTAAAGCTCACATTCCTACAATTAGGTTAGGTATGAAGTCTTGGTTTGCTGATGTGGGGCTTAATATAAGTGACTCCACTTTGGGCCTGTTGTCTCTTTTGTTAACAATGTGTGACTCTCTAATGGTAAGCAGGCACTCAAGCTCGATATTTCTCTTAGTTTACTGTTGTGAACAATGGAGACTTGATGTGGCAATATTACAATAATTTAAATTATAATGATGGCAACCATTTAGTGAATGCTTATGATGTTCCAGGCACTGTGCTAAGGGCCTCAGGGGCTTTATTTCATCTGATTTTTCCTCTAAATAGGCACTATTCTAATTCCCATTGTTAGGAAACTGAGGCTCAGAGAGATTGAGCAACTCACTGAAGTTAGTTGGCTGTGGAGTCTGGTCTTCTAACTGCAGTGAGAGGAGCTCTTCAACCACAACGCTGTACTGATATGATGTGTGGTGAAGGGGTAAAACAGCTTTGATTGGCAGAACACATTATTTCTTGCCATCGTGGAGCTTATGCATAGGAAGGGAAGATAAAGTATTTCAAATAGTTCATGTTTATAGGGGTGTGAGGTCGGGAAGGGCAAATGCAGGTCCTGCCAGGCCATTTCTCAGGGGCCCTGACCAAGCCCTACGTCACTCTGCCTCTGTTCGCAGCTGGAGGGACCCACCCACACGCACCTGCACAAATATAATTAGTTAGGAAACTTCATGTTCATCCCTCCCACCTCAAATCTGGTTTTAGAGTGTACACTGATTGTTCTAGAAGTCAGAAATATAGTGTCACTGTGCATATTATCTTCTGTTGCCTTCATTGTCTTTGAATGAAAAAAATGTATCTTTTTAACTGATTTATATACTTGATCTCTATGTCATTTTGAGCTTCTTAGATATGGCAAGAGAAGAGAGGCACATATAAAATTCTGATTCCCATTTTTTGTTTTTTAACCTGATGATTTGTGCTTATTCTTTTGGGATGAGGCAGACGCAGAGCAGGGGTTGCGGACTAGGTGCTGTCGCTCATTTGAGCTCCTGTGAGGCTGAGTCTCAGTGGCTGGATTTGACCCTGGAAACTGCAGTCAACCTGGTGCGCTCCTTCCCTCCTGGGGGTTTTAAGGATTCTTCCAAAGGGACACATTCATTCTCTCAGTTGAACCCTGTCATTGTGCTCTTGCCTATCCTGGCACTAGGAGGGAAAGTGTCTCTTAGGTGAGGCTCTCTGGAAACAGGCTCTGGGACAAAGTGCCCTCTGGACAGCACTCGCGGGATGGAGGCACAGCGGATCAGAAGGGCGAGAGACCAGGCCAGATTCCAGGGAGGCTTTATATTCCCCTATATCTGCAGGAAGTTAATCTCCCAGAGCATTCCAGAAGCCAAAGAGCTAGGGGCAGGTGTACGGGCAGCAAGCAGACCCAAAGGGGGCCTGGCCTCAGAGCCGCAGGAGGACACGCCCTCACTTCTGCGTCCGGTCCTTCCATGGGGGTTGTGGGGAGTTTTGGCACAAACCACAACATATTTTAACCTTTCTGCTACAGCTCCGCAAGTGCAGAATGGGCAACTTAGGTGCTGACAGCAGAGGACTCTCCAGACCCTGTACTTCCTGCTTTCAAACAGAAGAGCAGGTAGGTCTGCCCCTGGGAGTCCCTCCCAGTAGCAACCACTCCTGGCTGGCAGTTGGCAGAGCTGTCCCTCCAGGGCAGATCTCCTCTTGTATGGAGTCTCTAAGGTGTTAGGTGACACTCTGTCTCTCAGGGACAAGTCTCCACATAGGCCATAGAAGGAGACAACAGCTTTTCCACTCTCTAAATTCACTCTCACAACCAATAGAATTAAGATTCCTCTTTCCTCTGTACAATTCAAACAGCAAACATTACAATACAAGCAACTCTTAATAATTCATTAATTTTTCTGTACTTGAATATTTAATTCCTGTTGTTATACAATTGTTATAAATAATTGCCTTGAGAGAATTTGTTCATGAATATCAGCTCTCCCAGAATGACTTCCTAAACTGGTCACCTGGTAAAAACTTGTAAAGTCTTTTCCCCAGAGTAAATGAACCTTTTAAAGGAGACTTCTCCATCAAAGCTTGAAAGGTATGAACATAAAATTAAAATAAAATATAAAAAATAAAATAAAATAAATAGCAGAGGAGATGCCTTCCAAGTCCTCACAGCCTATACTGTGTCTGCCAGACAAAGAATGATTGGTTCCCTTCTGAAAGGTTGTTGCTATTTTTCCCTTGGCAGATGTATCCTCCAGAATCCTGGATGTGATGGTTCTGTGGTTAATGCACGGAATAACAATTAACAGGCCATGCTTCACTGAATAATCTCCTCTCCTCCCATTTTTCATGGAGCAAGTTCCAGTTAATCTCACATTGTATTTTTTTTATTTTGGTATCATTAATCTATAATTATGTGAGCAATATTATGGTTACTAGACTCCCCCTTCCCCCATCATCAAGTCCCCCACACATACTCCATTACAGTCACTGTCCATCAGCATAGTAAGATGCTATAGAATCACTACTTGTCTTCTCTATGTTATACTGCCTTCCCTGTGCTCCCCATGCCCTACGTTATGTGTGCTAATCGTAATGCTCTTTATTCCCCTTCTCTCTCCCTTCCCACCCACAGCCCCCAGTCCCTTTCCCTTTGGCAACTGTTAGTCCATTCTTGGGTTCTGTGAGTCTGCTGCTGTTTTGTTCCTTCAGTTTTTGCTTTGTTCTTATGCTCCATAGATGAGTGAAATCATTTGGTATTTGTCTTTCTCTGCCTGGCTTATTTCACTGAGCATAATACCCTCTAGCTCCATCCATGTTGTTGCAAATGGTAGGATTTGTTTTCTTCTTATAGCTGAATAATACTCCATTGTGTATATGTACCACCTCTTCTTTATCCATTCATCTACTGATGGACACTTAGGTTGCTTCCATTTCTTGCCTATTGTAAATAATGCTGTGATAAACATAGGGGTGCACATGTCTTTTTGAGACTGGGAAACTGCATTCTTAGGGTAAATTCCTGGGAGTGGAATTTCTGGGTCAAATGCTATTTCTATTTTAAGACGTTTGAGGAACCTCCATACTGCTTTCCACAATGGTTGAACTATTTTACATTCCAACCAGCAGTGTAGGAGGGTTCCCCTTTCTCCACATCCTTGCAAACATTTGTTGTTGTTTGTCTTTTGAATGTTGGCCATCCTAACTGGTGTGAGGTGATATCTCATTGTGGTTTTAATTTGCACTTCTCTGATCATTAGTGAGGTGGAGCATCTTTTCTTGTGCCTGTTGGCCATCTGAATTTCTTCTTTGGAGAATTGTCTGCTCATATCCTCTACCCATTTTTTAATAGGGTTACTTGCACTTTGGGTGTTGAGGTGTATGAGTTCTTTATATATTTTGGATGTTAACCCCTTGTCAGATATGTCATTTACAAATATATTCTCCCATACTATAGGATGCCTTTTTATTCTGCTGATAGTGTCCTTTGCTGTACAGAAGCTTTTGAGCATCTTGCAGTCCCATTTGTTCATTTTTTATTTTGTTACCTTTGCCCAAGGAGATGCGTTCAGGAAAAAGTTGCTCATGTTTCTAGTCAAGAGATTTTTGCCTATGTTTTCTTCTAAGAGTTTGATGGTTTCATGACTTACATTCAGGTCTTTGATCCATTTTTTGTTTACTTTGGGTATGGGGTTAAACAATAATCCAGTCTCATTCTCTTGCATATAGCTGTCCAGTTTTGCCAACACCAGCTGTTGAAGAGGCTATGATTTCCCCATTGTATATCCATGGCTCTTTATCGTATATTAATTGACCATATATGCTTGGGTTTATATCTGGGCTCTCTATTCTGTTCCATTGGTCTATGGGTCTGTTCTTGCAACCACACTGTATTTATATATATATATTTTTTATTAAGGTATTATTGATATACACTCTTATGAAGATTTCACATGAAAAAACAATGTGGTTACTACATTTAACCATATTATCAAGTCCCCACTCATACCCCAATTCAGTCACTGTCCATCAGTGTAGTAAGATGACACAGATTCACTATTTGCCTTCTCTGTGATACACTGTTTTCCCTGTGATTCCCCACACCATGTGTACTAAACATAGTACCCCACAATCCCCTTCTCCCATCCTCCCCACCCACGCTTCCACACCCCTCCCCTTTGGTAACCACTAGTTCCTTCTTGGAGTCTCTGAGTCTGCTACTATTTTGTTCCTTCAGTTTTGCTTCGTTGTTATACTCCACAAATGAGGGAAATCATTTGGCACTTGTCTTTCTCCTCCTGGCTTATTTCACTGAGCATAATATCCTCCAGCTCCATCCATGTTGTTGCAAATGGCAGGATTTGTTTCCTTCTTATGGCTGAATATTATTCCATTGTGTATATGTACCACCTCTTCTTTATCCATTCATCTACTGATGAACACTTAGGTTGCTTCCTTATCTTGGCTATTGTAAAAAGTGCTGCAATAAACATACGGGTGAATATGTCTTTTTGAACCTGAGAGGTTGTATTCTTTGGGTAAATTCCAAGGAGTGGGATTCCTGGATGAAATGGTATTTCTATTTTTAGTTTTTCGAGGAACCTCCATATTGCTTTCCACAATGGCTGAACTAGCTTACATTCCCACCAGCAGTGTAGGAGGGTTCCCCCTTCTCTGCATTCTCGCCAGCATTTGTTGTTGTTAGTCTTTTGGATGGTGACCATCCTTACTGGTGTGAGGTGATATCTCACTGTGGTTTTAATTTGCATTTCCCTGATGATTAGTGATGTGGAGCATCTTTTCATGTGTCTGTTGGCCATCTGAATTTCTTCTTTGGAGAACTATCTCTTCATATCCTCTGCCCATTTTTTAATAGGGTTATTTGCTTTTTGGGTGTAGAGGTGTGTAAGTTCCTTATATATTTTGGATGTTAACCCATTGTCGGATATGTCATTTACAAATATATTCTCCCATACTGTAGGATGCCTTTTTGTTCTGTTGTTGGTGTCCTTTGCTGTACAGAAACTTTTTAGTTTGATGTGCTCCCATGAGTTCATTGTTGCTTTTGTTTCCCTTGTTCAAGGAGATGTGTTCAGGAAGATGTCACTCGTGCTTATATTCAGAAGATTTTGCCTATGTTATTTTCTAAGTGTTTTATGGTTTCATGACTTGCATTCAGGTCCTTGATCCATTTCGAGTTTACTTTTGTGTATGGGGTTAAACAATAATCCAGTTTCATTCTCTTGCATGTAACTGTCCAGTTTTGCCAACACCAGCTGTTGAAGAGGCTATCATTTCCCCATTGTATATCCATGGCTCTTTATTGTATATTAATTGACCATATGTGGTTGGGTTTATATCTGGGCTCTCTAGTCTGTCCCATTGGTCTATGCGTCTGTTCTTGTGCCAGTACCAAATTGTCTTGAGTACTGTGGCTTTGTAGTAAAGCTTGAATTTGGGGAGCATAATCCCCCGCATTTTATTCTTCCTTCTCAGGATTGCTTTGGCTATTCAGGGTCTTTTGTGGTTCCATATGAATTTTAGAATGATTTTCTCTAGTTCATTGAAAAATGCTGTCGGTATTTTGGTAGGAATTGCATTGAATCTGTAGATTGCTTTAGGCAGGATGGCCATTTTGACAATATGAATTCTTCCTATCCCATGAGCATGGGATGTATTTCCATTCATTGGTATCTTCTTTAATTTCTCTCATGAGTGTCTTGTAGTTTTCACAGTATAGGTCTTTCACTTCCTTGGTTAGGTTTACTCCTAGTTATTTTATTCTTTTTGATGCAACTTTGAATGGAATTGTTTTCCTGATGCCTCTCTCTGCTAGCTCATTGTTAGTGTATAGGAATGCAGTAGATTTCTGTGCATTAATTTTGTATCCTGCAACATTGCTGCATTCAGATATTAGATCTAGTAGTTTTGGAGTAGATTCCTTAGGGTTTTTTATGTACAATATCATGTCATCTGCAAACAGGGACAGTTTAACTACTTCCCTGCCAATCTGGATGCCTTTTATTTCTTTTTGTTGTCTGATTGCTGTGGCTAGGACCTCCAGTACTATATTGAACAGAAGTGGGGAGAGTGAGCATCCTTGTCTTGCTCCCGATCTTAAAAGAATAGCTTTCAGCTTCTTGCTGTTAAGTATAATGTTGGCTGTGGGTTTTTCATATACAGCCTTTATTATGTTGAAGTACTTGCCCTCTATATCCATTTTGTTGAGAGTTTTTATCATGAATGGATGTTGAATTTTGTCAAATGCTTTTTCAGCATCTTTGGAGATGATCATGTGGTTTTTGTCCTTCTTTTTGTTGATATGGTGGATGATGTTGATGGATTCTCGAATGTTGAACCATCCTTGCATCCCTGGAATAAATCCTACTTGATCATAATGGATGATCCTTTTTATGTACTTTTGAATTCGGTTTGCTAATATTTTGTTGAATATTTTTGCATCTATGTTCATCAGGGATATTGGTCTGTAGTTTTCTTTTTTCTTTTTTTTGTGGTGTCTTTTTTGTGTGGTTTTGGTATTAGAGTGATGCTGGCCTCATGGAATGAGTTTGGAAGTATTCCCTCTTCTACTCCTTGGAAAACTTTAAGGAGGATGGGTATTAGGTCTTCACTAAATGTTTGATAAAATTCAGCGGTGAATCCATCTGGTCCAGGCATTTTGTTCTTAGGTAGGTTTTTGATTACCAATTCAATTTCATTGCTGGTAATTGGTCTGTTCAGATTTTCTGTTTCTTTCTGGGTCAGCCTTGGAAGGTTGTATTTTTCTAGAAATTTGTCCATTTCTTCTAGGTTATCCAGTTTGTTAGCATATAATTTTTCATAGTATTCTCTAATAGTTCTTTGTATTTCTGTGCTGTCTGTAGTGATTTTTCCTTTCTCATTTCTGATTCTGTTTATGTGAGTAGACTCTTTTTTTCTTGATAGGTCTGGCTAAGGGTTTATCTATTTTGTTTATTTTCTCGAAGAACCAGCTCTTGCTTTTGTTGATTCTTTCTATTGTTTTATTCTCCTCGATTTTATTTATTTCTGCTCTAATCTTTATTATGTCCCTCCTTCTACTGACTTTGGGTCTCATTTGTTCTTCTTTTTATAGTTCTGTTTATGGTGAGTTTAGACTGCTCATATAGGAATGTTCTTCTTTCCTGAGGTAGGCGTGTATTGCAATATACTTTCCTCTCAGCACAGCCTTCACTGCGTCCCACAGATTTTGTGGTGTTGAATTATTGTTGACATTTGTCTCCACATATTGCTTGATCTCTGTTTTTATTTGTTCATTGATCCATTGATTATTTAGGAGCATGTTATTAAGCCTCCATGTTTTTGTGGGATTTTTCATTTTCTTTGTGTAATTCATTTCTAGTTTCATTCCTTTGTGGTCTGAGAAGCTGGTTGGTACTATTTCAAACTTTTTGAATTTACCGAGGCTCTTTTTGTGGCCTAGCATATGATCTATTCTTGAAAATGTTCCATGTGCACTTGAGAAGAATGTGTAATCTGTTGCTTTTGGGTGTAGAGTTCTGTAGATGTCTATTAAGTCCATCTGTTCTAATGTGTTGTTCAGTGCCTCTGTCTCCTTACTTATTTGCTGTTTGGTTTATCTGTGCTTCAGAGTGAGTTGTGTTTGGAAGTCTCCTAGAGTGAATGCATTGAATTCTATTTCCCCCTTTAATTCTGTTAGTATTTGCTTCACATATGTAGGAGCTCCTGTGTTGGGTGCATAGATATTTATAGCGGTTATATCTTCTTGTTGGATTGACCCTTTTATCATTATGTAATGTCCTTCTTTGTCTCTTGTGACTTTCTTTGTTTTGAAGTCTATTTTGTCTGATATAAGTACTGCAACTTCTTCTTTTCTCTCCCTGTTAGTTGCATGAAATGTCTTTCTCCATCCCTTCACTTTTAGTCTGTGTATGTCTTTGGATTTAAAGTGAGTCTCCTGAAGGCAGCATACAGATGGGTCTTGTTTTTTTATCCATTCAGTGACTGTGTGTCTTTTGACTGGTGCATTCAGTCCATTTACATTTAGGGTGATTATGGATAGGTATGTACTTATTGCTATTGCAGGCTTCAGATTCGTGGTTACCAAAGGTTCAAGGTCAACTTCCTTACTATCTAAGAGTCTAACTTAACTCATTTAATATGCTATTACAAACACAATCTAAAGATTCGTTTTTTGTTTTTTGTTTTCCTTCTCCTTTTTCTTCCTCCCCTATTCTTTATATATTAGGTATCATATTCTGTACTGTTTGTCTATCCCTTGATTGACTTTGGGGATAGTTAATTTAATTTTGCATTTTCTTAGTAATTAGCTGTTCTACTTTCTTTACTGTGGTTTTATTACCTCTGGTGACAGCTATTAAATCGTAGGAACACTTCCATCTATAGAAGTCCCTCCAAAATACACTGTAGAGATGGTTTGTGGGAGGTAAATTCTCTCAGCTTTTGCTTATCTGGGAATTGTTTAATCCCTCCTTCAAATTTAAATCATAATCTTGCCGGATAAAGTAATCTTGGTTCAAGGTCCTTCTGCTTCATTGCATTAAATACATCATGCCACTCCCTTCTGGCCTGTAAGGTTTCTGCTTAGATGTCTGATGATAGCTTGATGGGCTTTCCTTTGTATGTGATCTTATTTCTCTCTCTGGCTGCTTTTAATACTCTGTTCTTATCCTTGACCTTTGCCATTTTAATTATTATATGTCTTGCTGTTGTCTCCTTGTGTCTCTTGTGTTGGGAGAGCTGCATCTCAAAGGCCTGAGAGACTATCTCCTTCCCCAGATTGGGGAATTTTTCAGTAATCACCTCCTCAAAGACACATTCTATCCCTTTTTCTCTCTCTTCTTCTGGCACCCCTATAAGGGAAATATTGTTCCATTTGGATTGGTCACACAGTTCTCTCAATATTCTTTCATTCTTAGAGATCCTTTTTTCTCTCTGTGCCTCAGCTTCTTTGTATTCCTCTTCTCTAGTTTCTATTTCATTTATTGTCTCCTCCACCGTATCCAATCTGCTTTTCATACCGTCCATTGTGTTCTTCAATGATTGGATCTCTGACCGGAATTCATTCCTGAGTTCTTGAATATCTTTCCGTACCTCCATGAGCACGTTAATGATTTTTATTTTGAACTCCCTTTCAGGAAGAGTCATGAGGTCAATATCATTTAAATCTTTCTCAGGCGTTGTATTAATAATTTTACTCTGGACCAGGTTCCTTTGGCATTTCATATATGTGTGTATGGCGCCCTCTAGTGCCCAGAAGCTCTATTCTCTGCAGCTGCTCAGCCCCTCAAGCAATGTAGGGGATTTTAGGGGAGTGGTATTGGTGCCTGGGGGGAGGAAAGAGCTGTTTCCTGCTTCCCGGCTGCTATGCCTGTCTCCACTACCTGAGCCAGTGGGCCGAGCACACAGGTATAAGCCTCTGTGCTTTGTGTTTTTAGTTGCTGTACACAGATCTTCCCTCTGGCTGTTCTAATGCCAGGGCAGGGTTTCCCTATTTGCAAGCCCGGTGGGGCTGTCCAGGAGAAAGGCGCAGTAGTGTGCCTGTCACAGAAGGGGTTTTTGGAGCTGTGTAGGCAGCCAGGGAGCTGGAGCACCTGAAGATCATGAAAGCTCCCAATCTTCTGGGAAGAGTGCACCCGGACAATTTTGTCTACCTATCCTTTCTCCTGAGCAGTATGCTCTGTGCAACCCCTTTTGCAGCCCTCTTGCTAAGGGATCCTTTGTTAGGAAGTCTCTCAGACTGCCCATCTTTTTTTTGTCCCAGAGTAGCTGGGTATGGATGCCTGCTTTCCACAAGCAGCTGAAATCTTAGTCTCTCCAGGAATTCTGCCTGTCTTAGCTTTCCAACCCCCCACTTACAAGAGTATCATGCAAGCACCATGAAATGTAGGTTTGTGCTCCCAGAGAAGATCTCCAGAGTTAGGTATTCAGCAGTCCCAGATATCCAGTCCCTCCCTGCTCTGTTCCTCTTCCTCCTGCCAGTGAGCTGGGTGGGGGAAGGGCTTGGATCCCATAGGACCACAGCTTTAGTACATTACCCTTTTCCGTGAGGTCTGGTCTTGTCTTCAGGTGTATGCAGTTTGTTGCAGTCCTCTTTCCTGTTGCTCTTTAGGAGTAGTTGTATTAGTTATATTTTCATATTATATGCGGTTTTAGGAGGAAGCCTCTGTCTCACCTCTCATGCTGCCATCTTTAATCCTCTACCACACTGTAGTTTTGATGGCTATAAAAATTGGTTGTTTCAACTCAGAAATTTTTACCTAGATAGAAATAATTATGGTGACTAAATGAGACTATATAAGCAAAACAGAGAATTGATTTAGCTTTCATTTACATGCTGACACTTGTAATTTTTATGTACCTTATTTAAATCAGTCACAGATTTTTTTTTCCCCCCAAAAGATGTGCATCCAGAGCCCTGATTTATAAATTTACTATAGATTGTTTTACTATGTTGGAAAAGTTACCTGACATTGTGTCTTTAGTCATGATATTTATACTTTATATTATGTATGTCATTTGCTGCTCTTCTCCAATTGCAGTGATTAACTGAATAACACATTTTTTGAACACATGAAGACAATTTATGAAAGAAATAAATGCCCACAGAGAAGAAGGATTTATGCATTTGTGTAGGGGCCCCTGTGAGTCTTCCTATGTGCTCAAGCCAGGCCAGTGCCTTCCTCCAGGGCAGGAGTATCCATTCTGATGGGAAACGTTCCCTTACAATGTCCAGAAGCCATGGGAAGACAGATCCGTAACTGTTAATTTCAACTCCCAGTGAAAGCAGATGTTGATGACTGGTAAAACTCAGAATACACTGACCGAAGGAAAGGAATTTGATTCAAGGGAATGGAAATCAATAGTGACTCAAGGAACTATAAATCTTGATATTCCATACAAGTATATGTGTTTTTTATTAGTCATTCAAACAGATGAGCCAGAATTACATTTAATGCATCCTGGGATGTAGCCAGAGTTCTACTAGCCTGTAGCAAATGATTTATGCCAGGTAAGTAGAAGAAAAAACTGATTGAATTAATTTTGTCACCAGGGTTTCTCCACTGAGAAAGGATAAATTGGGAAAGGATAGTAGGATATTTTCTAAATTATTTTATAAGAATAATTAAAAATATCTTATTGTATCTTTATGACTGAGGTGTATTACTGTTTTTAGTTGTGTAACCACCCAAAACACCATCAATTCAAGTCAGTGGGTTCATTACCTGGGTTCCCCAACTGCAGAGTCGTGAGTCATTTCCATAGGGACTTGAGGGTTGTTCATTCATTTATTAAACAAATAGTTATTATATAACAGTTTGTTCTAGATGCCAGGGGTTCATCACAACCAGATGGAGAGAGTCACTGCTGTCATAGAGCTTACTTTCTAGTCCTTATTATAAACAAGAACCAGGGAAACATATGCATATGCCACGTATTTCCAGATCAGGGTAGGTGCTGTGAGGAAAACGAAACAGAGTAAGGGCATAGAGTAATGAGGGAAGGGAGCACTATTTTTAAAGGCTGCCAAGGAAGGCCTCTCTGAAGAGGTATGCTTTGAGTGGAAACTTTAAATGACATAATCTGTGTGATTACGTAAAATTTGTAAGTCTATGTTAATTCAAAAAGATGTACTCTGCATGAATATTTGGGGGTATAGAGAATACAAGAGGAAAGCCTTGTAATGGACATATCCTTGTCTTAGATTACCTGTCTAGTTTACTTCATCGGCAGGAGCTCAGAGAGTTAACTAAATTATTATCTGGGTTAAGGCTAAGGGAATAGGAGGGAGAGTAAGGCAACATTTTAGTGATGAAACCAAAGAGAATCTAGAAGCAAAGTCCTGGTGGGGCCAAAGTCTGAGCTGCTTAGGGGGTCCCAAAAGCTGGCTGTCAAATAGAACAGATCCAGCGGCAAATGGGGAGCTGACGCATGGAGCCTGAGGAGAGTGAAGCCCAGGAATGGGGTGTTGTTAAGCCTAACAAGGGATGGGTAAAGGGGCTGAGTGATCAAGGGACAGTGCCCCAGCCAAAGGCTGATGCCCATGGTTCCTTTCCTTAAGGCTTATATGTCTGTTTCACAGTTGTGCCAGGTACAATGGAGAGGTTGGAAGGGCAGTTGCCGGGTTCAGACAGGATGAGATAAAACAACCAGCTGAATTGCAGAAGGACTGGCTTCAGTTTGGAGCTCTCCCCACAACCTACAAAATGCTGAGAGTGTCAGAAATGAAGTACAGTTTCTAGGCTTGTCAAGGCTGGGGTATGAAATTGGCTTTATGCCCTTGCTCTCTGAAGCCCAGCACATAGATGGGCCAATTGTCTAACTAAATGTACTGTAGGAACTAGCTGTGATGTGTTTTATGGCAACCTTTATTTAGTTTGCTTGGCACAGGTTATAGGGATCTTTCCAGACCTTCTAATCATTGCCCACCCCTTCTCCCTACACACACACACACACACACACACACACACACACACACTCACACACAAACACGTAGTCCACAGGCCATGGACCTGGACCTTAGGGCTATTTTTCCATTCGTTTATTTAACAAATAATTGCTGAATTGCTATTTTGTGGCAGGTCTGAAAATACAAAAATAACAATTGGTCCCTGACTTTAACAAACTCCCACCTTCTAATTCCAGGCTGAGCTACTTTTTTCAACCCCTTTTTGATTATTCAAGTAACAGGTTCTCTCTTGCTGAACTTCATGCCACCCCTTAACACCTTACACCTGCACTGTTCTTCTTGCAGCTCATTTGCTATCCTTTTGAGCTCTGCCCCTGGAACCCGGCTTTTTCTCTCCCTGTCCTCAGAGCCAGGCTCCTCTACCCTATTTGAAATCAATTTTTCCAGGATCTGCTACTCTATAGTCCAGTGTTTTC
>JAVSCE010015512.1:0-15380 GCA_032199065.1 Smutsia gigantea
ACATTACATAATGATAAAGGGGTCAATCCAACAAGAGGATATAACCATTTTAAATATATATGCACCCAACACAGGGGCACCGGCATTTGTGAAACAAATACTAACAGAATTAAAGGAGGAAATAGACAGCAATGCATTCATCGTAGGAGACTTCAACACACCACTCACTCCAAAGGACAGATCAACCAGACAGAAAATAAGTAAAGACACAGAGGTACTGAACAACACACTAGAAAAGATGGACCTAACAGACATCTACAGAACTCTACACCCACAAGCAGCAGGATACATATTCTTCTCAAGTGCACATGGAACATTTTTCAGAATAGACCACATACTAGGCCACAAAAAGAACCTCAGTAATTTCAAAAATATTGAAATCCTACCAGCCAACTTCTCAGATCACCGAGGTATAAAACTAGAAATAAATTTTAGAAGGAAATCAAAAAGGCTCAAAAATACATGGAGACTTAACAACACTCTCCTAATTAATCAATGGGTTAACGACCAAATCAAAACAGAAATCAAAGAATATATGGAGACTAATGACAACAACAACACAAAGCCACAACTTCTGTGGGACGCAGCAAAGGCAGTTCTAAGAGGAAAGTATATTGCAATCCAGGCCTATTTAAAGAAGGAAGAACATTCCCAAATGAATAGTCTAAAGACACAATTACTGAAATTGGAAAAAGAAGAACAAATGAGGCCCAAAGTCACCAGAAGGAGGGACATAATAAAGATTAGAGAAGAAATAAATAAAATTGAGAAGAATAAAACAATAGAAAAAATCAATAAAACCAAGAGCTGGTTCTTGAAAAAATAAACAAAATAAATAAACCCCTAGCCAGACTCATTAAGAGAAAAAGAGAATCTACACACATAAACAGAATCAGAAATGAGAAAGGAAGAATCACGACGGACCCCACAGAAATACAAAGAATTATAAGAGAATAGTATGATAATATATATGCTAACAAGCTGGAAAACCTAGACAAAATGGACAACTTCTTAGAAAAATACAACCTTCCAAGACTGACCAAGCAAGAAACAGAAAAACTAAACAGACCAATCACCAGCAAAGAAATCGAATTGGTAATCAAAAAACTACCCAAGAACAAAACCCCCAGGCCTGATGGATTCACCTCTGAATTCTACCAGACATATAGAGAAGAAATAACACCCATTCTCCTTAAAGTTTTCCAAAAAATAGAAGAGGAGGGAATACTTCCAAACTCATTCTATGAAGCCAGCATCACTCTAATACCAAAACCAGGCAAAAACCTCACCAAAAAAGAAAATTACAGACCAATATCCCTGATGAACGTAGATCCAAAAATACTCAACAAAATATTAGCAAACCGAATTCAAAAATACATCAAGAGGATCATACACCATGATCAAGTGGGATTCATCCCAGGGATGCAAGGATGGTACAACATTCGAAAATCCATCAACATCATCCACCACATCAACAAAAAGAAGAACAAAAAACCACATGATCATCTCCATAGATGCTGAAAAAGCATTTGACAAAATTCAGCATCCATTCCTGATTAAAACTCTCAACAAAATGGGTATAGATGGCAAATACCTCAACATCATAAAGGCCATATATGACAAACCCACAGCTAACATCATATTTAATGGCAAGACGCTGAAAGCTTTTCATCTAAGATCAGGAACAAGACAGGGATGCTCACTCTCTCCACTGTTATTGAACATAGTACTGGAGGTCCTAGCCACAGCAATCAGACAAAACAAAGACATACAAGGCATCCAGATTGGTAAAGAAGAAGTCAAATTGTCACTATTTGCAGATGACATGATACTGTACATAAAAAACCCTAAAGACTCCATTCCAAAACTACTAGAACTAATATCTGAATTCAGCAAAGTTTCAGGATACAAAATTAACACACAGAAATCTGTTGCTTTCCTATACACTAACGATGAACTAACAGAAAGAGAAATCAGAAAAACAATTCCATTCACAATTGCATCAAAAAGAATAAAATACCTAGGAATAAACCTAACAAAGGAAGTGAAAGACCTGTACTCTGAAAACTACAAGACACTCCTAAGAGAAATTAAAGAGGACACTAACAAATGGAAATTCATCCCATGCTCTTGGCTAGAAGAATAAATATTGTCAAAATGGCTATACTACCTAAAGCAATCTACAGATTCAATGCAATCCCTATCAAACTACCAACAGCTTTCTTGAATGAACTGGAACAAATAATTCTAAAATTCCTATGGAACCACAAAAGACCCCGAATAGCCAAAGTAATCCTGAGAAGGAGGAATAAAACAGGGGGAATTACACTCCCTGACTTCAAGCTCTACTACAAAGCCACAGTAATCAAGACAATTTGGTATTGGCACAGAAACAGACCCACAGACCCGTGGAACAGAATAGAAAATCCAAACATTAACCCAAACATATACAGTCAATTAATATTTGTTAAAAGTGCCTTGGATATACAATGGGGAGATGACAGCCTCTTCAGCAGCTGGTGTTGGAAAAACTGGACAGCTACATGTAAGAGAATGAAACTGGACTACTGTCTAGCCCCATACACAAAGGTAAACTCCAGGTGGATCAAAGACCTGAATGTAAGTCATGAAACCATAAAACTCTTAGAAAAAAACATAGGCAAAAATCTTTTGGGCATAAACATGAGCAACTTCTTCATGAACATATCTCCCCGGGCAAGGGAAACAAAAGCAAAAATGAACAAGTGGGACCATATCAAGCTGAAAAGCTTCTGTACAGCAAAGGACACCACCAGTAGAACAAAAAGACATCCTACAGTATGGGAGAATATATTCATAAAAAACGTATCTGATAAAGGTTGACACCCAAAATATATAAAGAACTCACGCACCTTAACAAACAAAAAGCAAATAATCCAGTTAAGAAATGGGCAGAGGACATGAATAGACACTTCTCTAAAGAAGAAATTCAGATGGCCAACAGGCACATGAAAAGATGCTCCACATCGCTAATCATCAGAGAAATGCAGATTAAAACCACAATGAGATATCACCTCACACCAGTGAGGATGGCCAACATCCAAAACACAAACAACAACAAATGTTGGCGAGATGTGGAGAAAAGGGAACCCTCCTACACTGCTGGTGGGACTGCAAATTAGTTCAACCATTGTGGAAAGCAGTATGGAGGTTCCTCAAAAAACTCAAAATAGAAATACCATTTGACCCAGGAATCCCACTCCTAGTAATTTACCCTAAGAATGCAGCAGCCCAGTTTGAAAAAGACATATGCACCCCTATGTTTATCATAGCACTATTTACAATAGCCAAGAAATGGAAGCAACCTAAGTGTCCATCAGTAGATGAATGGATAAAGAAGAGGTGGTACATATACACAATGGAATATTATTCAGCCATAAGAAGAAACAAATCCTACCATTTGCAACAACATGGAAGGAGCTAGAGGGTATTATGCTCAGTGAAATAAGCCAAGCCGAAAAAGACAAGTATCAAATGATTTCACTCATATGTGGAGTATAAGAACAAAGAAAAAATACTGAAGGAACAAAACAGCAGCAGACTCACAGAACCCAAGAACGGACTAATAGTTACCAAATGAAAGGGACTGGGGAAAATGGGTGGGAAGGGAGGGATAAGAGGGAAAAAGGGGCATTGCGATAGCAGATGTAATGTTGGGGGGGCACGGGGAGGGCTGTACAACTCAGAGAAGACAAGTAGTGATTGTATAGCATCTCACTACGCTGATGGACAGTGACTGTAATGGGGTTGGTGGGGGGGGCCTGATGAAGGGGTTGTCTAATAACCATAATATTGCACATGTAATTGTAGATTAATGATACCCAAATAAATTGTATTAATAAAAAAAAGTAGGCCTTTAAGAAATAGTACTTGTTATTGATATAGTTGGAATTTTCCATCAGTAAAATGAGTACATGACAATAAGGTAAAAAAGAAGACAATAAAATTCCAACAGCACATCCATTTATTCATGAATTATCAAGGGAATTGAGGCCCAACTGAACTATGCTTTAATCCTTCTATTCATTGGATGGCATCTCTGAGCAACTTAAAATGTGACCAATACTGGACAATTCTCTGAGTTCTCGTTTCTCTTTTCAATGAACAGACACAGCCAGGAGGCCACTTTGTTGTGTTTCATCAAAGAATAAAACATCTTAATCATGAAATACTGGCCCACTCATAACCCATGTTCCCTCTGCACAAACAGGATCCTGTTTCTCCAATAATGGTAACTCCCTGTCTCTCGGGGGGATGAATTCTGAGTTCCTTAGTACAACTGCATAGTTCCAGTGTCTGGCTGCTGCCTCCTTTCTCATCACCACCTTGAAGAAGCATCAGATAACTCAGGAGGATGCATCTGACTAGTACATAGCTGTAACTCAAATACTTTCTCCATGCCTCCTTCCCCTCCAGTCTTAATTAGCCAAGCCCATCTTAAATATTCAATGTTTATTCTATCAAAATGACTTTTTTTATAAGCACTTTGAACAGTGCTTGCTCTTGATAAGTGCTATCTCTGTGTTAAATAAAATATTTCTTTCAACCTTATAAGGAAGGGACCATGCTAAATGTTTACTCTCTACACCCCTTCCCCCTTCTTAAGACTGCCCCAAGTGAAACCTGGTTTTGGTGAGTTTCTTTTTCTTGATTGATTATTTAAAAATAGATCCCTTAGAGAAGTCTTTCCCAGCCCAGTAATGGGAGCTGTGTGCAGTTGAGTGAACTATTGGAGCCAAAAAGGGAAAAAAGTGAGCAAGCAGATATTAAAGAACAAACATTTGATTGCTGGTTTACAGGCAAGTACTTGACAGTCAGAGTTCTTTGGCTTCCTAGAAATATGCTTTACATGGAGCCTGCATGATGCAAATCTAAGGGCATTGCTTCCTTACCTGTTACCAAAGTCTGTGAAGGGGTGGAATTGTACTCTTGTTCTAGACAGTATTCTTTGTCTCTGCTCTAACTATATTGCAAAGTATCTCAGTTGTATATTTGATCATCACAACACCCATGACACAAGTAAAGAACATTGACAGTTCACATAGCTTCTTCACTGAGGCAAGAAGGTGTTAAGCTTTTGTATAAGCCTGTAGTATCAGTAAGTTCTAGAGTCCCTCTGGGCTGTCCTAAATTTTCTACATCCTGTAGATGTATGGGGCTTTCCCTTTGGAAAGTTATTTTCCTCTCCTCCTCAGAAACTTCTCCAAGAAGTTTCTATCCCACTTGCTTTTATGACTTCAAAATTTTGCATTTTCACCTATGACTGTGAATATTTTGATTTATATTTTCAATAGGTATAAAGAGCCACCTGTCCTGAGCACTTGTTTCATCACTGGTACTTGTGGAATAGGAAGAACTCAACATCCATTAAATCCCTTATCCCTGCAGTTGACACACTCAGAAGCTCATAGGTGGGAGGGAGAAGGCACTGAAGAGTAACTAGAGTACTCATTTCGACCCCAATACTCATGAGTACTCATTTTGTGCCAGGTACTGTATTGAGAACTTTTCATGCAAGAATCCCCATAGTAATCCTTTGATGTAGACATTAGTGTTATCCCCATTTTATAAATGATACAATTGAGAGATGGGGGGAATTGTGAGTGCATGAGAACACAGCTTAATATTTTGTCCATTTGAGTCATCTTGGTTTTGGCTCAGTGTAAGAGGTAGAAATACCCTTTATATCAAGATAATGCTTTGTGAATGAACTCAGTTCAGTTGTACACATGAATGTTGCTCAAAATTCTTTTTAGTGACTGGATGAGAATAGACTCCTCTAGGATCTGAGAGTCCCTCCACAACTCCAGAGTCAGAGGGACAATACCTGGAAGGCTTGATTTGCCTTCATGGGAGGTTTGGGGATGGTTATCATTCCCTAATTCCTTTTTATGTTAAATAGCAACTTCATTCTGTTTTTTAATTGAAATATTGTTGATATTCAATCTTATATTGGTTTCAAGTACACAACACAGTGGTTCAACAGTTACCTAAATTATTAAATCCTCACTCCACTAGTGCAGTTACTATCTGTCCAAATAGGAAAATGTTACTGTTGCTCCAGAAGGAGGGCGTTCCCTGCCCAGGGCAGGTTCTCTATGAATTCGTTCAGACTGAATAAAGGTGAGGGCAAGAAGTTGGGGGTTTTAAAAGGGGTACCACCTTTATTTTCATGGCAGTAGGTCTCAGCTTCTCCTGGCCCCAGCACTGCTCCCTCCTGCTCCCTAGCATGGGCTTAATTCTGTCTTAGCACTGGGGCTTCACAGCTTCCCTCCGCCAGCCTCCATTCTCTCCTAGTTCTCTCTCCAGGCTTCCCTTCTCTGCTCTCCAAGCTCCCTGCTTCCACGCTTGCCACTCTCTGCTTGCCACTCTCTCCCCACTCTCCCAGCCCTCTACTTTCCTGACCCTAGCACCAGGAGGAACCCTGTAAGAGGACCCTATGATGACTGGTGGACACCAACCAATTACATACATACCAGGAACTGAGGTGAGGACAGAATGGGTGTTTCTTCTCTGCCCCTCCACTGGGCTGGTACTCCTGTGACTGACCAGCCCCTTTGTCCCTGGAAAACATCCCATATATGTGCAGATAGGCTCTTTCAGGTCTACAATGGGTGCTATCCAGGCAAGGATCCTGGCTATAATTACCATTTTCTCCACAGTTACAGAATCATTGGATATTTCTTCATGCTGTACTGCCTTCCCCATTGCCAATATTATGATTGATCCCATTTATCCCCCTCACCCTCCCCACCTACCCACTCCAATCCCTCTCCCATGGTAACCACCAGTCACTTCTCAGTGTCTGTGAGTGTATTGCTATTTTGTTGATTTTGTTTTGTTTTGTTTTTAGATTCCACAAATAAGTGAAATCATATGGTACTTGTCTTTCTCCACCTGGCTTATTTCACTTAGCATAACACCTCTAGGTCCATCCATATTGTTGCAAATGGCAGGATTTCTTTCTTTTTTATGGCTGAATAATATTCCACTGTATATATGTATACCATTTTATTTATCAGTTCATCTATTGATGGACATTTAGGTTGCTTCAATATCTTGACTATGGTAAATAATGCAGCAATAAACATAGGGGTGCATATATCTTTCTGAATCAGAGATGTTGTTTTCTTTGGGTAAGTTCCTTGAAGTGAAATTACTGGGTCATATGGTATTTCCACTTTTAGCTTTTGAGGAACCTCCATACTGCTCCATACTGCTTTCCTAATTTTGTACTCAAGGTTCTGGCTGCACCATGGATTTTTCTAATTTATATAATGTAAAAGTTGACTTCATAAACTCTGGAGACAGCTGCAAAGTTGACATCCCAGATCTTCCTTTTCTTGCTGTATATCTTTGACAAAGGTACCTACCTTCTTGTGTACTTCAGCTTCTTTATTTGTAAAATATGGCTTATAATGGTACCTATCTTACATATTTGTTGGAAAAGTTAGAACGTGTCTGGTTGGGAGGAGGCATTCAGTAAATGGTACCTGTATACATATATTACAGTAATACATATATTACTAAGGAATTGTTCCTACTTTTCCTTGAATTTCTTTCAGTCTTTAGCTTCTACCATTTTTTAGTGGTAACTAAGCTCCATGTGTATCTTCAGCATATGCCTTATTTACAAACCCTGAAGAAGCCATGCTTGGATGATGCAGTTTGTCAACTTCCATTACATTTTTCCACCATCATATTTGCTTTGGATTCCCTTGCATTTTTGCCATTGAATAGTCTGTTTGCCTGGTGTATAAAAGTAGGCACTCATTTGGAAAAATGCTGAGCTCACTTAGAACACCTATTTGAATCCCATACTGCAGTATTGCTCCATAATTCCATAGTTGGGGATCACTGAAGAATCTTCTATAGAAGATGCTGCAGAATGTGGTAGGAGAAAGTGTTCATTGATGAGTCACATGAATCATATAAAGCGTCTAACTATTCAACAAACATTTTGGAGGACCTACTATGTGCCACTGATAGGCACTGGAGATCCAGTAATGAAAATAATCTTCTTTGCCCTTTCGAAGATTATAGTCTAGTAGAAAAGCATAAGCAAGTAGATTAGAACATAGTGTAGTAAGTACTATAATCAAAATGAGTAAAAGTACTGTTGGAAGCCCAGAGGAGGACCTAGCCCAGCCTCCTCTTAAAAGATGTTCAGTTTAGAGATGGGAACAAACGCTCACAGAGCACTGAATCAGGCCTGCCTTACCTCACATTTGCAATATTGTAGCCACCTCCAAGCTACTCTTCATGCCTTCACCAGGTCCAATGCATGTTAAGCAGAACTTCAGGTGAATTTCTTAAAAAGATATTGGCAAAGAAATTGATAAAACTCACACACACACACACACACCTGAGGCAATTTTGAAATGTATTTATATGCTTTTACCTGTTTCTGGCCATTTATCCTTCTTATGAAATATTTTTGGTAATTTCTGTAAATGATGGGAAAGTTTTTCAGGTGTTAAGTGGGTCTCCTTATTAATAATTTTACTCACTTTTTGAATTAAAAAATTTAATTTATTTTCCAATTATACCTGCTCTGCATGTTTTCAGTGTTGCTTGAATATTAAAATGTTGCCTCTGGCCCTAAACAAATTGTCAGGAAGTAAAGTGGTCAAAAGCAATGTTATCAGACACAAGTTCACGTATTAGTGACTTCAGTTCATCTCAACATGAATCTAGATCATGTTTGATATTCCCAAAGTATTTTTACATTTTACAGATAATTAAAAAAATTTTTTAAATCATTTTTTTAGTCAGGGAGGCTTATTTTAGCTACTTAGTATTTTTACAACATTATAAATTGATTTTTTTATTTTATATTTAAGCAGGGTAATAGTCTTCACTGCAAAGGAGCAAAAAAATCTAGTAGGAATAAGATGATGAGTGGTTTCATTTTTAGATAGTTTTTGAATAGACATTACATTTTGAAATGTTAACAGCATTCGCATTAAAATGTGAAATCAAGAGATGAGAAGTTGGTTCTGTAGATCACTTATTTGTTAGTCCTTACAATACTAGTAGGCATTTCGTATCTTTCACCATACTTAGATATTTTACTCCCTTAGGTTGGCCAATCATAGTGAATAAAGGTAGTACCAGAATCATGCACCAGAGTGGCCTTCCTTTTTAAAGCTGAATAATATTCCATTGTGTGCCTATATCACATTCATTCATGTATTGATGGGCATTTGTGTTCTTTGTACCTTTTGGCTATTATGAATAATGCTGCTATGAAAATTGGTGTATAAGTATCTGTTTGAGTCTTTGCTTTTAATTCTTTTGGATATATAATTAGGAGTGCAATTGTTGGTTCATATGGTAATTCCATTTTAAATTTTTTGAGCAATTACCATACTGTTTGCTACAACAGCTGTGCCATTTTATGTTCCTACCAGCAATGCACAAGGGTTCCAATTTCTCTACATCCTCACCAACATTTGTCAATTTGTTTTTTTTTAATCATAGCCATCCTAATGGGTGTGCAGTAGCATTTCATGGTGCTTTTTATTTGCATTTCTATAATTACTAGTGATGTTCAGCTTCTCTTTATATGCTTATTGGCCACTTGTATATATTTGGGGAAACATCTATTCATGTCCTTTGCCCATTTTAAAAATGGTTTGTATGTATTTTTTGTTGGGTTTTTAATTTTTTAATCAAAATACTTACAGAGCATGAAGTACATCTGCAGCACTGTGTTAGACACTGTGAGGGATAAAAACAGAGTTTAGACCTTTATGGTGTAGTAGCAATAGGTACCTGTGACAAAGATACAAGCTTGAATAGATGGGGATGAGAGGTGCCCAAAGAGGCACTGACACAGGGGAGAAGGACACATGACATCTCTTTCAAGTGTTTGGAGAAGTAATCAGATAAGCCTGCATAAGGTCAATAAGACTGGAGATGAGCTTTAAGGGAGGGATTAGATTTCAGCAGGCATAGATGGGAGGGAGGACCTTCAGGAAGATATGGAGTAGGAAAAATGAATATAGGAAAATTTGGGTGAGGTTTATGCACCAGCAACTAGTTCAGTTTGTTCAAAAAGGACTTTACTGCAAAGGGCCTTGAATGCTGGAATAACAGATTTCTAATGACTTTAATAAGCAGTAGGGAGCTTTGGAAATTTTTGAGAAGGAAAGAGATCTGAGGAAGCTTGGATCTTGGATAACATGTCTTCCTTTCTCATGCCCTTATTTAGCTGGGTGTCACATAGCCTCTAGTAGATACTTTGCATATATCCAGCATCCAATAAATGATTGATTGATAGCACAGAGCCCTAGGCATCAGTCCATTTTCTGATGTGTCATTTATCTGAATATGTAGAAAATCAATGGAATTTTTAACAGTCTGACTCTCTATATAATTATTTTGTCAAAGCTACCAATGCTTTTCCAGAATAATGAATGGGTTACCTGAGTGTCTTTTATTCCAATGATTTTATAGGAACTGCAGCTGTTTTTATCAGAGTGTGTCTTTGTTGGGACAATTAAGAAGAGAATGGAGCTATTAAAAACAGAACATAGGACTCCAAACCAGCCCTCAGTCATTTTCTGTCTACAGATATGAAACCCTAGTCAGTTTCAGCCTACATTCTGTGATTCAGTCCTGTGATGGTAAATGTGAAAAGTGGTTTATTTTATTTTTTTCAAAATAGACACAATTCTCATTGAAATTAAGATAGAAGGAGAAGGTTTTCTAACAGTCACCAAATTGAATGGCATATTTTTCTTCCCCCACACAAGAACAGTGTTTGTGGTTTCTGAGATCAGCAGAATTTGAGGCATTGGCTTTAGCTTCAAATTATTCAAGCATATACCACAAGGCCATTTACATGTGTCTGTAAAATTTAAAACAACTCATACTCACTCTAAAGAGTCAATATTTCCACTACATAAAGATGTTGATGTCAAAAAGAAAAAAATATTTAGAAGTTGCATGAATTGATGTGAATAGTTAAGAGTGAAGATCACTACATTTATCTAGTACTTACAATGGGCCAGCCACTGTGCTAGACACTTGACACATTTGCTTGTCCTAACATCCCTGTGGTGCAGATGTTATTTTTCTCAAATGATAGATAAGGCAACAGTTAGGTAGAGTTATGCAGTAGTCAGTCTTGGCTAATGGCTGACTCCAGAATCTATGCTTAACACGACAAAGGTTAATTTCTTATTCCTGTCATAGTCTAAGTGGGTCAGCAGGGGGAGCTTGCTTTATGTAGTCATGGAGGGACTTGGGGTCCTTCCATCAAGAACTCTCACCGTTCTAGAGGGCTTTGGAGTTCTCTACTGGATTTTTTGTATCCAACTGGCAAGTGATAGAAGAGTATAAAAGTAGGCACTCATTTGGAAGGAATACTGAGCTCACTTAGAACACCTATTTGAATCCCATACTGGTATTCGAGGTAACCACAGAGGATAGTGTGAGAGCCATTAGAAGCCCATCTACTTCAGTACACACTCCACTAGCCAAAACTCACACTTACAGATGCACCTAATTGCAAGTGTGCCATGAAATGTGGTCTAATGGTGTGTGAAGGAAGACAGGGGAAACAGATGCTAGAGAGTACAAGAACGCTTTGCTACAGCCCACCCTTCTGATTACCAAATTTCTTTTCATTCTTTCTCCCACACATAAAACACATTAACTATTTACCCCTCTAATATGTAAAGAGTAGCCAAAACCCCCGTCTGGTTGTTGCATTCCTCTCAGTTAGGTGAGACGTAGTCCTTTTCATCAGGTCCAGCTATGGCTCCACTTGGCTCTGTGCTTTATGAAGTAGTAAGACAAGTCATCCATCCCCCACACCAACACCACTCAGGATACAATGGCATCATCTAGCAATCTAATCTGTTTTTTATTTATAAATGAGAAAACAGGTACTTGGAGAAAGCACATGACTTCCTTTGATATAGAACTGGATCCAGGTCTGCTGGCCCTCAGTATGATGTTAAAGGTTATATTACCTTCCCTTGTATTTGGAGCCAGTTGTTAAAATGTGTGCCATTAATATGAGTCATTAGTGGGAAGATAGCTTTAAGATCTAATTCAGTCTCCCATCCAATGTGAAATCTCCTGCTACTTGTCTAATATGGCTTTGTCTGCTAAGAGTCCACTCTTAAAGCATCACAGGCCTTCTTGTGAAAGATGGACAGGATTTGAGTTCCATTAAAGTTAGAGTGTTGGCCATAAAAGGCTTCTCTGTGTCAGGACCTCAGTCAGCTTGTGATAATGGGCACACCATAAGGATTGAGGGCAACAAACACGGTAACTAGTAGGATTTACTGATACTCACTGTGTACCTAGCATTATAGAAGGACATTATGTAGATTATTTTAATAAATCTTCACAAATCCCCATGAAACTGGTACTATTATTATTCCCATTTTACAGATATGGAAACTGAGACTCAGTGTAAAGCCTCTTGCATAAGGAAATTAGCTAGGAAATAGAACCGGATTTCAACACAGGCCTAGCTTTCACTGCAGCCTGTGCTCCTAAGCACTGATGTCAGTTATGAGTTGCATTGGAAACACTGCCTTAGCAAAAATGGAACGTTGCTGGTGTGGACTGTAAGATTCATGAGGGTGGGGTTTATGGTGGCTCTACTCATCAGTACATTCCAAGCACCTAAAACAATGCTTGGCACAATAAATACGTGTTGACTGAAAAAATGGATTGACCTGAGTCCAGATACTACCCTTTGTGTTAGCAAGGTGCCAAGACAGGCTGTTCTGTTCTGTGCTGCTGTGTTCTTGCTGACAGGCAAGTTCAAGGCCGCATATCCCTGTGGAATGGGGAGAAAGCTTAAGGCCAAAGTCTAGGTGCATAAAGGCAGACAACTGTAGTCATGAAAAACCAAGCAGGTAAAATACTTTCCAAACTGTTTTTCACCTTACAAATCCTTGTTATTCAGCATTTCTATGACATGATTTTGGAAACATGAGTTAACAGAGACAAAAGAGTTGATGAAATTATTAGATAAATTAAAGTACATAATTAGTCATTTGTGGATTCTTAGGTGTCATTTGTGCACACACCCAGACACTCATACTGTTTTGTTTCCCTCAGTTGCAGTCATGCTATGTGGTCAGTTTTATGACTATATAACTCACTTAACAGTATTACATGGTGACCTTTTCATGTCAGTATGTATATTAATATATCTACTTTAGTCTTTTTAATGTCAATAATGTTTTCCTGGTATACATGTTTCATAATTCACTTTTAAACAATCTCTTAGTGGTGAACATTTAAGTTGTTTTCTGTTTTCCATTTTTTTCAAAAAAGCTTTTCACTGACTCTTGGCCCCTAATACTCTAGAAAGCTTAATTTAGTATATTCCACGCATTTCCTCAGTCTAATCCAATACTTTTATGATCAGTAGAGGATTTGTCCTCCAGCTTATTTTAGGTAAATAGAGTTTCCTCCTCCTCCTTTTCAGTCTTCACCTGTTTTTCCCCTGGGGATGATTTGCATAGTAGGGTTTGGGGTCTTACATATCATCCTGGCATCAGAAAGACCACATGCCATCTACTTGCTGTTAATTTTGATATTGCACATTCATCCCTCTTCTATGGTTTATAGTCAATTCTCATTCTTCTTGTTATTATATCTGTAAGTCACCATGAACACTGAATTAGTGCATACTGAACCACTACTCCTTGGGGAGATGTGTATACACACAAATAAATAGATGGATATGTATGTATACATATATCTCACATAGATTATAATCTTAAAACTTAAAATTCACTCATCTTGTTCCCATTTTCTTTCAATATTTTAAAAAAGAATAAAAGAGGTTAAAAATGTTACCTGACTGCTAGAAGCTGCTCCACTAAGTGCTGGAGTTGGGATTCAAACCTTGTCCCACTGGCCCCAGAGCTGGAACTTCTTGCACTATACCACCCTGCCTCCTATTGTCTCCATCCTCTGGCCATTCTCTATATGAGACTGACAGAAGAAAGCAGACCATCTCCTTATGCCACAGCTAGGAACATGTGAGTAAGACAAGTGAAAATTCTGGGTGCTCTGCACATGTCTGCTCATGACCAGAAAAGCACTGGAAGTATTAATTTTGTGGTTAAAATAAATATTAGCAAGTAGGCAAATTCACAAACACAGAATCCATGAATAATCAGAATCAGCTGTATCTTCTTTGTTGTGGCTTCCCTGGTTATTTTGAAATGCATAGCCAAGAATTCAACTCAATGTTCTTTTTGGGTTATTTTGGAATCTCCCCCATGGCTAGAAGCTTTAGACTCTGGATACAGTTGGTGAAGATGAACTAGTATGGCTTCATGACTTTATCACTCAAAGGACTTTCCTTGTTAAAAAAAAAATAACCCATTCTTTAGTTTCCTTTATACTAAATGTGAGGCTTGAGTGAGGTGACATATATGATCATTTCTAGATATAATTGTATTAGTTTCTTGTGGCTTCTGTAACAAATTATCACAAACTTTATGACTTAAAACAACAGAAATTTATCTTCTTATAGCTTTAGAGGCCAGAAGTCCAAAATCAGTGCCACTGGGCAAAAATCAAGGTGTTGGTAGGGCCATGCTACCTCCATATACTCTATGGAATAATTAATTCCTTATCTCTTCCAGCTTCTGATGGCTGCCAACACAGTCCTTGGTTTGTGACCTCATCACTCCAGTCTTCAGTGTTAGTAACTTCAAATTGCTTTCTGCTCCATTTCACATCTTGCCTTCTCTATGTGTCTGCCAAATCTCACTCTGCTTCCTTATGATATATGTGATACCATTTAGGGCCCGCCTGGATAATCCAGAATAATCTGCCCATCTCAAGATTTTTAACTTAATCACATCTACAAATAATCCTTTTCTTTTTTTTTTAGTTTTTTTTGATATCATTAATCTACAACTAAATGAGTAATATTATAGTGATTACACTACCCCCTTCATCAGGTTCCCCCCCCAACCCCATTGCAGTCACTGTCCATCAGCGTAGTGAGATGCCATAGAGTCACTACTTGTCCTCTCTGGGTTGTACAGCCCTCCCCGTGCCCCCCGAACATTACATCTGCTAATCGTAATACCCCTTTTTCCCTCTTATACCTCCCTTCCCACCCATTTTCCCCAGTCCCTTTCCCTTTGGTAACTATTAGTCCGTTCTTGGGTTCTGTGAATCTCCTGCTGTTTTGTTCCTTCAGTTTTTTTTTTTTTCCTTAGTTCTTATACTCCACATATGAGTGAAATCATTTGGTACTTGTCTTTTTTAGCTTGGCTTATTTCACTGAGCATAATACCCTCTAGCTCCATCCATGTTGTTGCAAATGGTAGGATTTGCTTTCT
>JAVSCE010015513.1:0-68016 GCA_032199065.1 Smutsia gigantea
TGTTAATGGAATAGAAAACAAAGAACAGGAGTACAGAGCAGCTGAGGCAGAGAGAGATAAAAGGATTTCTAGGAATGAAAAAATATTAAGAGAACTGTGTGACCAATCCAAACGGAACAATATTCGCATTATAAGAGTACCAGAGGAAGAAGAGAGAGAAAAAGGGATAGAAAGTGTCTTTGAAGAAATAATTGCTGAAAACTTTCCCTCGCTGGGAAAGGAAGTAGTCTCGCAGTCCACCGAAGCTCATAGATCTCCCAACACAAGGGACCCAAGGAAGACAACACCAAGACACATAATAAGTAAGATGGCAAAGATCAAAGATAAAGACAGGGTATTAAAGGCAGCTAGAGAGAGAAAAAAGATCACCTACAAAGGAAAACCCATCAGACTATCATCAAACTTCTCAACAGAAACCTTACAGGCCAGAAGAGAATGGCATGATATATTTAACGTAATGAAACAGAAGGGCCTCGAACCAAGAATATTGTATCCAGCATGATTATCATTTAAATATGATGGAGGGATTAAACAATTTCCAGACAAACAAAAGTTGAGAGAGTTTGCCTCTCATAAACCACCACTACAGGTTATCTTAAATGGACTGTTCTAGATGGAAGCACACCTAAGGCTAAAAAGATGTCACCAGAGAAAATAAAATCATAGCAAAGAAAGCAGACCATCCAAATACTAACTAAAGGCAAAGAATAAAACACTTATTATAGAAAGAATGGAGGAGGAGGAATAAGAAGGAAGAGAAAGAAAGAAACATCAGACTGTGTTTACAATAACTTAACAAGAAAGTTAAGTTAGATTGTTAGATAGTAAAGAAGCAACCCTTGAACCCTTGGTAACCACGAATCTAAAGCCAGCAACGGCAATAAATACATACCTATCAATAATCACCCTAAATGTAAATGGACTGAATGCACCAATCAAAAGACACAGAGTAACAGAATGGATAAAAAAGCAAGACCCATCTATATGCTGGCTACAAGAAACTCACCTCAAATCCAAAGATATACAAAGACTAAAAGTGAAGGGATGGAAAAAGATATTTCATGCAAACAACAAAGAGAAAAAAGCAGGTGTTGCAGTACTTGTATCAGACAAAATAGACTTCAAAAACGAAGAAAGTAGCAAGAGATAAAGAAGGACATTACATAATGATAAAGGGGTCAATCCAACAAGAAGATATAACCATTATAAATATATATGCACCCAACACAGGGAGCGCAGCATATGTGGGGTCATGCTGGGAGTAAGAGGAAATAGACAGCAATGCATTCATCTTAGGAGACTTCAACACACCACTCACTCCAGAGGACAGATCAACCAGACAGAAAATAAGTAAAGACACAGAGGCACTGGGTGTTCCACTAGAACAGATGGACTAACTTTCTGAGACATCTACCGAACTCTACACCCAAAGCAACGGGATACATTCTTCCTACTCAGAATGCACATGGAACATTTTCCAGAATAGACCACATACTAGGCCACAAAAAGAACCTCAGTAATTTCAGAAATATTGAAATCCTACCAAGCAACTTCTCAGATCACCAAGGTATAAAACTAGAAATAAATTTTAGAAAGAAATCAAAAAAGCTCACAAATACATGGAGACTTAACAACACTCTCTAATTAATCAATGGGTTAACGACCAGATCAAAACAGAAATCAAAGAATATATGGAGACTAATGACAACAACAACACAAAGCCACAACTTCTGTGGGACGCAGCAAAGGCAGTTCTAAGAGGAAAGTATATTGCAATCCAGGCCTATTTAAAGAAGGAAGAACATTCCCAAATGAATAGTCTAAAAGACACAATTACTGAAATTGGAAAAAGAAGAACAAATGAGGCCCAAAGTCACCAGGAGGGACATAATAAAGATCAGAGAATAAATAAATAAAATTGAGAAGAATAAAACAATAGAAAAAAATCAATGAAACCAAGAGCTGGTTCTTTGAAAAAATAAACAAAATAGATAAACCCCTAGCCAGACTCATTAAGAGAAAAAGAATCTACACACATAAACACAATCAGAAATGAGAAAGGAAAAATCACGACGGACCCCACAGAAATACAAAGAATCATAAGAGAATATTATGAGAACCTATATGCTAACAAGCTGGAAAACATAGAAGAAATGGACAACTTCTTAGAAAAATACAACCTTCCAAGACTGACCAAGCAAGAAACAGAAAAACTAAACAGACCAATCACCAGTGGCGAAATCGAATTGGTAATCAAAAAACTACCCAAGAACAAAACCCCCGGGCCTGATGGATTCACCTCTGAATTCTACCAGACATATAGAGAAGAAATAACACCAATTCTCCTTAAAGTTTTCCAAAAAATAGAAGAGGAGGGAATACTTCCAAACTCATTCTATGAAGCCAACATCACTCTAATACCAAAACCGGGCAAAGACCTCACCAAAAAAGAAAATTACAGACCAATATCCCTGATGAACGTAGATGCAAAAATACTCAACAAAATATTAGCAAACCGAATTCAAAAGTACATCAAGAGGATCATACACCATGATCAAGTGGGATTCATCCCAGGGATGCAAGGATGGTACAACATTCGAAAATCCATCAACATCATCCACCACATCAACAAAAAAGAACAAAAACCACATGATCATCTCCATAGATGCTGAAAAAGCATTTGACAAAATTCAGCATCCATTCCTGATTAAAACTCTCAACAAAATGGGTATAGAGGGCAAGTACCTCAACATCATAAAGGCTATATATGACAAACCCACAGCTAACATCATGCTTAACGGCGAGACGCTGAAAGCTTTCCATCTAAGATCGGGAACAAGACAAGGATGCCCAATCTCTCCACTGTTATTCAACATAGTACTGGAGGTCCTAGCCACAGCAATCAGACAAAACAAAGACATACAAGGCATCCAGATTGGTAAAGAAGAAGTCAAATTGTCACTATTTGCAGATGACATGATACTCTACATAAAAAACCCTAAAGACTCCATTCCAAAACTACTAGAACTAATATCTGAATTCAGCAAAGTTACAGGATACAAAATTAACACACAGAAATCTGTTGCTTTCCTATACACTAATGATGAACTAACAGAAAGAGAAATCAGAAAAACAATTCCATTCACAATTGCATCAAAAAGAATAAAATACCTAGGAATAAACCTAATGAAGGAAGTGAAAGACCTGTACTCTGAAAACTACAAGACACTCCTAAGAGAAATTAAAGAGGACACTAACAAATGGAAATGCATCCCATGCTCTTGGCTAGGAAGATTAAATATTGTCAAAATGGCTATACTACCTAAAGCAATCTACAGATTCAATGCAATCCCTATCAAACTACCAACAGCTTTCTTCAATGAACTGGAACAAATAATTCTAAAATTCATATGGAACCACAAAAGACCCCGAATAGCCAAATCAATCCTGAGAAGGAGGAATAAAACAGGGGGAATTACACTCCCTGACTTCAAGCTCTACTACAAAGCCACAGTAATCAAGACAATTTGGTATTGGCACAAAAACAGACCCACAGACCAGTGGAACAGAATAGAAAATCCAAACATTAACCCAAACATATGCAGTCAATTAATATTTGATAAAAGTGCCTTGGATATACAATGGGGAGATGACAGCCTCTTCAGCAGCTGGTGTTGGAAAAACTGGACAGCTACATGTAAGAGAATGAAACTGGACTACTGTCTAGCCCCATACACAAAGGTAAACTCAAGGTGGATCAAAGACCTGAATGTAAGTCATGAAACCATAAAACTCTTAGAAAAAAACATAGGCAAAAATCTCTTGGACATAAACATGAGCAACTTCTTCATGAACATATCTCCCCGGGCAAGGGAAACAAAAGCAAAAATGAACAAGTGGGACTATATCAAGCTGAAAAGCTTCTGTACAGCAAAGGACACCATCAGTAGAACAAAAAGACATCCTACAGTATGGGAGAATATATTCATAAAAAACGTATCTGATAAAGGGTTGACATCCAAAATATATAAAGAACTCATGCACCTTAACAAACAGAAAGCAAATAATCCAATTAAGAAATGGGCAGAGGACATGAATAGACACTTCTCCAAAGAAGAAATTCAGATGGCCAACAGGCACATGAAAAGATGCTCCAAATCGCTAATCATCAGAGAAATGCAGATTAAAACCACAATGAGATATCCCCTCACACCAGTGAGGATGGCCAACATCCAAAACACAAACAACAACAAATGTTGGCGAGGATGTGGAGAAAAGGGAACCCTCCTACACTGCTGGTGGGACTGCAAATTAGTTCAACCATTGTGGAAAGCAGTATGGAGGTTCCTCAAAAAACTCAAAATAGAAATACCATTTGACCCAGGAATTCCACTCCTAGGAATTTACCCTAAGAATGCAGCAGCCCAATTTGAAAAGGACAGATGCACCCCTATGTTTATTGCAGCACTATTTACAATAGCCAAGAAATGGAAGCAACCTAAGTGTCCATCAGTAGATGAATGGATAAAGAAGAGGTGGTACATATACACAATGGAATATTATTCAGGCATAAGAAGAAAACAAATCCTACCATTTGCAACAACATGGATGGAGCTAGAGGGTATTATGCTCAGTGAAATAAGCCAAGCCGAAAAAGACAAGTATCAAATGATTTCACTCATATGTGGAGTATAAGAACAAAGAAAAATACTGAAGGAACAAAACAGCAGCAGACTCACAGAACCCAAGAATGGACTAATAGTTACCAAAGGGAAAGGGACTGGGGAAGATGGGCGGGAAGGGAGGGATAAGAGGGAAACAGGGGCATTACGATTAGCAGATATAATGTTGGGGTGGCACAGGGAGGGCAGTACAACTCCGAGAAGACAAGTTGTGTTTCTATAGCATCTCATTACGCTGATGGACAGTGACTGTAATGGGGTTGGTGGGGGGGACCTGATGAAGGGGTAGTTTAATAACCGTAATATTGCACATGTAATTGTAGATTAATGATAATAAAATAAATTATATTTAAAAAAATGAAAATAAAAATAAAGTTGTTTCCTACCTCACAAAAAAATCGAACATTTAAATATAAACATAAAGCCATAAAAATACTAGACGAAAATACTGAAGCATTTATTCATAATGTCAGAAATCGTAAATCAAAGACTGCAAAAATGGGTATATAAAACCACAAAAAATCCTCATAAATATACCCTGCAAACAAGACTAAAGCAAGGAAAATATGTGTACTTTATATCACAGTTAAAGAGCTTGTTTCCATAAAATATAAAGAGCTCAACCACATAATAGAAAAATGGATGAAGGATGTGCATAGGTGGTTCTTTCACAGAAAAGGAAATTCATGTGGTTCTTGAACTTATGAAAATATATTCACTATATTTTATAATAAGAGAAATGAAAAGTAGAGCTAAAACAAGATACTGTTTTCTACCTATAAGACAGGCAAAGAACAGAAAGTTGAGTAACATTCCCTGTTGTTGAAGGTGTGGGAAATAGGCATCCTCGTGCACACTGGGAGGACTAAACGGGGTACAACCTCTATGGAGGGCCATGCCTATCAAAATGAATAGAAATAAATGGTCGTTTGGACCAGCCATTTCCTCTGTAGATATACACATAAATTACTTAAGAACACGGATATTCATTCCAATAAAATGAGATATGGGTAAGGATAGTCATTGCAGCATTATTTATCATAGTAAAGGACAGGAATTGAAAACTTAAGATTAGGGGACTGGTTAAAACCATTAGAGAGCACAAAACAAAGTAGACATTGGAAGAATGAAGAAGGGCCAGTATACACTGATCTGTAAGGATATCCATATTGTTAATGAAAAAGCAAGTGAAAATCGTATGTGTCGCATGCTTTGTATACACTGCCACATGCATGGCATTCTTCTGACAGAGGCTATACAAGAAACTGGTAATGGTATTCTATCCAGAGAGGACCTGAGTGGCTGCAGATAGACAGGGGTAGAAGGGTATCACTTTATTCTCTCCTTTTCCTTTGGGGAGGAGAACCTTTTGAAAAACTGTAACCCCAAGCCCAGACTGATCTGGGGGCACGTTTGCAAATTAACCATTGTGGTGCAGAGGCCCTAAGCTGAGAAACTGACACAATAATTGGTCCAGAGCAGGACGTCCAGACAGGCTCCCAGCGGGGGATCATGGAAACAAGGCCCCTGAGGCCCTACAACCCAGGGCACTGTCACCAGCTGGGCTCACAGTTGCCATCCACCCACAGGGCTCTTGTGGGTCAGATTTCTCCCATTTATTCCATCCCGTAACTTTCTTGTCTCTGAGTCTCTGATGTTCTTTTTAAGCCACTGGGCTCACCTCAGCAGCAGCTAGGTGGCCTCATGGTTCCTGGAATTAGTCCTGGTAAGCTTCATCCCACCTGAAGCCATCCTGCACTACCCTCCCTGCTTCCCAGCTCACATTTGTTCTCCAGTTTTCTGTCTACGGCATGGCATTTGCCTGGGCGTTTCTCTGCCATGACTGTGGTTGTGCAGCCTGGCTGAGCTCTCTGGCTTGCCTCAGGCGAATTCCTTTCCTGCTAGGAACCTGCCTCACATGGGGTGTGGGGGCATGCAGACACCACCCGCTGAAGGGAGCTTCTTCCTCAGTCAGCTGTTCCCAGCGCGTCTCCCCCTCCCCTCACCCTACTCCACGCACGGTTCATAGCTGTGCTGACGGCAAAGAGGAATGAATGATTCAGGGAGTACCCAGTTTTTTCTCCCACCAAATGTCTGCCCTCTCAAGTATTTTACTGAATTTGAACCAGCTTTGTTAAAACTGACCTGACATTTTCTCTGCATTCTCTTTAACTCTAGTGATGTCATTTTGTAAGGAGATAATGAGTTTAGCATGTTGTTCACTCCCTACATTCTTGTACTCTTCCCAATATTCCTTCTCACTGAGTTTCTCAAGAAATAATTTCTCAGCCTTAGTTATTTGCGTGCGCATATCTGTTGAAAGAAAATCAAGACACCATGTCATTTCTGTTGTCCTTGTAACCACAACCTTGTAATCTGATTGTATGAAGTTAAGGTCTGATATTAAGATGCTGTTAACTCATAAATATGATTTTATATCTATAATTTAAGGAAACTGAAACTATTCAAACTTGTTTATCTCACCCTCATGATTCAAAAGCTAAGTCAAATTTAACTTCCACTTATAGAGCAGATGTGTGGTATTGGGCTATGATTAAGAGCAATGACAGACAATTAACCTACAATGCCTAGGAGCCCACAGGATAAAATTATTCCTGTGATAGCCTTTTTTGTACAATATATCACATACTTTTTATAAGTAAATTGTCATTTTTCTGGTCATCATGCCTCTGGGCAAAGTGATTTCAACTTACATGCTTCTGTGGTCCTTTGGCAACCATTTTTGTAAATATGTGTTTGACCATTCATCTAAAGTTCACTTGTTTGGGCTTCCCATGTGTATAATGATGGCACATCGGAGTCCTAAGAACATGGCTTCCCTCGGCCCCACTTACCATGATTTCAGAGTGAAAGGTAAGTTCCCCAGTTAAATATGTACAAATATTGAGCTATCTCAACCATATAATCTTTCAGTTTGCCCTGGTGTACTTGTTTAACATGATATTCTACTCCGTCGTTAGGCTGACTTCCATGCCGCTGATGTTTTGGAAAAGAAGGCATTACAGAGGGCCAGGTACAATGAAGCTGACGGCCGTTTGGCTCACGACCACTTGCTATCTTGCTCGAGAGCTTCCTGAAGGCAAGCCCACAGTGTATTTATCTCTGTAAATCTAGCACTTAGCCCAGAGTCTGGCGCTTAATTGGTGCTCAGTAAATGCTTATGAAATGACTGAAGCATTCCCGTAAGGCCAGAGGAATGTTCTTCAGTACAGAGGTCCAGAAGGACTCCAGACATGTCTTTTTCTAAAGTAATATATTTTATAAGTTATATTTTAAATTCCTTAATAAATGATACTTGTTATTGACATTAAACAATCAATACTACTGTAACCCATGTGGTCAGGTCTTTTTCTGTGAGCAGAATAATGCTGCTGTGTCAGCCCCGTGCCATATTCTGCCTTTGTGGGGAGGGTTGGTTGATGTCACTGAAGATTTTGAAAAACAGGTAGACATAGTGACTGTTTGTTTTACTTTCCCAGAATTCCTCTCCCTTCCCTTCTCCTAGCCCTTGTCAAATAAGTGGGCCAATTACAGGGACCTCTCCTGGAAACAGGGATTGGTCCAGGGATCAGCATGTACTCCAAGCTAGGCACATGTAGAGTCCTTCTCTCGAAATATTTTCACTGAAACTAGTACAAAACATGTCTCTTTTGTCTCCATTTTGAGGCTTAAAGGATGAAGGACCAGAGGTATCCATGGTCAGAGTTCAAGCCTCATGGAAACAACAGCTCTAGAAAAAGAAGCCAACTTTCAAGGGGAAGATAAAGAAGAGCGGTAAGTGGGGGGATGAAGGGAGGGGTTATGGGGTAAAAGGAGTAAGAGAGAGGAATGGGGAGAGGCAAATTAAAAAAAAAGCTGAGCTCTGACAGCATGTGGGGCTCTGGGTCCAGGTCAATAGCACCCTGCCTTTTCTGTTTGGTTATGAAAAAACTAACATCCTCTTGATGCTTAGCTAGTTTGGGTTAGATTTTTATCCTTGCAACTAAAGAGTCCTAACTAAAAGTTGGAAGAGAGGGGTTACATCAGTACTTCACAAGCCTTACTGTGCATAGAAGCCCCTAGGTTCTTGTCAAAATGCAGATTGATTCAGCAGGTCTGGAACAAACTGAGAGTCTGCATTGTAACAGGCTGCCAAATGAAGCTGCTGCTGCTTCATAAACCAAACTGAGTTGCAAGTGACTCTTTGGAACATAACAGAACTGCCTGAGAAAGCCTTTTCAGACACATCTGCTCTCTCACTTTCCTTCTCTTCCTCCATGTCTATGAGCTTCTTTCTTCCTTGGACCACCACTTGTGCCCAGCCCTCCTCTGCTGTACTGTCACCCAGCTCGGCCCTAGTCTTGTATGACACACATACCGCAGTGGTCAGCCCAGACCATAAGCAGGCACACCGCACTACCTGAGCACATTCCCCTGGAAGGCAGTTTAGTGAGCACATTTCATGTCCTTTGTGGTCTACTCTCATCACAAGGGACGTACTAAAGTGTTCCTTCCATAAGCAGAACTTGCCAGGAGAGGAGCCGCAAAATACATTATCTACCACCCCATAATTTCACTATTGCTCATAAAAAGACTCGGAGGAGGTTAATGGAACAGTCTTGGAGACCCCTAAACAAGCATTTCGCTGATTGATGTTTGTCCTTTGTAACAGGTTCATTCAAAACAAGTACCTACTAACAGGATACCTGTTCTGTGCAAAGTGCTTGGGTAAGTAGGCTCTCTGAAATACCTGGAGAAAGTCAGGAAGTCTAGTCCCTTGTTTTGCCTCCCAGCTTCTAGTACTGCTTCCTGAGAGCACTCAAATCTCTTTTCCATGTTTTCTAGCTTTCTAGCAGAGATGGTATTTATAGAGACTCCAGAAAAGTGGTTTTAGAAATCTCAACAGCAAGTTTAGGATAAAGGAATAGAATTTTTTTTTTTAATGCACGTGCAAAACTGTGTGGGACTTAACCCTACAACCAGTTTTCCTAAGCTCGTGGCGAGAGCACTGTATGTGCTGGCTGTTTCACCTTCTGTATTGAGCATCGTGTCTATCCCTGCCCCCCAAACTCTCCCTTTCCAATTCTAGTCCCACTCTCCCCATCTAAATGGTGATGGGAGGTGGGTGCTTAGGTACTTTAGAGATATTGGGGGGAAAAGCTTCATTATATTCACCTTATCATTTCCAAGTCTGAACTGAGGTTGAAGCCAATGAAGCCACCAATAAGTGCCATTGTTGTAAGGTGTTGTTTTCTTAGACCTCCCCTGATGCGGTTTTACCTTTGTTGAATTTGTATAAACAATTGTACAAAAAAAAAAAAGAAAGAATAAATCTCCACTGCAAGGAGTTTGGGGTGGTATCTAACAGGACATCGTATGGGGTTGAGTCAGATGGCTTTCTCTGTTTTCGATCAGTGCCCCTCCTCCACCTCCTCCATTGGCTTCCACATCTCTGTCCACTTTGTTTCCCTCTCCTGACCAGTTTCCTGCATGTGTTTGTGGCTGAAGTGATCATGATGTCATTTGAAATATGTTCACAGCATTTTGAATGTATTATGGAACAAAAGCATTAATATATTCAAGAAATAACTTAATACAGCTTTATGATAATTTCCTAAGTTCCTAAATCACCTTTTAAGTTTCGTTCCTGGTCTCTTTCAAACTGCCATTTTTCCTTCATTGCTTTTTCCACGTCTTCTCTTGTTACAACTGGTAATCCCTCTGACTTCTCTTCACTCAGTTCCTTTAGTAGGTTCTGTAGGTGCCAAGTCTGCTCATGCTTTAAGCGTTTATTCTGTCATGAAAATCAACAGGAGTTAACTACATCTGTTAAAGTATTTACATTGATTTTCTTCAAAACAGAGCCACACACTGAGGCTTGCAAAGTGAGGAAGAAACATTTAATAGAATAAATTGTATAATATTATCTCTAAGAGTTTATGGGACATGGAAGACACTGAATAAAATTGAACCCATTAACACAGTAACCACTGGATAGAAAGTTACACTTTAAAAATTGTTATTAATATACTAGGCTATCACCCTATCATAGAATTAATGAACATTAAGGTAAGACCTTGGAGGTCAATTTCTTCAGTCTCCTACCTACCAACACTATTCTGTTATAGCATCCATCATTCACTTAGTCAATATTTATGGAACATTTACCATATGCAATGTAGTCCTCTAGATGCTAGGAATATTTCAGTGAAAAAAATTGACAAAAAGTACTCCACTTTTGGAATGTACATTATTCTTTGCTTTCTCACAAACGACCCAAATTCTCTTCTTGTAAGGTGATGTTTACTAACCATTCCAATACTGCACACCCAAAATATTGACTGGGTTCCTTTTGTGGATATCCTATGTATGTTTCTAAGATTCTTATTTAGTCACTTTAGAGTTTATTCTTGCCCTTGCTGTTTTATTACATATGTACAGAGATAGGTTAATGTGTGTGAACTTAATACATTTTCCTTGTAATTTTTTTAGGCTCCCTTTAAGTTCCAATGTTCATTTCCCTGGTGTTTCTCCTTCAATTTCTTAAGCCTAATAAAATCTATATGCTTAAAATATTTTTTCCTCTAATTTAATTTTCTCAACTTTTTCAACATTATATTTTATTTCTAATATTTATGTCTTTCATCCTCTTAATGTGCTTGCATACTCTATGCTAAAAGTAATTTCTTTCCCAAAGTTCTTCATCTAGGCCTATGTTTCTCAAGCTTTAACGTTTACACCAAGCATGTGGGGATCTTGTTGAACTGCAGATTCTACTTTAGTCAGTTTGGCATGAGGCTCACCATTCTGCTTTTCTGACGAGTTCCAGGTGATGCCAAGTCAGCTGGCCCACAGGCTACGCTGTGAGCAGCAAGGGCCTTTCATCTCATCTAAATATCTGTGATTTCTTGATAGTGCTACAGCCTACTAAAGCTCAGTTCTTTGACTTTTTTACTTAATCCAACAAATGTTAAACTGGAGAGCTGAAAATTTTGATTTCTTAAAATTGTTTAGCGAACCAGGCACTAGTTTAATAAACTCCTCAGACAGGATTTTAATGTATCTATAATGCGCTTTAAGTTATTCCAAAGGCTGTATGAAGTGATTGTCATTTCAGTGCTTTAGAATTTAATTTAAAACTTTGATTAATTGAACAAAAGCAATGGATAATTAACTTTATGATGCTCAGTATTGATAAAGAAAAAAAAATCCCAAATACCCAATAAAACCACCAAAACAAAACAAAAAAACCCAAAACACCAGGACCAGATGAGATTTGAGTGATTTCAAAAAATGGAAATAAAGATTAAAAAGTTATGATATTCAGAATTTAGAAGTTTAACTTCCTGATCTTTTGTTTGCAATATTCTAAAGTACAATTAATTCTGTTTCTGAAGAATTTTTAATACCAAGGGATTCATAATATCACGTATCTGAAAACTGAATCTCTTTCCTTCCAAACCACTCTTTAAAATCTTATTGGGAGTGACATAAACAGGAGTGGTGGAGTAAAAACCTCAGAAAATCCCCTCCATAAAAGCAATGAGAAAATTGGCAAAAATAGTTAAAATCAACTTTTCAGAGCTCTGGAAATTAAAGGCTTAAAACAACTTCCAGGGAGTGTTTATTCCAGAAAAATGGTTGAAATCTTGGCAAGGACAGTGAGCTTTGTGGCACTGTAACTTGCCCTAAAAATCAACAGCCTTGTAATTGTGGCAAAAATCAGCAGCTTAGCAGCCTGGGGAGCAGGGGAGAGAAAAGAGGGGAGACCTCTTCCAAAGCCCAAAGCCCAACTGGTAGGTTCCTGGAAAATTCCACCAGCAAACTTTGTACTTATTTGACCTGACTCAGAGCTTGCCCAGTGTGTGAACAGCCTTTTCCCAGACTGATGTTTGGCAAAAATAATCAGAGTAATTTTAAACATTGCAGTTCCTTGAGGTGGTAATAACAGTAGGGGTAAATAAGTTGACAAAAACAAAAAACTTTAAAGGAAAGCTGGAGATGAGATGTCCAGAGGGGGCTTGGAAACTGACATATTCCTGGGAATCTAAAAGGCCGCAGGTGTGTGTAGGGCTGTGTGCATACTCAGGGCTCTGCATTCGCTCAGGAAAGACCCAAGAAGTCCCTGAGATCTCACCTCTGGCTGATCTTGAGCCTCTGCAGAAACAAGAAGTGAAGGTTAAGGTGAAACTGAAAACTGTCTGCCTGGGTGTGTAGATGGCAGGCCCCCAACAAGCACCCAGAGCCCCTCAGCAAAGGCCCGGAGATTTATTAGTTAGAGGCATTTAAGGAGACCTCTGTTCAGTCATTAGCTGACCACTAAGGGAAGCGAGCAGAGACTTCAGTGGCCACACACAATGGAAAAATATAAGCTTTACATAATCAGTTTTTAAAAAGTCATAAACAAACAACTACAATATGCGGCAAGTGCAATAAAACCTGGAGAAAGGAGAGGATCTAGTTTCCGGAGTTGTCACAATATAACTCAGTGTGTCACAATATAATTCAAAATGTCCAGTTTCCAACTAAAAAAATCATGAGACGACAATGAAACAAGAAAGTATGACATATCCATATTTTTACTGGGATTTTTATTATACACAGGGATAAAAGGCAATCAACAGGAACTGTCTTTGAGGAGGCCCAGACACTTGATGTTCTAGACACAGACTTTAAACCATCTATCTTAAATATATTCAAAGAGTTAAAGGAAACCATGTCTAAAGAACTGAAGGAAAGCATGAGAATGATGTTTTACCAAACAAAAAAGGAATAATTAGAAATAAATTAATTTAAAACAAAGGAGCCAAATATAAATTATGGCCCTAAAAAATACAATAATTGAAAGGAAAAATTTACTAGAAAGGCTCAGTATCATATTTGAGCAGGCAGATTTATTATTCAGCCATAAAAGGAATGAAGTACTGTGCAATGGGCTTAATGTTTGTGTTCCCCCCACACTCCTGGTGAAGCCCTCACACCCAATGTGATGGTATTTGGAGCTGGGGCCTTTGGAGGAAATTAGGTTTAGATGAGGTCATGATGGTAAAGCCCCCATGATGGGGTTATTGCCCTTAAAAGAAGAAATCAGATCTCATTCTCTCTACCACTGTATTAAAAAAAAAAAACTGTCTCACTTCTTATACACCAATTAACTCAAAATGGACCATGATTTAAATGGAAACAATGAAACATCATTTTAAAATAAAACATAGGATAAAATCTTTGGAATGTAAGACTAGGCAAACAGCTTTTAGACTTGACATCAAAAGCAAGATCTGTAAAAGGAAAAATTAATATATTGGACTTCATTAAAATTAAAAACTTTTGCTCTGTGAAAGACCCTGCTATGAAGATGAAAAGATATACCATAGACTGAGAGAAAATATTTGCATATAACATATCCAACAGAGGACATACCTAGAAGATAATCTATCTATCTGTCTTTTCTTAACTTGCAAAACCAAACAGTAAAAAAAAAAAAAAATTCTAGTTAGAAAACAGGCAAAAAGCATGAAGATAAATTTCACCAAAGAGGATATATAGATGATAGATAAATGCAAGAAAATATGTTCAATATCATTAGTGATTAGAAATGCAAATTAAAACTGTAATGAGAATCACTACCCACTATCAGAATGGCTAAAATAAAGTAGTGACATCACCAAACGCTGACAAGGAAGCAGAGAAATGTAGATCACTCATATATTGCTGCTACTCTTAAAAAAGAATGCCAATTTCTTAAAAAACTAAACATTTGCTTACCATACAACCCAGCAACTGCATTCTTGAGTATTTGTCTCAGAGAAATAAAACCTTATATTCACATAAAAACCCGTACACAAATGTTTATAAAAGCTTTATTTGTCATAGCCAAACACTAGAAACAACTCATATGTCTTTCAATAGGTAAATGGTTAAACAAACTGGATCTGTCTGTATTATTTCTCATAACTTCATACTAATTATAAGTATCCCAAAAAATTTAATTAAGAAAATGAAGGTCAATATTAGCAATTGATAAACAATTTGTTTCTCTTTGATTCTCAAATTCATTTTCTTGAATGAAATAAATTTGTGTTTTGTTTTCTTATAAATATTTGAGTTACTTTGTCTTGACATAGTTATTTTAAAATGAAATACTTGTAGAAACATGGATAATAGCAATGGAAATATTGTTTGCCAGACTATTGCTCTGCTAATACTTTTTCCAAATATGTACTTTCCACTTATTTTTTGTAGAAGTGGAAAATTCCTTTATCATGTATGGTCTGTATACTAAATAAATATTTATCTGATTTTATTTATGCTAATTTTAGTAAGGCAAAATTGGTGTCCAGCTTAAAAATATCAATACCAGCTTAAAAATATTTATTATGCTATACAGACAAAACATTTTCAAAGATAGCGATAGTTTAAACACTACATGTTATTCACAAAAAAATAATATGTAACAAAGAAACAAATTTTTCTTTTACTTTCCACACTAGCACAATACTTCTCAAAATGAAACCAGTCCTTGTAGATCAAATTTTTAACACAATGGCCATTCTTAAACATGTGGTATTTTCATTTATAAATTAAAACAGCATCTTATGTTCTAAAAATATAATCAAATGCTGCATAAACAGTACTAAATCATATTTGGCATTATATGTAAATGTAATAACATCTATATTAACTTTCCAAACCCTATATGACTTTCAAATGAAAGGGAGATGTGCCTGACAATGTTATACAATTCACTATATCTGAAAAATTATTTTGAGTGATATACTGGAAGTACAGTTTAGTTAGATATATTCACCAATGTGCTAAAAAAGAATGTTCATCCTACAAAGTAAAGTAAATAATTATTATTTGAGGTAAGAATAATCACATTATAAAATATAAAACAGGAGATTCAGTAAATAAGCTACACAAAAAGCATTGATTCTATTTTGTTATAAGACCCTGTCATGGGCTTTACCCTTTTAACTTTCTAAGATATACAAGAACAAGAACAGAAGTTACCAAAATAGCACACAGTGTCCCCATAACATCTTATGTAACCATATCACATTATCAAAAGCAGGAAATTGACATTGGTACAATGTTATTAACTAGACACTTTATTTATATTTCACCACTTTTTACATGTGCTCTTTAAGTGTACAATATTAGGAAGTTTTGTCATATGTGCACATGAGAATTATCACTATAGAGATGATATGTGAAGCAATGGTGTTAAATAAGATGTTTAGAGTGAAAGAGAAGGGTTGAGATCTGAACCCTGATAAATACCATAATAAAAAGGGTGGGAAAAGAGCAGTGAATGAAAAACAAGAAGAAATGGTCAGAGAAGTGGGAGGAAAATTAAGGGAAAGTGATGCTCCAGAAGTCAAAGGAAAAGAGAGTTGAAGATGATGGGCGTAACTGCTAAAGGGATGAGGGGTATCATAAGGACGAGAAAGAGCCCATGGACTGCCTAACTAGTTATCGATAACTTTTGCTAGAGCCATTGTGGTAGAACGGTAGGAGTGAAGGAGTGAATTGGGAGGGTAGGAAGTTGACAGTAATGAACTACAAAATGTCTAATGAGGTAAATGGAGCAATGAATGAATGAAGTGATATCCAAACAAAGCTAACCCATAAGAGAAGATGGGGAGGAAAGATAAAGGGCATTTCTGATTTTGACATATATGGAAGAGAAAAATATGTCTGGATAATGAGTCATGTTTAATTTAGCCATTTAAATATCTGTGACCTTAAAATTTATTCCTTCCACTTCTGTTGGTGTGAGTCAACTCTACAAATATTTATTGAACACCTAATCATGCTGGGCCCTTCCACAGAAACAAATTAAGATTTGATTGCTGCTGCCTAACAAGCTTCCCATGTAATATAGAGATATGTTTTTACACAACATTCCAGCTTAGATTGGCGGAATTAAAAGGAGCTAGCCAAGAGAAGCAGCATTTCAGGAAAAGAAAACAGCCTGGGCAAAGGCACAATAACAAGAAAGAGACTGGGTTTTCCAAGATTTAAAAGAAGCAGTGGTTAGCAAAGGGTGGAATGGCTAGAGACAACACTGTAGAGGTGAGCAGAAGTCAGATTTGGCAGGGCCTTGAAGTCGTTAGTAAGGACTATGGATCTTATTTTCTGTAAGCCACTGCAGGGTTTTAAGCACTGAAAGGTTTACAGTGTTCAAAGGGTAATTCTGGTTGCACTGTGGAAAATGTACTGAATAGAGGATGAATAGATAGGTGAGAGATGATGGTGGCTTAAACTGAGGCAGTCACAGCATAAATGGAAAGAAACAGATACATAGCGTTGGATCTAAAGTATGCCTCTCCATGCTCCTCACTGATGGTTCCACCAATGACCCCAAGAACAAATTTAAGCCTAACCCATACTTGAGTCTCATGGAAACAAGAACTTTGTTTCTGACTCCAAATGATGGGCTATGTGAAAATGGTTCTGCAGCCCTGATCTGTCGCCCTTTCCACAAGCAAACTGAAGTCCCAGAGATGACCTAGGAGTCCCATCCCAACTAAGGGATGTGCACCAGTTCCCTTAATGGCAGCTCACTCCTCCTATGTGCTCTGGATCTCATCAAGTGAAACCTGCATTCAGGCACCTTGGCCAGACTTCCCATTCTCATCCACAGACCTGAGGTTCTGTTTTAGTCCCTATTACAAGTGACTGATCTTTGAAAATCACAACAAAGCCATGGTCGCAGTTCTATCACCAACAGAGTATGTCTAGCTCAATAAATATTTGCTGAATCAATGAGCAAATTAGCCTTATTTGGGAGACAGGAATCTCCATTTTATAAGAGGGAAATTGAGGCTCATACCAGTTTTGGCCAAAATGACATCAACATTAAGTTAATGCACACTCAGGTCTCTGACCCCAGATTCCATTAAAATTTTAGTCTTTTTAGACAAAAGCAAAATAAAACAGTTAACTATGGATGTTTCAGGGCCCATATACAATAAATGTTTTAATAGGAACACTCTCAGTTTTTCCTCATTCATGAGATGCCTTAAAGGATAAATTGTGTTAATTATTATTTACTGCTTCCAAATTTTATCTCCTGATAGGCATATATAACACCTCTTGGATATTCTTTTTAATCTGATTTTATAAAAACAATACGTCATCATAAACATTAAATTAGTCATTTTAACAACTGAGATTGTATTTTTCAAATAATATTTACATATGCACACTGAAAACCTGAAAGAAAAAAGATACAGAAATTAAAAAATAGAGAACCAATGTTTTATAGTTCGGTTAAATAAGAAATTAAAATTAAATGTGATTTCAGAGCTTTATAATTTTGAACATGAGAGGCAGTGTCCTCATGATCTATGTAACATAATTCAAGTTGACTTCCTTTGACATTACAATTAATATAATAGGAACAGCAGAACCTCCTAGCCTCACATATGCAAAAGAACTAGTGAAAGGGTTCTTTAGCTACTGGGCTCACTCACTTGCGAAGAAAGATACAAGAACTCCGTCAGCATGGTTTTATTCCCTGTAAGACAAACAGGCTGAATGGCTGTCTCGAAAGACAGAGAGCAGCAGCGGCAGCAAGGGGGGAGCTGCTTATATAGGAATTTAAGGCTGGTGGCCTTGAGACTTCTGAGAAACAGAAACTGTTGCAGAAGATAGGGAACTTAGAAACTGCTGTGGGGGACTTAGAAACTGCTGTAGACAAGAGCTGTAAGTGATAAGGAGCCACTGTGCCCGGAGGCAGTTCAAGGTTGTGTGTTAAAGGGAACCTAACAACTAGAGTGTAAATTAGTCAACTCTAAGCACTAAAGAAGATAATTTCCTAGAGAATATTCATTGTAATTCACAATTTTTAAAAGCATTTGCATAAATGTTTAATGACTAGATACTTTAAATGTTATACTCACTCTTTCTTGATATTTTTGGTTCTTTTCCCTAAGTTTTTTTATTTGAGCCATGAATCGTTCTACTGCATTTTCTTTTATTTGACAGCTGATAATAAACAAAGATGAAATGTGTTATAATTATTTATCTTAGGAAAAATTAATGAGACAAAATTTTAAAGTTAACTACTTGAATTTGAAGTATTAAATATATTATGAAAATTCTCATTTAGGGATAAGAACCTTTCTTAAGTGATATTTATTTAACTCAATAAAATATATATTGGGAAGATAACCAGGTTTTTAAAAAATTAATCCCCCTTTGTATTTCAAGCTTATAACTTTTGTACTTTCTAAATGTCTCTAAATAAATCAGCTTAAAGGGAATGTAGGGGAGGGCACACAGAAAACATGATTTCTGGAATTCTAAAAAATTCAGATAAATATTAGAAACAAAACAGACTTTATAGGGGCAAAAACGTCTTGAAATAGTAAGATAAGCTAGTGTGGGTAAAATTGCAATATTTCCAGAACCTCTCACCTGGCTCATCTGCATATCAATAGGTGTTTCCAAGGGGTGGAGAGTAGTTCATCTCCATATCAATAGGTACTTACAGGAGTGAGCAAGGGCTTATCTGGACCAGAAAGGTTGGGTGGAGCTCTCTTCTGATGCAGCTGGGTCGAGAGAGGCATGGGATTACTGCTTGTAAGAAATAAATGGGTTTCTTAAACTTTATTTCTCCCTTTGACTGATTTTGGTTTCAAAGATATTTTGCCCTGGGATTTTCCCCGCTGGAGTTAACAACTAGGCATATTGGTTCAAGTTCATTAGTATGCCATTTTTAAAATAAATAATAAAAGCTTCTTTCCTGACACAAATATATTTCTTTAACACACAACAAGTATTTGTTGAGTATCTATTAGGTATGGAGTAAAGAGAGAAAAGTGCAGGAAGACTTTGGTACAGGCCATTTAATTGATAGCTATTTGAAGTGCTAAGTATATCTCTATATTACCTAATAAACCTTATACCTTTAAATCTGAGACTAAAATAACACAACAGGAAGAGCTTCACTTAACCCCTGGGGATTAACTTTTGGGGTGGGGGTGGGGTAGGGTGGGGAATATTTTCCATCCTGGGGCAAACTACCTTTGAAACCAAAATCAGTCAAAGGGAGAAATAAAGTGGGAGACACCTATTTATTGCTTAGAGGCAGTCGTCCACTTGTGCTCACAGGTGTCTCTGACCGAGCTGCAAAAAAGGGACCCCACCCAACCTCTCCAGTCCAGATATGCCTTCACTCGCCCTTGTAATTACCTATTGATATGGAGATGCTACTCTCCACTCCTTGGAAATAACTACTGATAAGGAAATGCACTCAGGCCAGGTGAGAGATTCTGGAAATACGCAATTTTATTCATACTTTGTCTCAGTTTAAGAAAACAAAACAAAATATAGCACCTCTGTAGTTTAGTGAACTCGGAAATAGTTCACTCTTGTCTCTGCTTTACTCCTGTTAAGTAGAGAGGGGCTGCTGAGAACTCAGATTTGAGCCTTGCAAGTTCCCAACGCCTGGGTGACTCAGAGGGGCCTGCAGCTGCAGGAGCCTGCCTGAAAACCTCTCTTTGGGAAGCTCTCAGAACACAACTCACTCCATCCTGTGCTCCGCAGCTCCCCCAAATTCTGGGTTGGTCGGGGCTAGCCCCCACGTGGTGCAGATCCAAGCAGACACGAGATGCCAGGTGACCCTGGCTTCAGGAGCTGGCGAGGGAGATTTCCCCATGCCAAGAAGTTCAGCAAGCTCCTGCTCCCTCTCTCTGCACTTCCCTGCCCTCAGCTGCCTACAAGGCTGCTGCCATTCATTACTACTCTTGTTCTAATGAATTACTTCTTTACCTACACTCTTCCTACCTGCTTGAGAATTCTTTCTTGTTCAGAGTCAAGAAACCTCCGCCATCCAGGTTGGAGTTTCACCTGGAGCACAGGGAGAGACTTGCCAGATGCAGCTGCCATGCAACACTCTGACTGCATCAAGTCCATTAGTTATACCATAACATAGCATCCTACACTTTCTTTGACAGCACCTTAATTATATCTATGTCATTTTTTAAAAAAAGCTTCAATTCGTTGTTTAACGTCTGTCTCCCTTGCTTCATCAGGGCAGGGACCATGTGGTCCTGTTCACTGTTGTCCTCCAGAACTCAGTACTTAACCTTGTAAACATTCAAGTAGATATTCAATAAGTGCATGAATGAAGTACATTTTTATTTGGGAAAAGACTGACATGTATTCATTCACTCACTAAGGATTACATATTAAAAACTCCTACCCCATACTGGAAGTTGAGGTTCAAAAGCTCCCTAGGGGCTTACTATCCATTAGTTGGATAAAACAAAAATATAGGTGTTACATCTAGTTTGTCTCTAGCTCCTGAGAATGAGACATTAAGAAATATTGATATTATTGAAAATAATTCTAAATCATTTGGATTTGATCTGTAGCCATTTGGGATAATGCCAACTGGAATGTCTAAAATTGGAAGAAATTTAAACAAATTTCCTCTTTTACTTTTCTATAAATGTCTGCTAACTCTTCTATGTTGTATTTGAAGAGGTAATCCAGCAAGCCGTTGGGTATATATGGAAGAGTGGCCAGTACTACAGTGGGAGGAGAGGGAACCAGAACTACTTAGACTGCTGATTTATAGCTACTACTTGGACTATTTATAGTCAAAAAGTTCCAAAAACTTAAAAAAATATGAACATAGCCCAAGAATGCATTATATCTCCCATCTACCTCCAATCCAGTTCCCCTGACAGTTCTGAGTGCATCATTTTCCATTTGGGGTTATATGAGTCTAACAACAGTTGCTATTTACATCTGGGAAACTTTGGATTTCATAAACTAAGCTTACTGATAGTCTAGAAGTGCTTCACTGGCAGGCAATTTGACTTCTTTGGATGGCCCATCTTGAATGTCCTTTTTATTTGTTTTCGCTGTGTTTTCCATTGTGTTGCTTAGCTAGTAAGAAATATACCTGTTTAGAAAAGAGACATAGGAAAAATAAATAAATTCTGTCTGCCCCTCTACTTGTATTAACTCAGGATAAGTTACTGCAGGACTCAATTTAAAACTGCTTGTCCATCCAGTCTGCTTCCATCTCTCCAGACCTAACATCCACCACAATGCTGGGACATCATGAATTGAAGGAAGTCTTGGGTCTGGTGAGGCACAGCATTCCCCAACCTGAAACTTTCTAATGTACTCACTCCCTTATGTTACCCATCTACATCTGTTGCCCCATCAAGCCTCTTTAAGAGCAAAGATGAATTTCTTCCATCATTTTGTTCCTCCACAGTATTTGGCCAGAGTGCACTGCATATAGAAGCAGCTCGATAAATCTCTTAATTTTTTTTAATTAGGCAAAACAAAAAGCATAACTTACTATGAGCATCAAGAAACTAGGATCCAAAATAATTAGGTTTGGCCAAATGTGCTTTAAAGAGCAAATAAAAGCACATATTAAAGTGTTTTTTAAATGATTAAGAGGTTTATAAATGCAAAATAATAATAAATATGAATTATTATTAGCTGTAACTGTTTACCAGCTATGAATTGCTTTTGCATCTAATAATAAAAAATTATCAAAATATTTTTTAAGAGGGAAAATCAGGCCCACTTTTCACAGATTTTTATAGTAAGCAGGAGTACTTCATGGATTTGGTATGGGCAACTAAAGTATTTCTCAGGTTATAGTCTTCCTTCATAGATTTTTATCTTTTAATTTCTCATTAATCTAAAAAAAAGTCACTAATCTGGGGACTTTTATACAGTCAATGTTTTAGTAGTTGAGTACAGTAGAAAGACCATAACCTTTGTAATTATTTGTTTAACTGGTTAGAAACTCCATTTGGGGATATAATTCTAGTATTTCCCCACCTAGAAAATTGATGCATAATAAATCCTTGTCAAATGAATAAATGGATAGATGAATGAATTAGGCGGTTGTGTTTTAATCCTAGATGTACCACCTATTTTTTTTTCTTTTTCTTTTGCTATTACTAATATACAATTACATGAGCAACATTATGGTTACTAGACTCCCCCTATTATCAAGTTCCCACCACATACCCCCATTGCAGTCACTGTCCATCAGTGTAGAAGGATGTTATAGAATCACTACTTGTCTTCTCTGTGTTATACTGCCTTCCCCGTATGCCCCTACCCCACCTCCACCCCCACTACATTATGTGTGCTAATTGTAATAGGCCTTTTTCCCCCTTGTCCCTCCCTTCCCACCCATCTTCCCCAGCCTCTTTCCCTTTGGTAACTGTTAGTCCATTCTTGGGTTCTATGAGTCTGCTGCTGTTTTGTTCCTTCTGTTTTTTCTTTATTCCACATATGAGTGAAATCCTTTGGTACTTGTCTTTCTCCGCCCGGCTTATTTCACTGAGCTCCATCCATGTTGTTGTAAATGGTAGAATTTGTTTTCTTCTTATGGCTGAATAATATTCCATTGTGTATATATACCACATCTTCTTTATCCATTCATCTACCATAGTGCTGCGATAAACATAGGGGTGCATATATCCTTTTCAAACTGGGCTGCTGCATTCTTAGGGCAAATTCCCAGGAGTGGAACACCTGGGTCAAATAATATTTCTATTTTGAGTTTTTTGAGAAACCTCCTGCCTTGCAAATGAGTTTCAGCCCCAGGCAAGTTCACTATAGATTCACTGTGACCAAAGAAATTTACAGCAAAGGGTTCTTGGGGTGAAAAGGTTATACCCAACTTTATTTCCAGGTGGCAGGTCAGTCACTAAAATTCCGATCACTCAGAGCAAGTCTGTGTTATCACTGCTGCTTCAGATGCAGCAAGCCGGTCTCTGCCTCTGGGCCCCTCTGTCCTCACAGCCATCCTCTGGGTCTCTCTGCACAGCCGTCCCACACAGCTGTCCTCTGGCCCTCTCTGTATAGTCATCCCGCACAGACGTCCTCTGGGCCTCTCTGCACAGCCATCCCACACAGACGTCCTCTGGGCCTCTCTGTACAGTTGTCCCACAAGGCTGTCCTCCGGGCCTCTGCCCTCGGTGCTGCCACCACTCCCACCTCCGCTCTGCTTTCCTACAGCCTTGCAGCCCCGCCACCCTGTCTTGCGCAGAGCACTGGGCGGAAATCTTTATATTAACACAATAATGGCTTATTGCCTAAAGGTGTGGAAGCAGTAGCACAGCAACAGGCCAGTTACATCATCAGGTGGTTAAGCTGAGTGAGGATCCTGGCCATAGGAACCCCACTTTACCGACACCTCCATACTGCTTTCCACAATGGTTGCACCAATTTACATTCCCACCAGCAGTGTAGGAGGCTTCCCCTTTCTCCACATCCTCGCCAACATTTGTTGTTGTTTGTCTTTTGGATGGCCGCCATCCTAACTGGTGTGAGGTGATATCTCATTGTGGTTTTGATTTGCACTTCTCTGACGACTAGTGATGTGGAGCATCTTTTCATGTGCCTCTTAGCCATCTGAATTTCTTCTTTGGAGAAGTGCCTGTTCAGCTCCTCTGCCCATTTTTTAATTGGCCTATTTGCTTTTTGTTTGTTAAGGTGCATGAGCTCTTTATATAATTTGGATGTCAACCCCTTATCGGATATGTCATTTATGAATATATTCTCCCATACTGTAGGATATCTTTTTGTTCTACGGATGGTATCCCTTGCTGTACAGAAGCTTTTTAGTTTGATATAGTCCCATTCGTTCATTTTTGCTTTTGTTTCCCTTGCCCGGGGAGACATGATCATGAAGAAGTTGCTCATGTTTATGTCCAAGAGTTTTTTGCCTATGTTTTTTTCTAAGAGTTTTATGCTTTCATGACTTACATTCAGGTCTTTGATCCATTTTGAGTTTACCTTTGTGTATGGGGTTAGACAGTAATCCAGTCTCATTCTCTTACATTTAGCTGTCCAGTTTTGCCAACACCAGCTGTTGAAGAGGCTGTCATTTCCCCATTGTATATCCATGGCTCCTTTATCATATATTAATTGACCATATATGCTTGGGTTTATATCTGGGATCTCTATTCTGTTCCACTGGTCTATGGGTCTGTTCTTGTACCAGTACCAAATTGTCTTTATTACTGTGGCTTTGTAGTAGAGCTTGAAGTTGGGGAGCATAATCGCCCCTGCTTTATTCTTCCTTCTCAGGATTGCTTTGGCTATTTGGGGTCCTTTGTGTTTCCATATGAATTTTAGAGCTATTTACTCTAGTTCATTGAAGAATGCTGTTGGTATTTTGATAAGGATTGCATTGAATCTGTAGATTGCTTTAGGCAGGATGGCCATTTGACAATATTAATTCATCCTAGCCAAGAGCATGGGATGAATTTCCATTTATTAGTGTCCTCTTTAATTTCACTTAAGAGTGTCTTGTAGTTTTCAGGGTATAGATCTTTCACTTCCTTGGTTAGGTTTATTCCTAGGTATTTTACTCTTTTGGATGCAATTGTGAATGGAATTGTTTTCCTGATTTCTCTTGCTGCTAGTTCACTGTTAGTGTATAGGAATGCAACAGATTTCTGTGTATTAATTTTGTATCCCACAACTTTGCTGAATTCAGATATTAGATCTAATAGTTTGGGAATGGATTCTTTAGGGTTTTTTATGTACAATATCATATCATCTGCAAACAAGGACACTTTGAGTTCTCCCTTGCTGATCTGGATGCCCTTTATTTCTTTGTGCTGTCCGATTGCCAAGGCTAGGACCTCCAGAACTATGTTGAATAAAAGTGGGGAGAGTGGGCATCCTTGTCTTGTTCCTGATCTTAAAGGAAAAGCTTTCAGCTTCTCTCTGTCAAGTATAATGTTGGCTGTGGGTTTGTCATATATGGCCTTTATTATGTTGCGGTACTTGCCCTCTATACCCATTTGGTGGAGAGTTTTTATCATGAATGGACGTTGAATTTTGTCTAGTGCTTTTTCAGCATCTATGGAGATGATCATGTAGTTTTTGTCCTTCTTTCTGTTGATGTGGTGGATGATGTTGATGGATTTTCTAATGTTGTATCATCCTGGCATCCTGGGATGAATCCCACTTGATCATGATGGATGACCTTTTTGCTGTATTTTTTAATTCAGTTTGCTAATATTTTGTTGAGCATTTTTGCATCTATGTTCATCAGGGATATTGGTCTGTAATTTTCTTTTTTTGTGGTGTCTTTGCCTGGTTTTGGTATTAGGGTGATGTTGGCCTCGTAGAATGAGATTGGGAGTATTCCCTCCTCTTCTACTTTTTGGAAAACTTTAAGGAGGATGGGTATTAGGTCTTCACTAAATGTTTGATAAAATTCAGCAGTGAAACCATCTGGTCCAGGAGTTTGTTCTTAGGTAGTTTTTTGATTACCAATTCAATTTCTTTGCTGGTAATTGGTCTATTCAGATTTTCTGTTTCTTCCTGGGTTAGTCTTGGAAGGTTGTATTTTTTTAAAAAGTTGTCCATTTCTTCTAGGTTAGCCAGTTTTTTAGCATATAATTTTTCATAGTATTCTCTCATAACTGTTTGCATTTCTGTGGTATCCGTAGTGATTTTTCCTTTTTCATTTCTGATTCTGTTTATGTGTGTAGAGTTTCTTTTTTCCTTGATAAGTCTGAGTAGAGGTTTATCTATTTTGTTTATTTTCTCAAAGAACCAGCTTCTGCTTTCATTGATTCTTTCTATTGTTTTGTTCTTCTCAATTTTATTTATTTCTGCTCTAATCTTTATTATGTCTCTCCTTTGACTGACTTTGGGCCTCATTTGTTCTTCCTTTTCTAGTTTCATTAATTATGAGTTTAGACTGTTCTTTTGGGATTGTTCTTCTTTCCTGAGGTAGGTCTGTATTGCAATATATTTCCCTCTGAGCACAGCCTTCAGTGCATCCCACAGATTTTGTGGTGTTGAATTATTATTGTCATTAGTCTCCATGGATTGCTTGATCTCTGTTTTTATTTGGTCATTGATCCATTGATTATTTAGGAGTATGTTATTAAGCCTCCATGTGTTTGTGGGTTTTTTTGTTTTCTTTGTGTAATTTATTTCTAGTTTCATACCTTTGTGATCTGAGAAGCTGGTTGTTACAATTTAATCTTTTTGAATTTACTGAGGTTCTTTTTGTGGCCTAATATATGATCTATTCTTGAAAATGTTCCATGTGCACTTGAGAAGAATATGTATTCTGTTGCTTTTGGATGGAGTGTTCTGTAGCTGTCCATTAGGTCCATCTGTTCTAATATGTTGTTCAGTGTGAGTGCTGTGTTGAAGTCTCCTAAAATGAATGCATTGCATTCTATTTCCCCCTTTAATTCTGTTAGTATTTGTTTCACATGTGTAGGTGATCCTGTGTTGGGTGCATAGATGTTTATAATAGTTATATCCTCTTGTTGGACTGACCCCTTTATCATTATGTAATGTCCTTCTTTGTCTCTTGTGACTTTTTTTGTTTTGAAGTTTATTTTGTCTGATACAAGTACTGCAACTCCTGCTTTTTTCTCACTATTAGTTGCATGAAATATCTTTTTCCATCCCTTTACTTTCAGTCTGTGTATGTCTTTGGGTTTGAAGTGAGTCTCTTGTAGGCAGCATATAGATGGGTCATGTTTTTTTATCCATTCACTAACTTTATCTTTTGAATGTTGCATTTAGACCATTTACATTTAGGGTGATTATCGATAGGTATATAGTTATTGCCATTGCAGGCTTTAGATTTGTGGTTACCAAAGGTTTGAGGGCAATTCCATTACTATCTAACTGTATAATTTAACTTACTTCCTATACCATTACAAACACAACCTAAAGGTTCTTTTTTTTCCTCCTTTTTCTTCCTCCTCCATTCTTTGTATGTTATGAATCACATTCTGTACTCTTTGTCTTCCCTTCGATGACATCTTTTTAGCCTTAGGAATACTTCCATCTATAAAAGTCCCTCCAAAATGCCCTGTAGAGGTGGTTTGTGGGAGGTGAATTCTCTAAGCTTTTGCTTATCTGAAAATTGTTTAATCCCTCCTTCAAATTTAAATGATAACCTTGCTGGGTAGAGTATTATTGGTTCAAGGCCCTTCTGCCTCATTGCATTAAATATATCATGCCACTCCCTTCTGACCTGTAAGGTTTCTGTTGAGAAGTCTGATGATAGCCTGATGGGTTTTCCTTTGTATGTGATCTTTTTTCTTTCTCTGGCTGCTTTTAAAAGTCTGTCTTTATCCTTGATCTTTGCCATTTTAATTATTATATATCTTGATGTTGTCTTCCTTGGGTCCCTTGTGTTGTGCAATCTGCGTACTTCCGTGGCTTGAGAGACTATGTCCTTCCCCAGATTGGGGAGGTTTTCAGCAATTACCTCCTCAGTGACATTTTCTATCCCTTTTTCTCTCTCTTCTTCTTCTGGGACCCCTATAATGCGAATATTGTTGTGTTGGATTGGTCACACAGTTCTCTCAGTATTCTTTCATTCTTAGAGATCGTTTTTTCTTCCTGTGCCTCAGCTTCTTTGTATTCCTCTTCTCTAATTTCTATTCCATTTACTGTCTCTTCTACTACATCTAATCTGCTTTTAAATCCCTCCATTGTATGTTTCATTTCAGATATGGTATTTCTTAATGATTGAATCTCCATCCTATATTCGTTCCTGAGGTCTTCAATATTTTTCTCTACCTCCATAAGCATGTTTATAATTTTTATTTTGAACTCTCTTTCAGCAAGATTGTTGAGTTCGGTTTCATTTGGCCCTCCTTCTGGGGTTTGTGAGATTTTTGTCTGAACCATATTCTTTTGACGTTTCATTTTTCTGTGTGGTGCCCACTAGTGTGCAGAAACTCCAATCTCTGGAGCTGCTCAGCCCCTAGAGTGAGATTGGGGGTCATAAGGGAGCGGAGCTGGTACCTGGGGGGAGGAAAAATCTATTCCTGCTTCCCGTCTGTGGTGCCTGTCTCCAGTGTCAGAGGCAGTGGGCCAAGCACACACGGGTAAACTGTGCTTTGCATCTCAGCTGTTGTCGGCAGCGCCTCCCTCTGGCTGGCCCGGCACCTGCGCAATGACTGCGGGTTTGTGCACAGGTGCCTGAAGGCCTGTAGGAAGGCTCAGCAGGCTGTGTGTCACAATGGGGGGCCTTAGAGCTGTGTAGGCAGTCAGGGGGATGGAGCACCCTGGAGCACCTGAAGCTCCAGGGTGCGCCCAGACTACCTTGTCCAGCTCTCCCTTCTCCCACAGAGCAAGCTCCATGCAAACTCCTCCCCTTCAGCAGCCCTCTCACTGCTAGGAAGCCTCTCAGACTCCCTGCCTTTCCTCTGACATGTAGTGGCCGGGTGTGGATCCCCTCCTCCACAAATGGCTGGAATGTCAATTTTCTCAAGCACTTCATCTGTCCGAGCTCCCCAACGTCCAGAGCACCACACACTATAGGATTCTGTTCACAAAGCAGATGTCCAGGGCTAGGTGTCCAGCAGTCCCTCACCCACTCCCGTGCTCTGTTTCTCTTCCTCCCACTGGTGAGCTGGGGTGGTGGATGGACTTGGGTCCCGCCGGATTAAGGCTTTCGTACGTTACCCTGTTTCTTGAGGTCTGCTCTGTTTGTGAGGTCTGTATGCAGTCTGGTTCAGCCTTCTTTCTTGTTGCTGTCTGAAGGTTAGTTGTATTTATTAAGTATATTTTTGTACTGTTTGTGATTTTGGGAGGAGCTCTCTGTCTCACCTCTCATGCCGCCATCTTGGAAAACCCCTTGTTCCACCACCTATTTTTTATGTGACCATGTGTAGGTTACTTAATCTTCTTGAGCTTCAGTATCATCATTGGTAAAGTGAGAACAAAAATCTTAATCTAGAAGCTGTTGTAAGGACTAAATAAATTAATGTTTAAGGTATGTCTGATGTATAGAAGGAGCTTAATAAGTATTATGCCCCTTTAGTTTAAGTTCCAATCATGCTTCTTCAAATTCCAGGTAACTGTTAAGCAGAGGATGTCTACCTGCTGCCAAGTACAATGATATGTGCAAAGTAATCCATGCAGTTTGCACCCCTGATTTGGATCCTGAATTGGCAATCTACATAGATCTTTCAGATCACTATAGAAAATCTCTCTGAAATGAAAAAACTTTTCCTGTGGACACACTGCTCACACACAGACCTCCAAAGAGGCTTAGTCTTTGTGTTTGAAACATTTTTTTTCCAACCAAATATGTTTATCTCTATATTCTAATGAGCATATGTGAACACAAATATATTACAATACTTTCCAACTAAAAAGCCCACAGGTGGCACAACAGAACTATTTAATACCTTAAGATAGGGTAATATATTAAGTAGCATCTTCTCAGATATTGAAATATTGAGGCTATTTCCATAAACTACATACCAAAATGTGTCATTATACCATCACAGTTCACAGCAACTTGTCAGCTAAGAAAAAAATTGCTTTTGTTTCAGATGCAAAGTTGAATTGTCATATTATTTTGTTTTACAAGTAGAATTTTTAACCTGACTATTGTACAGAAAGATGGCATGCTGTCCAGTGTTACAATAACTTACAGTTTAACAAAAATTTTTACTATAAAACATTTTATTTGTAAATTAAAACAAATATCAATGTTAATCTCTAATTTTCTTTCTGATTAATATGGAAGAAATCAAGTGTTATGGTTCCCACCTGTGGGACCCATCTGGCACTTGGAGAAAATATGACGTCATCTTGTGGAATTACCTCTGTTACCTGGCTCTTATGTTTTCAGCTCTCTGACTAATGTACAGTTAGTTATCTAGCTGCAATTCATGGCAAAGGATTTTAATAAAATATGAGCAAAAATATGGATCCACCAAGCACAAATGATTTATGCATAAACCATATTGTTTCATATGCTTTCCAGAAAATTAGTAAGCCAGTTGGATTGCCTGCTTTATAGTTGCATTTCTGTAATGACCTAATGCCATCACCTCAAAATGTACTTTTGCATTTGCCAATGTTTCACTAACAATGGGGATTTCATAAATATTTACAAGGGCTTACATTTCCTAACCACCTAGAGGATTTTTATCTCAGTAAAGGGTGAGAATCCTAGAGGAATATTCATAGAATAATATAAATCTTCCAGGAAGATTTCACTTAGGAGAATTCCTGACAAATGGAGACCAAATTTGTCAGTAACTACAAACCTTTATTCAGTGCCTGATCTTAGCATGACACTTTACCTGGCCCTTAGTTATAAAATACAGAAGAGGCAAGATCTCTACTCAGACTGATAAGAAAGGAGCACACTCCAGCTGAACTCTAAAAAAGTAATAAGCGTTTTAAAAGACTTCAGCAAAATTGTGCAGGTAATGAATGCTGCAGAGATCTTCGCCCACAGTGTGACCTTTGTGTCTGTTTTCCTCTCCCAGCCCTGGGCATTCAGTATCCTAAGTCCGTGGAGTGAGGGAGGGTGAGGAGGCTGGGTTTGATCACTTTCTCTATAATCACTTTCTGTCGGAAAATGTTTCAAAAGATATTCCCCAAATGCTTCTCTCGGTGAGAAGAAATCTGTTTAGTAAAAATGAACATATAATAGCCACTTTTTCAAATGTACTGTTATCCCCAAATGCTTGACTCTGTAAAATTACTCAAAAGCCAGAGAGTCTCAGGATCCTCAATTGATACCTAGAAATCTCCTAATGCTTTTTCTGTGACTTTGTGGGGCCTTGACTATCCAGAAGCCTCCTAATGACTCCTTTCATAATTTTGTGGAGGCTGGGAGGCATGGCAGTTCTGTCCTAACACCTTCCTGGACATTTGGAATGAATCCTGACTTTGGTTAGCTAATGTTCTATGTAAACGTAGGTTAAAACAGAAGATATTTGCTTAATAACATTAGTAGTAGAAGAAAGTTCTGAATAAGATTCCATCAGGGATTGAGAGAATGATTAGGTTAAAACATCTTTACATGGATGTTGGAAGTCCTGAAGTCTAGTTCAGACTCTGCCATTCGCTAGCTGTAAATGCATAAGTCTAATAATTAACAACAATAATAATAATGCAGTACTTCCAAAAGCCTTGGTTTAAAGAGCAGTCTAACTTAAAGGCATGTATCTCAATATAGTATTCATTGCACTATATATTTAAAAACATTCATGGCACGTATCTTCAACAAAATATAACTCTTTTAATAGTGAATAACAACTAACTACTTCAACAAACCCTCACCTTTGGAAATTCAAAAATGGATATTGGCACTTAGGCCAACCTCTCCCATGGATACAAACCAGATACTCAATAAATGTCTGATGTGAATGAGTGACTTATAAGTAATGCGTGCTCACTTTCTTTACCAATGGCCCTATTTATTTCATAATGTTGTATATAACTTGCATTTGGTAAGTAACATCATTCTTAAATTCAAACTCTCACTTATGCCAGGCCACATTTAAATAAAATTTTTGTTTTAGCAATGCTTTCTAGCATGTTTAAAAAAAAAACTGAATTAAAGACTTTTAGTAGTGCTATACTAAAAGTTAGCTTAAAAAAATTTCAGACTTTTTTTTGTATAGTTTATGTATATATAGGCCACAATAGCTTTAAAATGTAAAATACAGCCAGTTTGGAGATATGTTAAACAACCATATACAAATCAAGTTATTTAAAAATATCTGGATGAAGGACACTTTTAACTTCCACTCGCATGATGGATGATGTGCATTATATTACCATGTATTCTCTTTACCAATACAAATCCTTTGGTTAGTGGCACATTTTTGAACTGTAGTTCCCAAATTTTATTTGATTCTTTCTTCGCTTACAATCTGGTCTATTTTCTGATCCAGAACTGCTAATTGTTCTAAATGCAGCATATTATACTAACTTCTCTAGCAACCAAAACTTCATTTTTTTCCTGACTCTTGCTGTCCTTCAGTTTTAGAAATATCAAAAAAAGAAAACAATCATGAAAAGAATATCATAAGGTAATGGAAATACATGAAGTATACTTTCATACTCTAATAGAGAGAACAAAAAGGCTTGTATCTGCAAAGAGCAGAGTATAAAGAGGATCTCCTGGGGCAGGGTCTTGGGGGTGAAGATAAGGATATCCATGAGCAATTATCACACACACTGATAAATACTCAGCACTATTATTTTCCTTCTCTGCCTTTACAGAAATTTTTTTTTTCTTAAATGGGACATTACCCACCTCTCAACCATTTCCTCAACTCTCTCCGCCCAGCACAGACTTAATTGTGGGGGAAGAAGAGGAGTGAGGAAAGAAGATTCTATACAAATCCAACAAATTAACAAAAGGAAGAAACCCAGCGTTCTGTTCAGAAGGATGTTGTAGCAAGAAGGGCCAGGTGCTGAGACCTTAGTACTGGAAGGGTGCGGGTGGAAGGACACTTATGAGGGGCTCTGCGCTGGCACCCAGGATGCGGGGATGGGTGAGGTCCGCACCCAAAAAGCGTTCACCGGACTGGGATCCCGTGAGACGAGCACTAAGCGATCAAGGCTTGAGTCCCATCCTAGCTCCTTCACTACTGAGTTTTATGACCTTGGACCAATCTCTAGACCTCTCCGACACTCGATTTCTCTTCCATCTTTACTACTCTGTCGGGATTATTCAGGAGGCTCAAGTGCTTTGGGAAAACTGTTGAGGGATAAAGCCCCATACAAATGGAAAGCATTATTCGTTTACTGTGCACCTACTGTGTGCTAGTGGCAGTGAGGGCACCGGGAAGTTTACAAACCTGAATCAGATTCAGATCCTGCCCTCCAGGAGCGTAAGATCTAGAAGGGCAAGTAAGCAACGTGTCCAGGGGCTCTACGGCAAGGCAGAGAGGCACACAGGTTAATATTCCGACGCCACCCCCAGGGCTCCCTCCCGCGTCTCCTGCGCGAAGAGGAGGGGCGGCCTCCGAGCCCCGCCCGGCGGCTCCCAACGGTCCGGGAACGGCGCCGGGGGGCAGAGCGCGCGCTAGGGCCGGTGGCGGGGGGGGGGGGCGGGCGGAGATGCTGGCGAAGTCCTGTGGGGACTGGAAGGAGTCAGGGGCCGAGCGAGGCGGCCCGCCAGTGTCCGCACCTCCGCCGCGCAGCCAGGTGCGGACACACGGCTGCAGGCCCGCAGGATGCCCTCGGGTCGGGCCGCGGTAGGCCCCGCCACTCGCCGCCTCCCCGCCCTCCGTTTCCAAGGCGACCGGCGCGCTGGGCCTCCCCCTCCCGCCGCCAAGCCCCTCTGCGGGCGGCGGGCCGGGCGCGCCACCTGGCGGCCCCGCGTGGGGGACGAGCCCTGCCTCCGTGGGACCTGCGCACCCTGCGCGCGTGCCCCCTTCCCTCCCTCGGGCGCAGAGCCGGGAAGTGGTGAGTTGTGTAGAGACGTGGCGTTGGCCTCTGTGCTGTGACCACAGCCGGTCACTTTGGCCTCAGTCCATTTCTTCTGCTGTAAAATGCGACATCAGGACCGGTCGCTAATTTTCAAACTGGTCGGATGGGGGAAAGGGTGTGTGCGGGATGGGGGTCCCACCCGCCTGTGCCTCACTCTGCCCTTTCCACCGCGGACTTGCTTCCTGCTTTTCTTCCGCTGGTTCTCGTTTTGTGCAAGAGTTCTTTTGGGTTTAGCTCCAAACTGAATTGCAAACCTCTGCAGTATATGCTTATATGGTAACTTCCAGCTGTAAAAGGCCTCGACGCAGTTTACCTTCTCGCTTTCCTTTTTTGCTCCTAAACCTCAAGAAAACCCATATGGATTCCGTCTTTCTTTCTGCCTTGCCGCTTTTTACAGCTCTCCCCTATTTCAAAGGAAAAAGAATTACACACCTGCAACCTTTAGTCTCCTTTTTCCTGTCTTGCAGTCTGTTCATTCTCTGCCCCAGGACGATTTCTTGCATCCTGGGAGCACCTGCCTCCATTAGTTAACCCAAACTCAGCAAATGGTTTTTATTTTTTTGTCTTGGGAAGACGAAGTGTGGTGCTCTCTTGGGCCTCCGCTCTCTTCAGAAGTCACCTGTTTGGCGTTCTTGAATTTGGTTTTTAAAAAAGCGCTTTGTGATTACCGCTGTGTTGTATTAATAACACATTAAGAACTTCCTAAAGGAAGGAAACTGAAGCAGTCTATAAAAATACTAGTTAGCTTTTGGGTAAAAGAGTTTTTCTCACAGTAAAAAGTCACCCCATAATTAGCCAGGTTGAGATAAATTTTTGTGTTCTATCTCATTTGAACCTCCCTTTATTCTATCTTATTCTATCAGTGTTGTGTATTTGTTAAGTGCGAATAATTTGCTGTGATCTACACGTTTGATAAAGGTTTTTTAGTTACTTGGTCTTCCCTAGAATAATAACAGGTGGGATTGTGGGGTAAAATTATTAAATAGAGGGCAGTTGCAGGAGGAAAAAAAAGCTACCACCAAAAGTTTTTAAAGCAAGGGGATTTTTTTGTTAAATGGAAAAACAGCTTTGTGGTTCTTCAGCACTTTGAGTTCATTCCCAAATCATTTCTTATAAATCTTAGGCCTGCTTCTTTTACAAGAGCCTGGGCCCAGGGTCAAAAATGTCCTTTTACCCTAACATTTATCTCCGCTGCAGTTTTTCTTAGGGTGTTTGCCAGCTGGTAGTCAGTGAAGCCAGATAAAAACCATTTGCCGAATTTCCTTATTTGACCTTGATTTTCTGTTAGCCTTGCCATGTTGAATGATGCAGAAATAGAGGTAGGAGAGTTTTTGTGTGAGAAAAAGCCAAATATGTTGGCTGATTTTGGCAAAACCATTAAGAACCCGTTTGGTATGCACAGTTGCTAAACATTTTATACTTTTTTTGTTTTTCATCGATTTTCATTGAGGATCACTACTTCTGCAAATAGACCAGAAGGCAATCAACTAAATATATTAATATTAAATATCGCAATAATTTTAGAGACCTGAGCTAGTGATTAATCTGTTGACTGTGCAAACCAGTTAAAACTTCTAGTCAATCAGAAATTTTACAACAGTTACTTTTGAGAAATAGAGAAGCTCTACTATAACTTCTTAACAAAAACTACATTCCTAACAAATTCAAAATAATTAAATTTTGTTTCACACACACCAAAAAAAAGTCATGAAACAAAATAGTCTCTTGAGAGGAACAGTTTATGTATCACCTTTAAGCTGGCCTGGTGACAAACTCATGAAGGGGATTATGTTCTGACCCCAATGTCCGTTGGCATGTTCCAATATTATAATTTTATAAAATGGGATTATTTACCACTTTATTTGTAAGGGTTGCAGTTTTTTCCTTTAGCTAGAGGTATAGCTGTGCAGTGTACCCTGTTTTCTTTATCTCTTCAAACCAAGTTGAACTTTAATGACCAGAATGCTGGCAAAAAGAGATCTCATCCCTTTTCTTCCCACTTACCTTCTAATTTTTTAAATTACTTTCATGAACTCTTTCTTGTCTCTGAAGGAGAGGGGCCCAGGATGGTAATCTGGATCCATAGTGTCATGTTCCAGGAGCCTGAGACACGAGATATGGACTATGCCTGAGGACTTTAGTGCGTGATGTCATCAGAGCAATTCAGCTACAGTGAACTGCTACATGCTTCAGCAGTTTTAAAATATGACCACATAGGATAAACATACAAATCAATAGATGTGACAGAAAACTCCAGAAATAGATATAAATATATAAATGACGAAAGGATAGTTTTCCCCACAGGTGTGCTACTGTAACTATGGCATACCTGTTTGGGGAAAAAGGAGCTTTGACCTGATGCGGGTAAAATTGCTGTATTTCCTAAATCTCTTGTCTGGCCTTAGTGCATCTCCTTATCAATAGGTGTTTCCAAGGGGTGGAGAGAAGTAGCCCATCTCTATATCAGTAGATAATAAAAAGCAGGAGCAAGAGCATATCTGGACCAGAGAGGTTGGCTGGGGTCCCTTTTTGCAGCCAGGTTGCGAGAGACACAGGCAAGCAGAAGTGGACCACTGGGTGTAAGCAATTAATGGGTTTCTCCCACTGTATCTCTCCATTTGACTGATTTCAGTTTCAAAGGTATTTTGCCCCGGGCTGGAAACATATATTCCCCCTGGAGTTACACCTGACCATACACCGTACAAAAAATTAACTGAAAATGAAACTTAAAAGCTAAAACTATAAAACTTCTGGAGTAAAATATAGGAGAAACCTGAGTGACTTTGGAAAATAATAGGGTTCCAGAGGGAGGAGAGGAGGGAGATGGGAGGCCAGAGAAGCATGCAGGGACAGGGCATGATGGGCTCTCTAGACCAGGCTCTCTTACAATGACAAAATTTCACTCTGGCTGCAGTGTGGAGGATGGTGGGAGAAGTCAAGATGGGCACAGGTTCCAGGATGAACTTTACTGACCACAGTTCCAGTATTCCACCCAAGGGCCTCTCACTTAGGCCTAGTTTCTGGTCCAAGAAAGGTATTGCAGGCTCTGCCTCTCTTAAGACTGCAGGGACTGGCGAGAAGAATGACCTCATCCCCCTGGCTGAAGTTACCAGCTTGCCCGATCTCTGGAGCCTTCCGGGACTCTGGTGTGATGCCCACCCCCACCCCCCCGACACACACTATGGAACTCCTCCTCCCGCAAACATATTAAAAGAATTAGATCATATGGAAAAACACCACCTTACATCTGGAGAATGATTCTATGGATGTTGACTTCATCTTTTAAGAACTATTTGTATAATTGTTTTCCAGTTGTTGTTTTTTTACTGTAGAAGAACACAACATGAGACCTACTCTCTTTACAACCTCTTATCAAAATTGGAAGTGTACATTTCGATATTGTTAATTGTAGACACTATATTTAACACCAGATCTCTAAACTTTATGCATTTGGCATCACTGAAACTTGACATCCATTGAACAGCAACTCCTAATTTCCCCCCCGTCTCGCCCCTGGCAACCACCATTCTACTCCCTGCTTCTATGAGTTTGACTATTTTAGATACTTGATGTAAGTGAAATCATGCAGTATCTGTCCTTCTGTGTCATTATTTCACTTAGCACAATGTCCTTCAAGTTCATTCATACTGTCACAGGTGGCAGGATATCCTTCTTTTTTGTAAGGCTAAATGGTCTCTTGTATAAATACACAATTTTTAAAAATCCATTCATCCATAAATGGACATTTGCATTGTTTCTATAGTTTGGTTATCGTAAATAATACTGCAGTGGACATGAGGGTGCATACGTCTCTTCAAGGTCCTGATTTCAATTCTTTTGGATAAATACCCAGAACTGGGATTACTAGATCATACGGTAGTTCTATTTTTAATATTTTGAAGAATCTTCATACTGTTTTCCAAAATTTTTTACATACAATTCAATAACATTCCTGTCTATCAGAAACAATGACTTAGAACAGACTATGGAAAATGTGCCATATAAAAATATCACAAAAAAGAGTTTAACTGTAATACTGACAGTATGTTTAAAATGTAAATAATTTTTTTAAGTTTCAAAACTTTTGACCTTACAGACTGAACTAGAAAGGAAATAATATGTATCTGAATAGAAAATATGTGACATTGAGTAATATCAATGTCGATTCTTTCCAATAAATGTATAAGTTTATTGCATATCTATAAAGAAAAGTGTTTGCAGAAGGAAAAATAATGGGACATTTTTAGGATAGTATGTCAGAATTAGCAAATCCAGGGTAGTGTGCTGTATTTTATTTTTTTATTCTGAAAAATACAGATTTATGTTTATTTTCATTAATCTTTGTTGAAGTATAGATGACTACAATATTTTATTGGTTTCAAGTATACAACACAGTGATTCAACAGTTATCTACATACATTATTAGATGCTCATCCCACCTAGTATAGTAATTATCTGTCAGCACAGATATTACAGTATTATTGACTATATTCTCTATGCTGAACTTTCATCCCCATAACTAACTTATATTATAATTGAGATTTTGTGCCTCTTTATTATTCCCTTAGTGTGCTGTATTTTTAAGTAAAAAGAAATAATGAGGTTTGGGGTGACTCCCTACACTTCACATGGTGTTGAGGAAATACCAAACAATTTTATCTTTTATACAACTCACTAGCTAGGAAAACCATTGCAAAAAAACACATTATGTGACTCCATTTAAGTATATCCAGAAAAAGCAAATCTACAGAGAGAATGTGAGAGACTTTAGTTAGGGCTATACACAATAGGATTACCAGCAGGGGGACCCGTTGGAAAGAGAGCTGTCCAAGTGAGGGTGAGTAGCTGCCAGGGACTCTGCGGGGAGAAGTCTTTGGACCCTGAAATTGAAAGCTCCTTCTAGTGAATGCACCGGACTTTGGGAATTGCTTCGGAAATGGGAACAGAACCATGCTTTGTTGATGCTTATTTTCCTTAGGAACATGAAATTTGGAATAAGGCAGTCTAGAGTTTTTCTGAAGCTGCTACCAGCTATGTGACCTTGAAGAAGTTACTTCCCCTTTCTGAACCTCAAATTCCTCCTCTGTAAATAGAGATAATATTGCACACTTCTCACGACTGTTCTGAAGAGTAAATAAACACCTAGTGTAATTCCCAGCACATAGTAGGATCTCAACAAATATTAATTCTCCCTCAGTCCTTCTAAAATATTATTTTAGAGAGAATGCCAGAAAGTAGGAAAATGTGGAGCCCTTCTGGGTCACATTTCTCATGTGGCTCGAGAAGACTTGCCCCACCCAGTCAGCATCTGGATGCGCACCTCTGATCCTGCTCCAAGCCTGGACACCCAGCTGCCCACTCAGCCCCAATCTGGTGTTTCACAGGCCAGCAAGCCCAAAGCTCATTATCTCCTGCCCCTCCAGCTTGCCCTGCTCCTCGAGGCCGTGTCTAGTACTGGCACCTACTTAGCTGTTGAAGCCTGAAGACCAGTTGTTTGAGAGAAAGTCTTAGGAAGCTCTGGTAGAAAGATGGGGGAGTGAGGAAGAAAGAAAAAGAGCCAGTTCAGAGAGCTTTAATGGCCAAGGTACTGGGAGATGGGTAACTGGGGATTAGTCTCACTGGAGAGCTCTGGGAGACAGGATATGCTATGGACTGAACTGTATCCCCACAGTTCATATGTTGAAGCCCTAACACCTCAACGTGACTATTTGAACAAAGGGCCTATAAGGATGGACTTAAGAAGAGCCTGTGTTGAGTTCATAAGGGTGGGCCCTTGATCCAGTAGGATTAGTGTCTTGAGAAGAGAGAGCAGAGATCTAACTTGAGGCCTGCTTTCTCTCTCCCTCTCCTGAAAGACAGCACCCAAACAAGACGTCACGTGGGCACACGGCGACACAGTGGCCGCCCACAAGCCACGAAGAGGCTTTGCCAGAAACTAACCTTGCTGGCACCCTGATCTCAGCCATCTAGCCTCCAGAACTGTGAGAAATAAATTCTGCTGTTTAAACCACTCAGTCCAGGGTGTTTTGATACGGCGGCCCAGGCCAAGATGGCATAGAATACCCTCACCCTCAGAGATGTCCCACCGGGAAAGTGAGGACGCTGGGTAGTTAGCTCTCCATTGTCACTAGGCGTTGGCTGAGGACGGCTGTTCAGGGCATTGATCCATGCAGGTGCTGAGCGTGCTCCTGACCCCTGGTGGGCCACACCAGTCCCCACTCACCCTGCAAGTCAGTTGCAGGAAGAATAGAAGCCTTCACTTCGCCTGGGGAGTGCTGAGGGGATGTAGGCAGGACTGGAGCGTCTGCCACAGCTCCCAGAATGTACTTTACCTCCTGCGTGTAGCTCTTCTTACACTGGAAGAGACATTCCACGAATCTGTTAGCTATGTAAGAGTATAGACATTATCTCTCTGCTTTCTATACTGCCAGTGCCTAGTGCAGAGCCTGACGTGTAATAGGTGCTCATGAGATATTTAGTGAATGTTTGGATAAATGAATGAATGGTGATCCTTTCCAGAAAGTAAGCCAGGCGTGTCATTCTGTGTATCTAATAATGAATTACACATGCAACATTAAACCTAAGTTATTGTGACATCTGAATCCCCACATTCACATAAATACTGACATTTCTTAACAATAGCTAATTAAAGGCCTTATTAGGTTTTCTAAATAAAGCTTAGGATGTAAATTTTTATCCCTTTGCAACAAATACAGTCCTAACACCTTTTTTCTAGACCCAAGCCATTTTACATGTGCTGGGATCAGAAAAAATGAAATACACACAGTCCCCCTGTGCAGCAATAACTGGGCCCAGCCCCCTGACTCTCTTACAAGGGCTCCTAGCTACTCATGAACACAAACGGGTGCAGCACACAAGATGGTTATTAGGCATTAGGGAACTCAGACTTACCCTATGAGCCCTGGGGAGCTGAGGAAGGTTTCCAGCATGCTGAAAGCAAGACTTCAGAAGATTAATGGGCAGTCCTAGCCACAGCAATCAGACAAGACAAAGAAGTAAAAGACATCCAAATTAGTAAGGGAGAAGTAAAACTGTCACTATTTGCAGATGACATGATACTCTACATAGAAAACCCTAAAGACTCCACTAGAACTAATAAATGAATTCAGTAAAGTTGCAGGATACAAAGTCAATACACAGAAATCTGTTGTGTTCCTATATACTAATAATGAACTAGCAGAAAGAGAAATCGAGAAAACAATTCCATTTATAATTGCATCAAAAATAAAATACCTAGGAATAAACCTAACCAACAGGGTGAAAGACAGAAAAATTAATAAGCAGTGATATAATTTAGGCAGGAATAGAATGGGGAGAGACTGGAGGCTAGGAGACAGGGTGGGAGGAAGAGGCCTGAGACAACATGGCTGACAGAAACTTTTGAGCCGTGTAACTTTGAGCTTTCCATAGTGGATCACTAGACTGGCTGGGGACAAGGAGTCACTGTGGTGAATGAATCAAGAGTATAAATTGTGCACAAATACGGTTTAGGTTTTAATCTAACTCTCTCAAAAGCCCCGTCCTGTTACTTCAATTTTGAAGTTATTTCCTGAAGCACCAAAGTAATAAGCAATCACAAACTTTCCTGTAAATAATCATGACTGCAAGTTCTCACAGCTGTGTAAATTTAAAAAGGAGACTAAGTGCCACTGACTCATGTGTGTTCATGGGATAATTTCTGAATGTTGCGTGCATACAGCACGTGATTTCCTCTGAAACTAATACACTTTGTGCTTCCCTTGAATCTTGGCTTACATTTAAAAATAATCCTTTTCATGTGTTTCTTCTATAGCTTGATTGTAGTGGTGATTACATGATGGTAGTCATATATCAAAACTCGTCAAATTCTACATTTAGAATAGGTGATTTTGTAGGTAAATTATGCCTCAGTAAAGACAATTTTTAAAAATAGAATAAAGCTCAAATGTATCTAGAGATGAATCCAGATAAATACGAATACATATGTATGATTCCATTTATATAAAACCTAGAAAATGCATGCAAATCTTAGTGACGGAAAGCAGCTCAGTGGCTGCCTCACTGGGGGTGGGGTTTTATAGATGTCAGTGCCATGTACACATGCATACATGGCACTGTGAGGCCGAGACCTCCAGTTAAACACAGCCGAGTTTGCCCCCTCCTACTGAAGCATCACTCAGTGGGGAGGGGTGGGGTGGGCAGAGGGTGGAGGGAATAAATCCACAAGGAGCTGCAAATGAGAAATTGCGAGAAAAAAATTTTGGAAGGTAGAAAACAAATGGGGGAGGAAACGTAATTGACAGCAGAGGGGATGCTACATGAGAGCCCGCACAGGGCACAGGACTTGCGGTGCTACCAGCCCCACTGAAGGTGAGATGGATTGGTTGAAGGCGCCAAAGCCTCCTTCCCCATCCCTTAATGTTGGGGAGCTACCTTCCACAGGTGGGAGACCCAGGGCCACAAGACAGCAGGGTGAGGTGGGCTGGGTTTATGGCAGAAAGCTGAAACATGTTGATTACAGGCAAGTTCAAGGAGTGAACAGTGGGACCCGTGGCCGCCTTTCTCAGGTCTATTTCCAGAAAGACCCTACTTGCAAGTAGCCATCAGGCATATGCTCCCCAGGCAGGAGACTGGACACTTCTTCTCTGAAGAGTAAACACCTCCATATACTGACATTTGAAGAATCCAGCACAAGAGAGCAGTAAAGGAGATTCCAGTGTGGTAACTGTGTAGTGGACCTAGAAAGTAATCAGCTCAGACTGGAGCAAGTTCTGAGAGGGAGACTGCCAGGAAAAAAATGGAGCAGAAAGATTATTTGATAAATTTTAGTGTTTGGAAAATATAATAATAGGTGTTTAACAAGTCCAATCAGCATTTGAAAAGGTTAATAGGAAACTGTGCAACTGAAAATAACAAGGTCATTGCTAACTCCTAGAAAAATAAAAAGTTCTCCAAGAAATGAAGCATAATCATAGTAACTCCCCGCCTCAACAGTGCATGCTATTTGCATGCTTTTTCATTACATAAATGGTGATTAATCATTTAGCCAAAAATTGGGAGGCTGGGGGAGGAGGGAGGGATGTCAGAAGTTGAAGAGAATTACATTCTCATCTGCTATCTCAAGAAATTAGTTTATATTAAAAATGATATTTAATAAACAGTTTGGAATTTCCAAGTGCAATCTATTAAAGATAATATTAGACTCCCAACTTAATATAAAGTCCATATTGAAATGAATTGATAAGCATTAAAAACTGATGGTTCTTAAAATAACCTTGGCATAGGAAAAGCCTTCCTAAGCAAGGCACAGCTGCAAAAGCCATACAGGCAGCTGAAGAACAGATTTGAACTTGAAAGAACAAAAAATTTAGGAATGACAAGAATCATCACAAATTAAACAGAAGTACATGCAACTTATTTAACAGATAAAGGATTAACACTACATGTATAATTTTTAGTAGTTCTATGTGGTTCTTTTTCAAATCTATCTGATCAGCTAAAAAATATCTTGCCCCCAATCATACTTCCAATATTATTTCTTTTAACATATCAAACAAACTTTATATTCTGAGTATGATGATTCTACTACCTCTGGTCTTTGTAGTTCTGATTCTGTATTTTATTGTTTCTGCTAACACTTGCTCATGGTAGATTTGTTCTGGTGTTTTGATTGTTAATTCATGTTCATTGAAAACTTCTGTGTGAGTACTCTTTGGAACTAGATTTAAAGATTTTTCTTGTGGAAGTTTGCTTTTACTAATTAAATGCCTGAGAACGTCAACCAATCCAGAACTATTTTGAATGATACATAGGTGTGGGGCTTTCTTAGGCTACATAGGCATGTAGATTCCGGTTCCAGTCCTGCCTGAGAGTTGTTGAGCTTGCAGTTTGCAATTCTCAGGTAAGACTGTTCATCGTTACTACCGTATAAGTGGCTTTCCTATAATCAGTCTTGCAAATCTGCTCATGTCATTCCTCTGCTTAAAAAGCTACAGGCCCACTCATTTGTCAGGTCTTAGTTTAATCATTACTTCCTTATGGATGCATCCTCTAACTGCCTGTCCTCACACTAGCGCAGGTCCCCGGTGCATGCTCTTACAGCCCCTTGTACTTCTCATTGGCATTCACAACAGTTGTAATCCATTATTTGTGTAATTACATTTCAATGAAAAGGTAAATCTTTTCACTACTGGCTGTGAACTTTATGGTGTTGGGAACCATGTAAATGATCCTTAGTGCTTTATCTCCATCATCTAATGGAGGGCCTGGTGTATATTTGTTGCATAAATAAACAATAAATGAATTAACAGTTTGGAAAATATTACCATACTGAAATTCATCTGGTTCCCAGCTCATGTTCTGGCCATGTAAATGTCTCTAAGTCATTTAATGTCTTTTCTTTTTTTCTTTTTTATTAAGGTATTATTGATATACACCCTTATGAAGGTTTCACATGAAAAAACAATGTGGTTACTACATTTACCCATATTATCAAGTCCCCACCCATACCCCAGTGCAGTCACTGTCCTTCAGTGTAGTAAGATGCCACAGATTCACTGTTTGCCTTCTCTGTGCTACACAGTTTTCCCCGTGATCCCCCACACCATGTGTACTAAACATAATACCCCTCAATGCCCTTCTCCCTCCCTCCCAGCCCGCTCTCCCACACCCCTCCCCTTTGGTAACCACTAGTCCCTTCTTGGAGTCTGTGAGTCTGCTGCTATTTTGTTCCTTCAGTTTTGTTTTGTTGTAATACTCCACAAATGAGGGAAATCATTTGGCACTTGTCTTTCTCCGCCTGGCTTATTTCACTGAGCATAATATCCTCCAGCTCCATCCATGTTATTGCAAATGGCAGGATTTGTTTCCTTCTTATGGCTGAATAGTATTCCATTGTGTATATGTACCACCTCTTCTTTATCCATTCATCTACTGATGGACACTTAGGTTACTTCCATATCTTGGCTATTGTAAAAAGTGCTGCAATAAACATAGGGGTGCATATGTCTTTTTGAATCTGAGAAGTTGTATTCTTTGGGTAAATTCCAAGGAGTGGGATTCCTGGGTCAAATGGTATTTCTATTTTTAGTTTTTTGAGGAGCGTCCATATTGCTTTCCACAATGGTTGAACTCGCTTACATTCTCACCAGCAGTGTAGGAAGTTTCCACTTTCCCCACATCCTCACCAGCATTTGTTGTTCTTAGTCTTTTGGATGGTGGCCATCCTTACTGGTGTGAGGTGATATCTCATTGTGGTTTTAATTTTCATTTCCCTGATGATTAGTGATGTGGAGCATCTTTTCATGTGTCTGTTGGCCATCTGAATTTCTTCTTTGGAGAGCTGTCTCTTCATATCCTCTGCCCGTTTTTTAATCGGGTTATTTGTTTTATGGGTGTTGAGGCATGTAAATTCCTTATATATTTTGGATGTTAACCCCTTGTCAGATCTGTCATTTACAAATATATTCTCCCATACTGTGGCATGCCTTTTTGTTCTGTTGATGGTGTCCTTTGCTGTACAGAAACTTTTTAGTTTGATGTAGTCCCATGAGTTCATTTTTGCTTTTGGTTCCCTTGCTCGAGGAGATGCATTCAGGAAGAAGTTGCTCAGGCTTATATTCAGGAGATTTTTGACTATGTTGTCTTCTAAAAGTTTTATGGTCTCATGACTTACATTCAGGTCTTTGATCCATTTTGAGTTTACTTTTGTGTATGGGGTTAAACAATAATCCAGTTTCATTCTCTTGCATGTAGCTGTCCAGTTTTGCCAACACCAGCTGTTGAAGAGGCTGTCATTTCCCCATGGTATGTCCATGGCTCCTTTATCGTATATTAATTGACCATATGTGGTGGGTTTATATCAGGGCTCTCTAGTCTGTTCCATTGGTCTATGGGTCTGTTCCTGTGCCAGTACCAAATTGTCTTGATTACTGTGGCTTTGTAGTAGAGCTTGAAGTTGGGGAGCATAATCCCCCCAGCTTTATTCTTCCTTCTCAGGATTGCTTTGGCTATTTGGGGTCTTTTGTGGTTCCATATGAATTTAGAACGATTTTCTCTAGTTCATTGAAGAATGCTGTTGGTATTTTCATAGGGATTGCATTGAATCTGTAGATTGCTTTAGGCAGGATGGCCATTTTGACAATATTAATTCTTCCTATCCATGAGCACAGGATGTGTTTCCATTTATTGGTATCCCCTTTAATTTCTCCCATGAGTGTCTTGTAGTTTTCAGAGTATAGGTCTTTCATTTCCTTGGTTAGGTTTATTCCTAGGTATTTTATTCTTTTTGATGTAACTGTGAATGGAATTGTTTTCCTGATTTCTCTCTCTGATAGTTCATTGTTAGTGTATAAGAATGCCACAGATTTCTGCATATTAATTTTGTATCCCACAACTTTGCTGAATTCAGATATTAGATTTAGTAGTTTTGGAGTGGATTCTTTAGGGATTTTTATGTACAATATCATGTCATCTGCAAACAGGAACAGTTTAACTTCTTCCTTGCCAATCTAGACGCCTATTATTTCTTTGTGTTGTCTGATTTCCATGGCTAGGACCTCTAGTACTATGTTGAATAGAAGTGGGGAGAGTGGGCATCCTTGTCTTGTTCCCGATCTTGAAGGAAAAGCTTTCAGCTTCTTGCTGTTAAGTATAATGTTGGCTGTGGGTTTGTCATATATGGCCTTTATTATGTTGAAGTACTTGCCCTCTATATCCATTTTGTTGAGAATTTTTATCATGAATGGTTGTTGAATTTTGTCGAATGCTTTTTCAGCATCTATGAAGATGATCATGTGGTTTTTGTCCTACTTTTTGTTGATGTGGTGGATGATGTTGATGGATTTTCAAATGTTGTACCATCCTTGCATCCCTGGAATAAATCCTACTTGATCATGATGGATGATCATTTCGATGTATTTTTGAATTTGGTTTGCTAATATTTTGTTAAGTAGTTTTGCATCTATGTTCATCACAGATACTGGTCTGTAATTTTCTTTTTTTGTGGTGTCTGCCTGGTTTTGGTATTAGAGTGATGCTGGCCTCATAGAATGAGTTTGGAAGTATTCCATCTTCTTCTACTCTTTGGAAAACTTTAAGGAGGGTGGGTATTAGGTCTTCACTAAATGTTTGATAAAATTCAGTGGTGAAGCCATCTGGTCCAGGCGTTTTGTTCTTAGGTAGGTTTTTGATTACCAGTTCAATTTTGTTGCTGGTAATTGGTCTGTTGAGATTTTCTGTTTCTTTCTGGGTCAGCCTTGGAAGGTTGTATTTTTCTAGAAAGTTGTCCATTTCTTCTAGGTTATCCAGTTTGTTACCATATAATTTTTCATTGTATTCTCTAATAATTCTTGTATTTCTGTGGTGTGTATAGTGATTTTTCCTTTCTCATTTCTGATTCGGTTCAAGACTCTTTTTTTCTTGATAAGTCTGGCTAGGGGTTTATCTATTTTGTTTATTTTCTCAAAGAACCAGCTCTTGCTTTCATTGATTCTTTCTATTGTTTTATTCTTCTCAATTTTATTTATTTCTGCTCTAATCTTTATTATGTCCCTCCTACTGACTTTGGGCCTCATTTGTTCTTCTTTTTCTGGTTTTGCTAATTGTGAGTTTAGACTGCTCACATGGGATTGTTCTTCTTTCCTGAGGTAGGCCTGTATTGCAATATACTTCCCTCTTAGCACGGCCTTCACTGTGTCCCACAGATTTTGCGGTGTTGAATTATTGTTGTCATTTGTCTCCATATATTGCTTGATCTCTGTTTTTATTTGGTCATTGATCCATTGGTTATTTAGGAGCATGTTATGAAGACTCCATGTGTTTGTGGGATTTTTCATTTTCTTTGTGTAATTTATTTCTAGTTTCATACCTTTGTGGTCTGAGAAACTGGTTGGTACAATTTCAATCTTTTTAAATTTATCGAGGCTATTTTTGTGGCCTAGTATATGATCTATTCTTGAAAATGTTCCATGTGCACTTGAGAAGAATGTGTATTCTGCTGCTTTTGGGTGTAGATTCTGTAGATGTCTGTTAGGTCCATCTGTTCTAATGTGTTCTTCAGTGCCTCTGTCTCCTTACTTATTTTCTGTCTGGTTGATCTGTCCTTCAGAGTGAGTGGAGTGTTGAAGTCTCCTAAAATGAATGCATTGTATTCTATTTCCCCTTTTAATTCTGTTAGTATTCGTTTCACATATACTAGGTGCTCCTGTAGTTGGGCACATTGATATTTATAATGGTTATATCTTCTTGTTAGATTGACCCTTTTATCATTATGTAATGTCCTTTGTCTCTTGTGACTTTCTTTGTTTTGAAGTCTATTTTGTACATGCTCCTGTGTTGGGCGCATAGATATTTATAATAGTTATATCTTCTTGTTAGATTGACCTTTTTATCATTATGTAATGTGTCTTGTGACTTTCTTTGGTTTGAAGTCTATTTTGTCTGATACAAGTACTGCAGCTCCTGCTTTTTTCTCCCTATTAGTTGCATGAAATATCTTTTTCCATCCCTTCACTTTTAGTCTGGGTATGTCTTTGGGTTTAAAGTGAGTCTCTTGTAGGCAGCATATAGATGGGTGTTGCTTTTTTATCCATTCAGTAACTCTATGTCTTTTGATTGGTGCATTCAGTCCATTTACATTTAGGGTGATTATTGATAGGTATGTATTTATTGCCATTGCAGGCTTTATATTCGTGGTTACCAAAGGTTCAAGGTTAACTTCTTTACTATCTAAGAGTCTAGCTTAACTCACTTAATATGCTATTACATACACAATCCAAAGGTTCTTTTTTTTCTCCTCCTTTTTCTTCCTTCTCCATTCTTTATATATTACATATCATATTCTGTCCTCTTTGTCTACCCCTTGATTGACTTTGGGGATAGTTAATTTAATTTTGCATTTGCTTAGTAATTAGCTGTTCTACTTTCTTTACTGTGGTTTTATTACCTCTGGTAACAGTTATTAAACCTTAGGAACACTTCCATCTATAGCAGTCCTTCCAAAATACACTGTAGAGATGGTTTGTGGAAGTTAAATTCTCTCAGCTTTTGCTTATCTGGAAATTGTTTAATCCCTCCTTCAAATTTAAATGATAATCTTGCCAGATAAAGTAATCTTGGTTGGAGGCCCTTCTGCTTCATTGCATTAAATGCATCATGCCACTCCCTTCTGGCCTGTAAGGTTTCTGTTGAGAAGTCTGATGATGGCCTGATGGGCTTTCCTTTGTATGTGATCTTATTTCTCTCTCTGGCTGCTTTTAATAGTCTGTCCTTATCCTTGATCTTTGGCATTTTAATTACTATATGTCTTGGTGTTGTCTTCCCTGAATCCCTTGTGTTGGGAGATCTGTGCATCTCCATGGCCTGAGAGACTATCTCTTTCCCCATACTGGGGACATTTTAAGCAATTACCTCCTCAAAGACACTTTCTATCCCTTTTTCTCTCTCTTCTTTTTCTGGTACCTGTATAATGTGAATATTGTTCCGTTTGGATTGGTCCCACAGTTCTCTCAATATTCTTTCATTCTTAGATATCCTTTTTTCTCTTTGTGCCTCAGCTTCTTTGTATTCCTCTTCTCTAGTTTCTATTTCATTTATCATCTCCTCCACAGTATCTAATCTGCTTTTAATACCCTCCATTGTGCTCTTCAATGATTGTATCTCTGATTGGAATTCATTCCTGAGTTCTTGAATATCTTTCTGAACCTCCATGAGCATGTTAATTGTTAATGATTTTTATTTTGAACTCCCTTTCAGGAAGAGTCATGAGGTCAATGTCATTTAAATCTTCCTCAAGAGTTGTGTGAATAATTTTACTTTGAACCAGGTTCCTTTGGTGTTTCATATTTGTATGTGGTGCCCTGTAGTGCCCAGAAGCTCTACTCTCTGGAGGTGCTCAGCCCCTGAAGCAATGTCAGGGATCTCAGGGGAGTGGTATTGGTGCCAAGGGGGAGGGAAGAGCTGTTCCCTGCTTCCCAGTTGCTATGCCTGACTCCATTGCCTGAACCAGTGGGCTGAGCACACAGGTATAAGCCTCTTTGCTTTGAGTTTGTAGTTGCTGTAGACAGATCTTCCATCTGGCTGGCCTAACGCCGTGGTAGGGTTTGCCAGTTTGTGAGCCAGGTGGGTCTGGCCGGGAGAAGGGTGCAGTAGGCTGTGTATCACAGAGGGGGTCCTTGGAGCTGTGTAGCCAGCCAGGGAGCTGGAGCGCCTGAAGATCGTGAAAGCTCCCAACCTGCTGGGCAGAGTGCACCTGGACAATTTTGTCTACCTGTCCTTTCTCCTGAGCAGTAAGCTCTGTGCAATCCTTGCCCCTTTAGCAGCCCTCTTGTTAAGGGCCTCCTTGTTAGGAAGTCTCTCAGACTGCCCGCCTTTCTTTTGTCCCAGAGCAGCCAGATATGGACCCCTGCTTTCCACAAGTGGCTGGAAACTCAGTCTCTCCAGGAATTCTGCCTGTCTTAGCTTTCCAACCCCCTAATCACGAGAGTACCATGCAAGCACCATGAAATGTAGGTTTGTGCTCCCAGAGAAGATCTCCGGAGTTAGGTATTCAGCAGTCCCAGGCCTCCGCTCCCTCCCTGCTCTGTTTCTCTTCCTCCCATCAGTGATCTGGGGTGGGGGATGGGCTTGGGTCCCACCGGGCCACAGCTTTGGTACATTAGTTACCCTGTTTCATGAGGTCTTCTCTTTTCTCCAGGTGTATGCAGTCTGGTGCAGTCCTCTTTCCTGTTGCTCTTTCAGGCTTAGTTGTATTAATTATATTTTCATATTGTATGTGGTTTTAGGGGGAAGCCTCTTTCTCACCTCTCACACTAACATCTTTAATCCTCATCATTTAATGTCTTGAAGTCTCAGTTGCTCACTTGCAAAGTAGATATACTAATACTTACCTCCTAAGATTGTTGTGAGGATTACAAATGATATCTCTAAAGAACAACAAAATGGACCTTGGCAATGTTAGATACTCAATAAATTGTAGCTTTTGTTATTATTATTTTTGCCCGATATGCCTTATAAGTTCTGAGGAATTGTACCAACCAGTTATTTTGAGCACACTCATATAGCCAGTTTATTATATGCCCATTATCTTTCAATAAGACTGTTTTCTAAATAAGAAAAATTAATCCATCAATAATGAGTAGAATGAAAGACATGAAATAGCTCTATTATTTAGGATGAAGTTTGATTCATGTAATTATTTTTCTTAACCAAAAGGATCTGTCTCTCTTATTTGGCTTCAGTTTGGTTTCTCACACAGTCCTCTTTTCTCATAGAGATTTGCATTGTGGGTTGACAAATGTTGATGCCATCGCTGCTGAAACTCTACTCCTCCAGTGTAAATATTTGCTGAAGGTTAGTCTTGCTTTAACAGTCCAAAGGGAAACTTACCTCCATTTCAGAACTGACAGATGGTTTTTATAGCAATGTCCTGAGAAATATGCATAATGCCATTTTTTTAAAAGCTGGCATCCTTCACAGATCTGACTGATGAACTTGGGCCTTTCTGTGAAGAGTGACTACTTAAGTGCACAATCAATTAATCATGATTCAGCAGACTATTTCTGCCGCTTTAAGGCAGCAACCGTCTGCCGCTTTAAGGCAGCAACCGTCATTATCATTTACTTATTAACACCCATGCAGTACACCCTAACTTGGGTAGCCAGACCCAGGACCTGTGAATAAAACCCCAGGGCGTGGAACTGAAAGGTAAGCTGGGAGCAGCTCTCACCTAGCTGGATCAGCTAGGAGATGATGCTTCTGTGAATTTGGTGAAGAACTTGAAGACAGAGTATGCTCGTTTGTGTTCCTCCAAAAGCAGACCCTGAGACAAGAAAATGGGTGCAGGTAGTTTATTTAGGAAGTGATCCCAGGAAGTACAATGAGGAAGTGGATAGGAAAGGAAGAAATGCCATGAGCAAGAGAGTTACTGCTGGGGGAACCTGAGGCACACTCTTACTAGGGACCCTCTGACAAGTTGTTTGAATAAGCTTCAGAATTATCTCACCAAGAGATAGGGAAGCTGGAGTATTTATCTGCAGACTCATTTCCTCATTGTTTGAAGAGTGACCAGAAAATGGGACATTAATTACACACACACACACACACACACACACACACACACACACACACACAAATGGACTGAGCAAGCTCTTACCAGCTAAGGAAAGTCCTCAGACAGACACCAAAGAGATGCCACCCACTGAGGTAGAAAGCTGGCAGTGTGCATGGAAACTGCCCACTGCAGGTGCAGATAAGCTCAGAGGTTGGATGAAGGGATATGGGCTGGGATATCAATGTCTTCTGCTACATGGAGGGCTTAGAATCTTTGATGTGATAGAATTATCAGTGGTAGGTGTTGAGCAATGTGGACTGGCATGCTTAAAGCAATGGGTTTTATAAATTCTGAAGGAGGAATTTTCCTTGACCATTTTCCCAGAATAAATAAAATTGATGAAATGCACAATTAGCTGGTCAATTCAGTTGACTTTCAATTGTTTCATATCCTGTAGATAAATGATTCAGCAGCAGCAGCATCACCTGGAAATTTGTCAGGAAGGCAAATTCTCAGGCCCCACCCCAGCCGCTACTGAGTCAGAACCTCAGGCGGTGGGACCCAGTCATCAGTGGTATGCCCTCCAGGTGATCCTGATACACACTAATGCTGGAGAACATCAGGTGTAGACAAAACACTGTACTGAGAAACTTAACTTTTACTCCCATCATAGGGCAGTGGACTCAGGTAGGAGGAGAGCGACCTGGTTTCTGTTCTTAATTGGGTGTGAACATGGACAAATTATGTCATCTTTACGGGTCTTTTCCAAGGTGTGAAATGAGACATGTGTACTAGTATAGTGGAGTTTCAAACTATATTTTTAAGCAGTGGGATACTTTTTTCCAAAGCAATTTTACTTGAAACCCCAGTATGTGAGATACAAAGTCAGAGTGCCTGGTTGGGGTGTTAGCCCAGCACCCTGTCTTCTCACCTCCCACACAGTGGCTTCCTAAGCACTGCACTAGAAGACCTTCCAGATCCCTCTATAGTATGATCTAAGGCACCAGGTGGACTTAACTCCAGTTTACCTTCTAATGATAACTCTGAGATAGACCTGGGATCATAAACTTGGATCCAAGGCCTGACTGAACCCCTACTAGCAGGGTGACCATGAGCAAGTCACGTGGCTTCTGTGGCCTCAGCATTCTCATTTATAAAATGAAGTTAACTCTGATTCTTGTTATACCTGCCTTACGGGGCTGTTGAGAGGATCAGATGAAATCACATGTGTGGATAGACTATCCATGCTAAATCCTGTCTAATTGGAAGAGATTATTATAGGAGAAATTATCCAAATTATCCTTCTAGGTTGTTTTCCTCTGTCACTGGTGCCAAAGACAAGGAGAACTAGAGAGTGTAGATAGTGAAGTAGTCTGTAGTTTCTCCTTTATCTTCAAGGGAGGTAAATATAATTTTCCTTCTTAATTAAAAACCTGTTTGCCAGGAAGTATCAATGTAAATAAAATGATGCTGAAGCAGAGACTGGAATTATTCCATTGCATCATTCTACTAAGCTTGTAAAAGTAATGTTTGGGGTAATTCTATCTAGAGAGATAATTAGTTTTTCTTTATTTACTTCCCACATACTAATAGGCAGGCCGGTTTTGAGGTGTGTTGAGTTGGATTTGTAGCTGCTTGCATATTCAGAAAAATTTTAGTGCAGCATTAATTTGTAATTATTTGGCTTTTTTTTTCTGTAAGATGAGTCTTCCAGGAGAGGTTCATTCATCCACCTCAGAGATGCCCGAAATGTGCCAGACAGCATGTTTTATGGCTGTGTTTTGTCACCAGGAAAGTCATGAATAATTCCTTGTGGAACTTTTGGAAGATTATCTACTAAGAATGTCAAATTCGGTTACGGGTAGAAGGTAGTCATATTTAAGACCTGTTTATTTCAAAACCCTCAGGGTGGCACAAGGTCAGGGTGATGTCTGAAAACTGTGTCCTAAGAAACAGATATCTGCCAGTAACTCCGTATAGCCACTTTGAAGGCAGCTATCACATGGACCAACTGACATTTTTTAAGTATGTCTCACTTTGCATTTCCTAAACAAAATTTTCCCATTACCCAGATCATCAGCTTGACATTGTTGTACACCCATTTGAACTCCCTGAGAAGGAATCAACACAGACTGAACAGGGATGGGCTCATGACTCAGTATTTGGGTGACGAGCCTGTCAGCGCTGAAGCCTGGAGCTGGTCAGGAAGCCTTGGAGCAGTGCTTGTGTAAGTGCGCTCAGTCCTTCATTCAGAAAGGGACATGCAGCACTTACCACTGGTCAGCCGCTGTGCTGGGCACAGCTAACAGAACCGACAGACCACTGCTGAGATCCCTGGTAACGGAGGAGTCAGGCAGACAGGAATGGGTGTGTGCAGACAAGGGAGCATGGAGAGGAACAGAGAGTGGTTTGGGCAGAGAGGATAGCACATAGAAAGGCCCAGAAGAGAAAGCGTGGCATGTTCTAAGGGCTGAAGAAAGACCACAATGGCTGAAGTGTGGGGAGTCACATGGTACGAGGTGAGCCAGTGCCAGTTGATGCCAGCCCTGGTTAGCATGGGCCCCCTTTTCCTCATTTGTATAATGAGAGGACCAGTGCTTCTCTCACTGGTCTGTAGAACCTGGGAGATTTCCACAAAGGGCCTTCAGAGGGCCTTGGGGAGTCGGGGTAGAAGGGAATGTCTCTGACTCCAACTTCTGCTTCAGTTAGAAGAGTTTTGCTAATATCCGTTTCAAATATTGGAAATCCATGTAAAATAGTGTTGGAAAACAGTTTCACTGATTAAAAAAAATAACCATCAGGTTCCCCCCAGCTCTGCCATCCTTGGATAGCAGGATTCTGTCCTTGCTCCCCCTGAGAGGTTGCTGTCCCGGTTTCTGGGGGTGTGGGTTCACGGTCTCCTGAGCAGCAGCCCATTTCTAACTGAAAACACACACGGTTATGAGCAAGAGGTGTGAGCAAGAGGTCCTGGGACTTCCTATTCATTTCTTAACAGCTCTTTCAAAAATAGTCCCTAAAACTTCTACTTTTCTATCTTGACTGTTGTTTCTTTAGGTAGGCAGGACACAGGAACCTTCCAGCAAGCCTCTTACCTGCCTTCATAAAGAGCAAGTGCCTCATAATACCGAGCACCCCTGGGACTAGAGGCACACAGTTATAAACACACCTCCACCTACCTAATGAAGTTTGAGACAGGGAATGAGGAACAGCCTCTCCTAAAATGAAAACACCATCTTACCTGTAAGTAGCTTCATAAATACTGGTAGAATTTTTTGCTTTCTGTTTTTCCCAGCCCCTTGTTCTCTAGATTCTGGTTCTCTAGACCAGCAAAACCTGTTTTAGCTACTTACCTGAGTCGCCTGGACTTGACCTCTTGCCTACCTGATCTCTGGACATTGCCTTCAAGCCTAGGCTGAGGCTCTGAAACTGAACTCCGTGTTGCTTCCATTTCCATGGAGTCTGCAGACTGCCTCTGCTCAGCCAGACTGAGGTCCTGGCTCCTCTGTTGCAGAGCAGCCTGGCCATCCACCCAAGCCCTGAGAGACAGTGGTCACAATTTAAGGAATCATTTTGGGTGCCTCTTGCCTTCTCCAGCCCCTCCCAGTTGGAGCTACTAGATGCCACCCTTCAGGAGACTCAGGCCTCCTCATTCCTCCAATCAATCTAACTAGGCAGTGCTTCTCAGAGTTTAACATGTACATAGATTACCTGGAGATCAGGCCAAAAGGAATATTCTGATTCATTAGGTCTGGGGTGGGGTTAGAGAGCTTATGTTTCTAAGACATTCCCAGGTGATGCCAGTGGTTCATGAACTTAACTTTGAGCAATAACAATGAGAACGTGTACAGACCAGCAACCTTAGCCTCCCCTGGGGGTAGGGTCTGGAATGCAATTTTTTTCTCATTTATTAGTAAACCTTTATTAAACACTCCATGTGGCCATTGCTGTGCTAAGATCCCTTCTTTGCTTTCAAGGAGCTTATAATCTAATAGAATAAAAGCTTATCTATTTTGAGCCAATATACTTTGTATAGCTTAATTCTCACTGCATCCCTGTGAGATTATTTTTATCCTTGTCTTATACATGAGAAAACAGAACCTTAGAGAAATTGAGATGCTTATCAAAGGTTGCACCAATGGGAAATGTTGGCCTGGATTCCAGTTCCCATCTCTGGCTCTGAGCCTTGTGGCGTTCCAGGCTATCTCAGGCAATCCATACAAAGTCAAAACTGAGGCTTCTGCCTCTCCTTGGCTAACATTTTAATTTCTGGCTTAGGCTGAGCCCTGCTCCAAGCCCAGCTAACTTGACTTCCGATAATGCATCCAGGTCTTTCAAGTCCCTCCTCTCCACCCCGCCCTGCAGTTGGGGTTCCACTATAGCTAGTCTGTTTGCCTGGAAACACAAAGCACTGCTCCGTGTTGCAAAATAGCTTCTAGGAATGAGCCAGAGATATGTTCCCTTTTCTCTGTAATTCACTCTCATGGTTCTTTGAAGCTCACGCTCAGCATCAGGCATGTCTGGAAGGAAATAAGCTACATAATAGGCACAGTGAGGAAAGAAGGAAGTGGCACTATTTTATGCAAACCATTCTTGTAACCCAGGGCACCCAAAGATCCAGGCATCCTTTTCCTGGGGATGGATGTGGCAGCTAGTGGAGCCCATGGTTTGACTTGTCTCAAACCCTGTCTCAGCTCCGTCAGTCTCTGCCAGGTGCAGGGGGAGCAGAAAGAGTGGGGTAGAGTCTGGGGGAGTCAGCACAGGATGGATGTCACATAGACCGCAGAACCCTGGTCTGTGGTCGTGGCTTTGACTTCCCAGCGTGCTCCCCACTCCCTCTCCCCCTGCCCTGTTAGCAGGGCCTGCTTCAAGCAAGGAGCTTACTTCCTTTTGGCTCATTTACGCCCCATAATTACCCAGCACAGGGGGAGGGGGAGTATTTGCTACTGCCTCGTCTTAACTTAAAGTGGCAGACTTTTGTAAGAGTTGGAAATGGAAATGTACCATTACCAGTTCTCACTGACCACCGCAACATTTTCGCCGTGTGTTCGCCATTGTAATCCATTCTACCCCAAGATGCTCAGTATGACTTTTAGTGAGAAAACTTTAACAACATTCGGTAAACCATTTCCCGTATTTAGCCTGACACTTTGATGACCATAAACCAGATTGAGGCGATCTTCTGTAAACCCTCTGTCACTTTGAGTGATATCTGTTACTTGTTGAAGTGTTCACTCCCTCCATCCATGTACCCAACACACGGTAACACCTGACCAGCCAAGCCCAAGTTTGCCACAGGCCTCCTGGTGCTCTAGCCACGCGCAGTAGCTGCATCCTCTGCATGTTCCCCAGACCTATCGCCCTTGACGCTACGAGGCCGCTACAGCCCCACCATGAGCGGCCCCTCGTAAGTCACTCAAACTCCTTTTGCACTCACCCCCAAGTCAGACAAAATGTGAACCTGTTCGCGGTCAGCAGTGTGGTGGCTGGGGTTTCCTTTGATTCAAAACTAAATCCTCAGGGTTTGCCATGGTTTCTCTGCAAGTCTAGAAATTGTTATTTATTTAGTCTCAGCTTGACGATGACTGACAGAGCTTCAGCCTGACTAACCACAGCATCCCGCGTCAGTGAGTAGGGGACGTGGGGCTTATGTGGAGTTCACAGGCATCTTGAAAACTAATGAGTGTTATTTGTTCTAGTTGCCCTAAGAAGTAACCCAAAGTAAAATGTCAAAGCTTTGCATCAATAATTTCCTTCTGGGATTCCACTTGAGTCTAGAAAATTTTGTGGTCAAATTCCATAGTTTGTTACCTACAATGTTGACTGTATAATTTTTGGCAATTTTCAGGCATTGTTTGTTGCAAATTCTTTTGAAACCAGTGGCAAAGCTTAGTGGCATTGACCGTACTGACCACAAATTAGTTTTGACGTTTAAAAAAAGAATAAAATGGATTGTTTTATTTTGTGTTCTAAAACCTGACTGAAGGGTGTTTTCATCTTCCCTCAAGTCCACATGCTGTTTCTTGTGTTGGAAATTTTTAAATGATCTTAACATAGGAAGTGTTTGACTAAAGACTAAACACGATGATGGCTAATAGCCTATTTGAACCTCCGATTTTATAGGCAACAGGCAACATGTACTTGGCACTCTATTTAAGGTCACTGTCACAGCTTGGAAGATGCTCCAGGATGCAAAAAATTTTCCAAATATTCATCAGTTATTCATTTATTCAGCTAATATTCATCTAGTGCTTACTATGTGCCAGAAATTGTTCTGGATTTAAGGCCTTAAAGTGATGAAAAAGCTCTTTCTGCCTGTGTGGAGCTTATATTCTAGTGACACTCAAATGTTTGTTAATTGAATAAATGAAAAAGGGTGGAGAGAAGGAGGAGACTGGATTGTAGTCGGAGCACCTGACAATCCTGATAATGCCTGAGGGCTTAGGGCTGGAAAGCCAGCTCCAGGTGTCTGAACCAGCTTAGTGACTTTACCCTTTCGCTCTGTACTCATAAGCCCTCCAGGAAGCCATGTCTCCCCATTCAAGTATGTGGGAAGTCCTAGCTGCTTTCACCTCCACCCTCCCTCTGGCACCCCCTGCTCCTTAGTATTGGCTCCAGTCTTTCTCCTTCTGGGCTGGGTCCCCCCTCTGCCAGGCCCCTTTGAATTGATGTTTCTTTGGCCTGGCCACTGGTTCCCTTCCTTGCCTTCATCCCTAGATTCTCTCCTTAGGTCCCTTCTTACCTGTACAGCCCACAGCTGCAGGCCAGCTCCACCTCAACATGGGCCCAGCTCCAGTTTCTAGGTCGGAGCCTCAGACACCCCTTCACCTAACAGGTGGAAATCAGATGTCAGGGGTTGGGCCTTAGCAGCAGCACTTACCGGACAGGGGTGGTGTTCAGATAGGCAGGCGATCAGGTTAGGGTTGCAGGGGGTTATCTATGTTTGGAACAGGACCACAGTTGGGAGGAAGGGACTGGCAGAAGGTCATAGGGCCCAGGTAGGCTCTCCTCCTGACAGAGTAACTAAAGTGCAAAGCAAAAAGTTAAGGTAAGACCCAGTCTTACAGACAGGTAAGCGTGATGCGGGGTCAGAGACAGGCTGTGAGTTGGTGGGCTTGTGGGCGCACACCAGGCTGTGTTAGTACTAATTGCAGACTCCTTAACTGAAACCATTGATCTGACGGTCTGGCTAGGGCTGAGGCTGGGTTCAAAGCACAGATGTTGAGAGGAGACAGAAGAGGGTGTGAGGTTCAACTCAGTGCTTACTAGCTCTGTGATGCTGGGCAAATTGCTCCACCTCTCTGATCCCTGGTCTCCTTACCTGTAAAATAGGGATGGTAACACCTACCTTACATGGATGTGGTAAGGATTAAATGATGAATTTGGGATGACCATGGGACCTCTTCAAAAAGAAAGGCCAATAAACAAGTCTTTGAGCATCTAGGGCTCCCCAGAAGGCCCAAGTGGGGAGGGGACAATGTTCAGCAACCCAGGGCTGGTGCGGCTGGCTCTGGTGCCGGTAGTAGTCTGGCCCAGTCATTCGGAGCAGTAGTGCCCAGCGGGTGTGCTCGCCCACTGGCTCTGCGGGCATGGGTGGGTACCGGTTCATCTGTCTACCACACGCTCATGTGCACACAGTTCTGTTGCGTTGGTCATGGCTCTGCTGTGCGCTCGTGACCTCCCTCAGCACTGAGTCAGTGTGTCTCCTTCCTTTAAGCTCAAGCAATCGTGACTAAAAATTGAGAATAGACATATGGCTGAGTCCTCCAAGGCTGAGTCTGTTCCTTATACCAAAGTTGGACTTAACCTTTCATTCTTTTGTTCAGAAATCTTCAGTTACTCCTTATTTCTAGCTGTACCATTTGCTCAATTTTCTAGGCCTTTTTATAATCTGATTTCAACTTACTAGGCACTACCTCCCCCTGCTTCCTAACTCCCCGTTCTCCGTCCCACCCAGGCCTGTGCCTCTTATCAGGGCTCTCCCTCTTGGATGTTTCACCTCCGGTCGCCTCTGTTGTTCTTCCTTTCTTTAAAGTCCTCTTTCTTCAACCTGGCTAAGGCTCACCTTAACCACTGAAGTCCTTCCTGACCCCTGGAATGCTTAGAGCTTTACATATCCCTGAACTCCTGTGGTGCTTAGTAGTTTAGAATTTATCAAATTTCACAAAATTTAGCATGTCATCAACTGAAGATGTGCCATTATTTCATGTACCATTAGAAAAACCCTTCCAATTAAACTGGCAACCACAGGAATGTGAGACATGTCCTAATTTCAGAACTGTTAAGCTGTAAAAAAGTGTTTCTTAAAATCAATGAAATTTGGTAATTATTTAGTGGTACATATCATTCATTACTATAATGGACAATTTCACCATTTCATAACTGCCTGTTTATTTTCTGACTCTCCATTAGAATGTCTACTTCACAAGGACTGCTTTCATGCTTGGCTCACTCACTGTTACATCCCTAGCCATCCAGCACCTGTCTGGTACTCAATAAATGATTGACTAGATGGACTTCTAAAGTGATGGTAAGTTCCTTGAAGGCAGGGATGATGTATCACACTTTTATGTATACTTGTTTTTTGAATTGATGTATACATATTGTAAAGTGCACTAATTTTAAGTGTAGAGCCTAAAGTTTTTTTTTTTATAGATGTATACATCGGCACTAAAATCTCTCAAATTAAGATACTGAACCTTTCCCAATAGTACTGTTCTCAGTGCTGAGGAAATAGGAGATATCTGCCAGTATTTATCCATGCTAACTGATTAGATGGTCTCCAGCTACCTTGTATACCTCAGTTTCAGTTCACACCCGTTTTCCTTAGCTGAGTGATTCTCAGGTTCAAGCATGCATCTGCCTCCCCTGGAAGGCTTCACAAACACAGACTGTTGGTCCCACGTCCCAAGTTTCCAATTTAGAAGGAGTGTGGTAGGGCCTGAGAATTTGCTTTCCTACTAAGGTCACGCCGATGTGGGTGTAGTGGGGAGAGGGCAAGTCCTTCTTAGGATATCAAAAGTCCCCCAAGTCAGCAGTTCTGCCAGAGGACAGTTCTTCACCTTTTCTTTGCTGTGAGTACCCTGGGCAGGCCAGTAAAGCCCATGTACTCCTCAGAATTGTATATCTAAGTGGAATAAAATAAAACATCTAGGTCCAAAAAGAAAACCAGGTAGATTAAAGTGGATTGTTCAAATTATTTTAAAATTGTAATATTTACAGTATCTGCAACAAGCCACCTGTAAGGTGATATGAACATATTCTCTTGGTGATAAACTCACACACCTACTGTTAATACTACTGTTATTTGTTGCTTACTTTTATAATGGAAGGAAATGATAAATTCCAGAAAGAAGTTAGTGAAAATAAAGAACCTAGGTTAGGAATCCTTGCCTTGGTGTAAATGGGATGCATTTGGCGAAGTTCCAAAGAATTCAATTGTGTAGTTCAAAGTGATTAATTAAGTAACCCCTGTGTGGAGGCTCTGCAGTGGATGAGTAGATGCTTGACATTCAGAGATGAATAAGACACTTTCTCTTGCCTTATTATGGAACCTCCCATTTTGGTGAAGGAAGGTTGAAATATAAACTGACTACTAAAGTGGAGTGTTTGCAGAAATAAAAGTATGCCCAAAGTGCAGAAGTAAAGAATGAGATGATTTCTGGAGGAGCATGAGTGACAGGGGTAGGATCTTTGTTAACTAGAACTCTGTTGAATGGAGGTTGTGGTGGTCCCCAGGGAAACATGCCTCCAGATGTTCAGGCTCCCCCATGACAACTCTGAACTTGGCCCCTGGAACATGAGCAACCTTGACGCATATATTTGCACATTGGGTTTGCCTCTTGTCGTGCTTGGGCTCTGGTGCCGTGTAAGAAGCTTGAGCTTAGGTTACTGAGTGAAGGGAGGCCCTGGGGAGAGCAGCCCTGGAGCATGGGGGCCGTCTTGGTGTTCTAGCCTCATCGGAGCTCCTGGCTGAATGCGGCTGCCGAAGAAACCTCAGGTAGCCAGTGAGCAGGGGCAGATCTGCCAAACCCACAGGCTCGTGAGAAACAGTCAATCATTGTTTTAGCCACTGTGTTCTAGCGTGGTTGGCTACACACCAAAAGATAACTGAAACAGTTGTTTTTAATTTCTTTCCCAGTTTTCCTCTTCCATTTGGCTTTTAAAGATGCAGAGGGCAAAGCACTGTAAAATAAGCTGACACAGAGATTTTTTTTCTACAAACAAATAAGCAAAATTTCCAGGGAAACTCCTAGTGTTTCATACACTTAAATCCTATAAGATCTATGGCTGGAGAATTGATATGATAATTATGACTCTGGCAAACTTAAATGCTGGTCTTCACAGAGTGATTACTTAAAGATTATAAACTCTTAAAACCTGGGATTTTGAGCTGGAAGAGATCCTGGAATCTCTGCAGCCTGACCTCTTAATTTTAGCGATAAGGTCACTGAGGCCTGAGAGGCTAAAGCCACACAGTATGTTGTTAGTAGGCTCCCTATGGGAAGCTGACTCTCCTGACTTCTAAGACAGTGCCTTAATAATTAAGAGATAGTATTTTGTAGATTACCATTTCCATTTTATTTTCATCAAGAGGCAAAGTGGATATTTTTATCCTTTCTAATTTTATAAATGAAAAACTCAAGAGTTGGATTTAAAGAGACTTTGGCATTTTACATAATTCATAAAACCAGGACTAGAACCTAGTTTCTTGGTTTTATGTCCCTTTGGGCAAGGCTTTTTCATTATGTCACGCTGCCTGTGCTGGTCAGTATGAAAAGCAAGGACATAAACTAGTATGTTTTTGAAAGAGAATCAGCAGCAGACACTCATCTGGTTCATCTCTGAATTCCTTTTAGCCAGATACCAAGTACATAATGGTCACTCAGTAAATATTTGTAATACGAAATGAATACATGAATGAATGCCTAACTGAATAAACAAGGGATGGAACAAAATTATGTCTTATTTTCATTGGGAATCCCATTCTTGAAGTGTATGGTTCATCAGGATTCCTCTGTACATGAAAAGGAATAGGGGATAGAAACCCGAGTCTGTAGTAAGGGCATTTTGTAATTATTGTTCTTTGAATTCTAAAGCAGAGTAATGGACACAAAGGCAAGCTCTTTCAGTATGTCTCTCTTATCTCATATGTAGTAGCTCAGAAGGGCTCCTCTGGACATGGCACGGGGGGCGGGGGGATGAAGTGAAGGGCGAGATTACTACTGAGACAATGGGGAACAAAGATTATAGCCCCTTCTCTCAAGGGGGAAACTGAGGTAGAGAAAGCGATCCAGGCGGCCTTGAGCAGCCTTGTCCAGTAGAAATATGAGAGCCACATATTTAATTAAAAATCTCCTAGCAGCCACAGTAAAAATAGTAAAAAGAAACATGAAATTAATTTTGATAATATATTTATTTAACTCACTATGTCCAAAATATTGTCTTTCAGCATGTAGTCAGTAGAAAATTATTGATGAGATAGTTTACTTTTTTTCTTGGGTGTTCTAGTTACAGTGCATCTCAGTCCAGCCCAGCCGTATGGCTAGTCTGTAACCACATGGGGCTAGTGACTACCATTTTGGACAGCACAGGACTAGTCACACAAGACGCAGTGCTTCTGTGAAGAGAAGGCACCAGCAATTAGAGTGCAGAGGCATACTTGAGGAAATTACCCTGCTTCGGTCCAACTGCAGGAGCCAGACTGTTGCAGCTTGAAGGGGGACCCTACGACTCTACCACTTCCTGGGGGGTGGTCAGCCTTAGTTTCCAGGGCCTTTTTGGGAGATGTTTGACTGTGTAGCTGGGGGCAAGCACCTCAAGCCTCCCGCAACCTAGTTTTTCATCTGTTAACCACTTGGAGCTACTCAGATGATTATGGAAATAATAGGCAAAAATATTTAGTCAATGTCTGGCAGATAGGAAACACTCGATTAATAGTAGCTGTAGGCATCTTGAAGAATCCCACCTTGACACACAAACCTCCACCCCATTTTGGATTTTTAAAAAAAGGTTAGTAGGGTTCCCTACTGATCATTATCTTCTCTTCCACAGCAAGTTAGGTAAGGTGAACTTCAAAAAGCACAAGGAAAATAAAAAAGGTTATGAGTTACATTTTAAGTAGCCTTCTTCTACTAGAGGGAATCTCATATTAAAAAACCAAGATGGTCTTTTTTTATTGTGGTAAAATATTCATTGCATAAAATTTACCATTTTAACCATTTAAAAATGTATAGTTCTGTGGCATGAAGTACACCCACATTGTTCTGCAGCCATCATAGCCATCCATCTCCAGAACTTTTTCAACATCCCACAGTGAAACTATGTACCAGGAACTCCCCATCCTCTCCTCCCCTACTCCCTAGTAAACAACTTTTCTACCTTCTGTGTCTTTGTAGCATTTGTTCTTTCTTTAAACATTAAAATAAGAAAATTTGTTCTTAAACACCAGTAGAGTAAATCTAAAGATGTTTTGAACGTATAATGAATGTTGAAATGTGTGTTTATATGCACAGATGAAAGGCACTAAAGTAATAAATTATGATTATTCATACATATCTGAGGGAGATGATCAGTACAAAGGTTTTCTTTACTTTTTAAAAGGAACTCTGTATGAAAATGTATATGCATGAATGTATTAAGCAGTATTTGCATAAGACCATTGCTCAGAAGGGTCATAAATAATGTCAAAATCTTCATGAATATCAGAAATCTCTCTGGTATAATAAGGTCCTTAGGTTTCAACCTTGTCTTTGTTGCTAGCTTACCATTTGGCTTCGGCTTGGGGCCTGATCCAAGTCCTTCCTATCTTCATCGGTAAAATGCAGATAGTAATAGCTGCCCCTTCCTACATCATAGGGTTGATGTGAAGATCAAAGGAAATAAACAAAGTCAGAGAGCTTTGAAAAATTCAAAGCCCTGTAGAAATGCAAGGCATTATTAAAGACTGTGGAGAGATTGCTAACACAATTTGATCAAGGCCAGAGTTTTGTACTTCTAAAAGTTGAAAAGATACTCAGTATTTGCAATTATTTGAAAAACCAAATTCCTGCTTTGGCGACCCAGTACCACAACTGAGTTGTGTTCTAAATACTGTACATTTGATACCTAGGCCATCTAACCACACTACCACACTAGATGTAATTGTACAGCATTTCAGCAATATCTTCAATTTTTGCTGGGTAAGAGGTTATAAATCCACATAGTTTAAAGGCAGAGTCATTTCTTTACAAGGAAGACTTTTGTCTGTTTTTTTTTTGTTTTTACTTTTCCATGGTGGCAACAGTACCACTCTCTACTTTGTCTGCTATGAGAGACCTGCCTGCCAATGTGATTTAGCAAGCATTTATTAAGCAACTATGGCATACAAGGCATTAGGAGTAGAGATGGGGCTGGAGGAAGGATGGAGGTGGTGAGAATAATACAAAGAGAAAAGTTGTCCCTGAATTGGGAGAAATTTAAATTGGTGGGGAGTGGCATATTCTGTGATAACTAATAGAAAGACAGAAGAAATCAATGCCAAGAAAAGGCTTCAGGAACACACCATGGACGTTGGGGAGGTTTGAAGGATTGAATTCTTCAACCTAGGGAGGCAGAATCTCATGACATATGTCCTGGGTCTTGATGCATGAGGAGATTTCTTGGGAAACAGAGGGAAGGATGTTTCAAACCTGGAGGAACCACACCTAGCCCACCCCATAAATAAATATTTACCCACTAACTAGCTGATAGAACTAAATGACTTGGCAGTGCGACTGTGACTCTACAAAGTCACAGCTGGGTGGTGGTAGGGGGTGGATCCTAGATTCCCATTTGAAAGCACCAGCCTGACAGCATCCCACTGTTCTAGAAGGACAACACAGAGAGCAGCCAGACAGCCCTCCGTTTTTATTTTTTACTACAGCTCCATAGAGTTGCAAACACTTTATCTTTGTTCAGACAGGAGCTCCAAATTTAACCCAAGCCCCCCTGGAATACTCCTTCAGGCCCATGCACTCCAGCAGGTGTCTAAGCTCACTTCCTCTCCTGTCCCCGGCAGTTTTCACAGATCCATCACCAACCTTTGTGTTTAGGTTGTTTTCTCCAGCATTATGCTTCCCGCTTCCAATGCATTACTGTTAGACTACTTTTCCCTTTCCAAAAAGTGTAAGACCTCACTTCTAACCATTATCATACTAGTAGCTAACATTTATTGAGATCTTACCTTGGCCAGGCAATGTGCTGTGTGTATTACAGCACCTCCCTTGCATGGGTCAGGTAATATTGCTGTTTCTATTTTATAGAAGAGGAACAGAGGCCTATACAGGCTGAATGACTCTTCCAAAGTCACTGACTAGTTCGGTATGGAGTCCAGTGGTAGAGTTGGGGCATGCACCAAAGTCCATACATGTTACCCCTGCACTGCAGCATACCTACCCCCTTGCCTTCCCCTTCAATGTCAACAGAAAAATCTGGGAGATTTAAGTGTCACTTATATGCAAACCATTTTAAAGAGTGGCAGTCTACTATTATAGGTTAAGAGGAACAAGACACTATAATCATGGTAACTTCGATTTAGTCTGTACTGTCTGTGAGCAAGGCACTTTGCAAAACACATGTACTTCCACGTTTTAACATTCACGGAAGCCTTAGGCAGAAGCATCATCTCTTTAACAGATGAGCAAACTGAGGCACAGAGAGGTTAAGTAACTCTGGCCTACGGTCTTGTGAGTAGTAGCGGGGGCCGCTATTTGTTACCTTTGGTCATTTGATTGTCTGAGCTCTAGCTTTTAACCTTTGAACTGTGTGACTTCTTTGGATGAGTTGAGGGTCCCAGCAAAGACCCTGCCTCAAAATTTCTCCCCATCTGTCTGCCCCAGAGTCTGAAGTGAGAATCCCTAGGCCCTCCCTAGCAGTTAGGCATTAGTTTTCTGGTGAAGAGTGACACTGGGAGGAGTGAGCATTGAAAAAAAAAAAGCCCTGTAGCGGATGAGGAAAGGCACCCACAGGTGAGCCAGATCCAGTGCCTGCCAACAGGCTGGAAAGGGGCAGGAAAGAGATACCCAAAACAGGCACAGTCAACGCTGAAAGCAAGATACCAATAATGAACGAGGTCAGGCCACTCCCCTGCTCAAAATCAATCACCAGCAGCAACTGCCACCAGAATATAATCCACTTCCCTCAGCAGGGCAGGCATGGCTACTGTTCTTGCATTTGTCTTCTTACTTCCTTGGCTTCATCTCTGCCTCACTGTCATGCACTCTGTGTGGTAGCCGTGATACATGACAGGCATTTCCGGGTCTTTGCCTGCCGCTCTGCACCCACTGTGCTCTCTTCCTGTCTGGCCTAAGTTACAACTCTCCTTAAGACTTACCCTGGCCATATCTGTATTTAAACTTGTACTGGCCTCCTTTCCCCCCATGTATGACTCTATACCACATTACCTATTATAGCCGTTAATGCGCTAAATTGAGATTATTTACACATTTGTCTCTTCAAAGGCAAGGCAAGTGACTTACGCCTTTCATCCCCGGTGCTCACCCAGCACAGGGGCAGATAGACTCTTTAACGCCTGGGTGAAAGCTGGAATACTCGTATTAACACAGTGGAAGATTCCTGGACCAGGTTAGCAGCGCAGTGCCCGGTACTGAATGAGGTCCTTGGGGATCAGCATTTGTAAGTTTGGGAGAAGGAAGATCTTTAGAGGAACCGAAGACTGCCCTGAGCCACCCTCAGCCGGTAGCCCACACTAGTCGGGGAGATGGTAAGGAAGCCCTTAAGGTCCACCTCCTTCAGAAATGTGCCTGGGCTGGTCCTACCATCAGGAACGTTTCTCATTTGGCTGTCTTAAGTGTTGTATTTGTAGGCGTGCCGGCCTGCCCACCAGCCAGCACCTTCCAGCAGCGTGCCGGTCGGCATTGCACACTCATTGGCTGGCTCAAGCAGTACGCATCACGCTCACCATTTATCCAGGAGTTATTTTATTAGATACTTTTAAAGCATCACCTCATTTAATCCTCTCAACAACCTGTAATCTATTACTTTAACTTATTTTACACG